>OZ010692.1:12604749-13026976 GCA_963932265.1 Thymelicus lineola
AACGCGGATTCACGTAGGTCATGTTCAAGCTGTTTTCTTTTGAGATATTATTAATCGGGTTAATAATAAAAAAATGGGCTACTCTTAAAAGTAGGTTATATATGTATACTCAGCCAAGCGGGGGAAATTATGTATTTGCGAAAAATATCTTAACTGGCGATAGTGAATATTCGTTCATAAACACTAGAAAAAAAAATTCACTTCTGAGTGCGAAAAAATTACTGTAAACCATTGAAGTACTATTACTTCGTATAGAACAGACACCCTGAACATCGAGTCGGGGAATGCATTGCAGCCAGGTGGCTTACTTCATTCACTCACTCGCTTGTCACTCGCCTCCGCTCATTGCAGCCGCATGCCAAAATTGTTTAGTAACAAACTGAAAAAATGCCGTCTTGCGTGATAAGAACCTGTCACAATAATTGCACGTAAAAAAACAAAAAAGAAAATGGTATTACTTATCATCAGTAAGAAAACAAAATATTAACTTAAATCAACTAAAACGAATTTATTTCAATTATTGTGTAATGTTCCCGCCATTTTTGAATGAAAAAATCATGAGGCGACACTTGGCAAGCCGTAAGCGTGTTAATGGACAAATAAATAAGCCCGATAAGAATGACTATAGTACCTACTCTTTGGTAAATAATAAATTTTGTGTATTACATTAATCAGTGAATTCAATTTAAATTAAATCAAACATTTGGAAGAGTTAAAGATTTGGAGTCGTTGACTGTTTGTCGTGGTTCGGCAAGTGTCTTAAACAAAGTTACTCTATGGCAAGTGTGTAAATCACCTTCTAGAGTTTGAAAAAAGAACGAGTCATCGCGGTTTCGGGACACACATTTTGTTCGAGATGTATGTTCTATGTCATTATATAATACTTCAATGCTGTAAACTAGCACATAAAAATTTAAAAGGGAGGGTTTAGGGAGCGATGCCCCCTACCAAGAAAAAACAGAACTCAAATGTTAGGTTATACTTAGTTCAGTCAATAAAGTAGTTGTAGAGTGCGTTAGCGGGAACCTAAGCGATTTCTTGAGAAACTTATTCAGGGTGCTTAGGGAGATACATACTAAAAGTCCTGGCGTCTAGGAGGCGAGCCGGAGGGAGGGGGGAGGGGACAAAGGTCCCGATTTTAGGTTTTTCGGCAATATCTCAAAAACGGTGTGTTGAAGCGAAAAATGTTCAACTTTAATTCTGTACACTTTCTCCCTATCCCCAACCGTTTTTGAACTACACGCTCTAGAAATGTAGAGACTAAAGTTATTCAACTTCGTCAATATACGCACTCTATACCCTCTTTTGAGTCATACCTTGACTGGACTATTAGGTTGAATAATTTTATTTTACGCATAAAATTGGGAGGGACCCCGCAAAACGTAGTCAGACTAATATATGCATTTTGAATATAATATGAGTTGTCAAAATTTCAATACAAACTACACAAAGTATTTTCAAGTCACCGTTTTTAATACTTGTAGTCGCCCACAGTCTGTCCACTTAGAATTTCAGTAGTAAATAATAATAATTATTCAGTTTTTTTAACACCTTTAATTTGACCTTGAACTCGCTCGTATAAATTTACCCTTTTCCTTTGAGAGCTAGGTTTCTTTTCAAACTGCCCTATTTAAATTTTCTTCCGAATCACGGTCACGTAAATAATCATTTTATTAGTTTTAATGCGCACCTACTACATCAAACACGCTTTTGTAATTTTAATACGTAAGATTCACAAAAAACCTATTACGATCACGACAGAAAACCAGAGATAAACTAAAATGAATACTAGAGGTACGACTTAGGTGCATATTGTAAAGGTTTCGGTTTTGTTATATATACAGACAAATAACAAAAAATAAAACAAACAACAAACATTTTTATTGTTATTTTGCTGTTATATATCGATCTATAATACACCCGATCGAAGACTGTATATCATAGTATTCCGTTCGTAGTTATGAATTATATTTTTGTTTTGGTCTACAAAGTTTTTTTGAACTCGGATGATAGCGCGAGGCCCTTGCAAGCGCGAGGCCCCGGGCGGTGGCCCCGTTCGCCACCCCCTAAGGCCGCCACTGTTAAAAACAATGTGCACGCTAATCAAGTTCTACATCACCTCTCCATTCCTAGGTCTGCTGGAAGAGATTTCTGATAGAAATAAGCAGTACCTTTGTACAAATTTTCTATTATTAAGTCTCACATACTGTATTTGTGTACAAAAATTGTTAAATAAATAAATAATCTATGGTAGAATGCCCTGTTTCTTTTTCTAAACAGACTCACTATAATATTAAACCTATAAAATAGGACAAGTAAAGAAAGCAGTTTCACTCCTTTTTCATTTCTCTATGTTCTTTGAAAACTGAAAACCATGTTACTCATCTGATTGAAGTTGAAAGTTGAAGCGATATATTTCCATAACGAAAATATTGTTGAGCATTAGTAATAATGTCGGGTGACACGCGAGACCCAGTTACATTGTAGAAATTGTGCTGATGCAATATTAAACAACTATTGCATTATTTATATCAATATCACATGAATAAATAAACGGAAATTTTTGTGTCCATATCATATCTACCTATTGATTTTAAGACATAAGAGCGTAGTTTTACTACTAAGTTTTGCTTAGTAAAAGAAAATGCGAAAATACCTACTGATTTTTAGTGTAAATAGCCGACAACTGAGCAGAGATGGTTCAGATGGCGAGGGGTCAGAATCACCGTTGACAATGGAGTATGGCCACAGATCACCCCCAATAGATACCGCATACAAGGCAACTGACGCGCGCCAACACGTAGTTACGTACATTTGCATGTTCACGACATTAATTTCGACCAATACTGACCCGTCAAGTTCAAGTATGAATTAGAAATAGCCAATCACAGCGCATTTTGATGTCCCCCGCAAGCCGCACCTTTCGCCAAATTTTGCGAGTTTAAAACTTTAAACTCTAAGAAAAAAAATTTCACTTATGCGGTATCTATTGGGGGTAATCTGTGAGTATCGCCGACATTCGTCGTAATATTATGAAATGACGGGAACACCGATGCTTTGCCGGCCAAAAAACAGAAGAACCTGCGTTGTTACTAACATATAGTTTTTATTTATAATTCGGCAATGGTAAAAGGTAAAGGTAATTTTTTTATAAAAACATTTCTTGTAATTGAAGACAATGACAGAACAGACATTGAAGTATAAAGTCATAGAACAGACATCTCGAACAAAATGTGACCTGCCCGGGAAGTTCTATTTTAAAAATTGAGCCCCCGTTCTGCTTTCAAAATCGAACTAGGTACTCCTTGGAAAATTGAAGCCCATTGGCGCCTATTGATTGGGAGATACATCGTGTTTCGCGGTGTCAGTTATACTCTAGTAATAATACTTCAATGCGTTATAAAGGCAAAATTGCCTTGATTTCACGTACATTCTCACCACGTAATAGGAATTATTATTAATGTAATCAATTTAAATCAATAATCGTATGCAGTTTTACCAGCTATTGTAATCAATTGAGCAATCATGCAATGTTTAAAAAATTTTCTATTAATTACATTAATCATTTTGTAAATCCTCTGCTTAGTGTACTTATTATTATGCAGTCTTGAACAAATATTATCTTTAGTTGAATAACATGAATAACACGCAGAAATAGTGGAAAAATGATATCATCAAAACAAATATTTTTTTGTTTCGTGGATGATTCATTTTTCTTTAGAGTATTTAGGTATTATATTTACCCAGGTGGTAATGAGTGGGAACTATTTAACTGTTATTGTCTCGTGTTTCCAAGAGAAGCATTTGCCCGTGACTTTATTCACGTGGAATATTAAACCTCTAGCAAATCATTTGTGAAAATCGGATCCCATTTTGTAAAATCGTTTTGCGTGATGCGTACTGAAACAAAAAATCGCACCTTCAGTAGAAAAAAGGCATAAGATGAAAATTGCAATTTTACAGGAGAGCAAAAAAACTGTTTAAATATCAGTAAGTAGTCAAAGGAATTTACATTACAATTTCTTGCACAAAACCGTCAAGATTAATCATAAAAATTTGAAAAAAATTGAGCAGATGCAGCTTTTATCCCTGTTTCCAATCATATTAATAACTAAAATTCAACGTAAGACGACTTATGCTTTTTTCCACTGATGGTGCGAAATCTTGACTCCTTATATTTTTCTTAAAATATTACAGGTATCTGCTTTACACAGACATCGATTACGTATGGTTTTATTATATTATGTATGTACCTAATTGATAAATAGTTCCACGTTCTGAAACATCGCGTGTTTTCAGTAGGCAGATAACTGGTATATACTGGCAGTAGGTATTAGAAAATATGGTACTGAAAACACTCTAGTGAACGTTATCGCAACGCCAAGAATTTTAATACGCCATACGTTAGTAACGGTTTAAGTTATGAGGTGATTCCAATAGAAATAGAAAGAATTTAATTTATCATGTTTATAATTTGATTGATAAGTAGATTGAATATTAACATAAGTACAAAAAAACGATGCATCCTCATTGAAGAATTATTACTAGCGTATAGAACCGACACCGCGAACACCATGTATGTCCCAATGCATTGGCGCCACGTGGCTTCAATCTTCAATGGATTCGTTCGATTTTGAAAGGAGAATCGGGGCTCAATTTTGAAAATCGAACCTCCCGGGCGGGACACATTTTGTTCGAGATGTCTGTAACTGTTCTATGACATTATATACTCCAATGTTTACGCGAAAGTTTGTGAGGATGGATGGATATTATGCTTGTCGCTCTTCCACGTATTAATTACTAAACCGATATTGATGCAATTTGGCTTGGGTTAACTGAACATAATATATGTAAGCAGTGATGGCCTAGTGGTTAGAACGTTGGTCTCCCGAACGCGTGGGCCCGGGTTCAAATCCTGGCACGCACCTCTAATTTTCAAATATTATGTGCGTATTAGAAAGAAAGAAAGAAAGAAAGAAAATATTTATTTTGCTAAGCTCTGCAACAAGTTACAAAATTTACTAAATAAACCATTTACAAAATATTATAAGTTATGAAGTCGATATAACCAGCTGCAGCATCGCTCAACAAAAAAGGTACGCACTCAGCATATGCCGCGGGTAACCACGGCTACTGATTTTCAGTACGACCTTTATTGTGTCGCAGTTCGGACGAGTGATTACAGTTCGCCGCATAAAGAAAAAAAACTACTTCAACTACTATAGCTTAAAAATGAGCTAAATATTTTTTTTTTAAACAAAAGTAGTAAAAAAAAACAATAGCAAGAAAAATAATAAATATACCTAATATATATACATAGGCATACATACACATACATTGCATATATATGTATGCATACATGGCCATACCATAAAACATATTTATATATATATTTATACATATGTATCAAAAAATAGCTATTTATACGCAGCTAATCAAACAAACAAAGAAAAATTGATAATCACCATACAATACATTTGCAGAAATTGAGACAAACAAATACAAATTAAAAAAACATACAACAAAATATTTTTAAATTGGGCCACAGGCCAAAACAAGAATGCTGTGGGTATGCTCCTAAGCTACAACTGACATAAAAGAAAAAAAAAAAAAAACTTTCTACCCGCACCAGTTTTAATATTTACTATTTGCTAAATTCTTAACATTCGACAGCAACGAACAGAAAATATTATACGTTATTGTAGCATTCAGTATTAACGGTTTGATGTGTATGTGAGTTACAAGTTAATTATCACTTGCTTCCGTGAAGGAAAACATCGTGAGGAAACCTGCACACCTGAGAGTTCTCCGTAAAGTTCTCAAAGGTGTGTGAAGTCTACCAATCCGCACTTGGCCAGCGTGGTAGACTATGGCCTGTACCCCTCACATTGTGAGAGGAGACCCCGAGCCCAGCAGTGGGACAATTATGGGTTGTTGCTTTGCTTTTAACTGAACATATAGAATACATAATACAAAAAGAATGTATCAATTACACCGTGTCCTACGTGGGCGACTCAATGCGAACGCGATCGCGAAGCGATCCGATGCGAATTCAGTGCGATGCGGCGCGATGCGGCGACTCTGTCCTACGTGCGCGCGAATCGTTCCTTCACCGCCACTGACACCCTCCGCGCCGCTGAAGTTCGCGCGAAAATATCAAACCAACTGATCGCGTTCGCGTCAAATCGCGCCGCGCCGCAACGCACTCTACGTGCGTTTTGTAACGTAGGACACTTCAACACATTTCAACTGTTTGTTGTTTTCGCATCGCGCCGCGTCGCTTCGCGTTCGCGTTGAGTCGCCCACGTAGGACACCACGTTAATTACGCCTTCGTTTCGCCTAAGTAAAGTGCAACGATCTTTCATAGGGCTTGGTGTACATTTCTATAATAAAATCCCAAAATTAATACGTGACTTGCCAATAGAATCTTTCAAAAAACGTGTAAAAACACAATTGTTAGGCAAGGGATATTATAGTGTAGACGAGTATTTAAATGACAAAGACGCATGGAAATGATTAGCTCTGCAACCAGTTCCACTCAGAATAGTAAACTTTTGTATGATAATATCTTTTATTGTAATATTTTTTTTTAAAAGATGTGCTGAGGAGTTTCTTTAGGCTTTTCTTCTCCTCCATGACAAAGCACCTTCCGAAAAGCCAAAAAATGACGTGCATAAGTGTATCAATGATACCTATATGAATAAAATATTTTGACTTTGACTTTGACTTTGACATAATATTAAATAGATATCATATCGGGAAACGGAATTGTTCCCGTGGGATAAGGGTATACACCTAAGTCAGTATGGATTTAATGGTTTATGTAGAATATTAATTTGTATTGTAGTCTGTAGGTCACTGTGGAATTATTGGAAAACAAACAACTTCGGTTTTTAATAACACATAACAATGTTTTAGCCAAGATAACGGTTTGCGCAAACAGTTGCGTATCACAGTAGTTACTTTATCGTCTCCTGTTACGTAAGTTTATGTTTTGAATTTAAACTAAGTGACGTAAAAAAACAATATTACTAGGTAGGTACCTAACAGCTGTGATTTATCTCGATATCAATTTTATTATCGGACAGCATACAGTAGATATTGATGAACTTATTGTCCAGAAAATTAAATAATTTTTTATTGGAACGAAGTTCCTTATCGCGCGTTGTGAAAGGGGGCTAGACGGAAAATTACGACACTTTTTGATTTTACGAATGACGACACTTTTTTTGAAGTGATTCAGTGAGTTTTACAGAGATGGCGCTGTACAACAAAACTTAAACCGAAAGGAACTTCGTTCCATCCGGGTGTCCCTTGACACCGTTATTTTTAGATACCAATTTTTAACACTGCATCATTACTGCATGCACTTTGTGCGGGCGTATGAGTCTTTATATTATATATTTATTACAAGTTTTCGCCAACGGCCCACGGTAGAGAGGTTTCGCAAAATGAAATCATATAAAAATCCCAATCATCCCAGGAAATAAACAACCGTGATAAAATCAACCATATTTTCTTATCCTGGGCATGGACTATCTGTGTGCCAACTTGCCAAGTTTAAAAAAATACAACTGTTAGCGCGTGATGAATAGACAAACATAACATCAACACATTTACACAAATTTTAAACTTTATGATATTAGTTTATAAAGATTCATAAAAGGATTCATAAAAGTTTTGTAATTTGGACTTTACTAACATGTAAATATGAAAATTAGTGAGAATTTTTGTTTTTTTTTCACGCAAAAACTACTGAACGGATTTTAATGAAATTCAGCACAAAGGTAGATCATGACCTGGAATAGAACATGAGGTAGTTATTATTCCGGAAAACGCAAAGCCACGGGCAGAGCGCTAGATTTCCTTGCATTTAAACCGCTTGAACATTTACCCGCCGCGGATCTAAGTAAATAACGCTTCATCTCTTATCACGATTTTCTTGACTTGATTCTCTAATTCAATCGTTCTGGAAAAGTTTTAGATCTGAATATTTACACACCCTTCAAACGAGAGAAAAATGGAACAAACATTCCACGCCTATTTCAGTGGGAATATTATGCAAAAACTCACTCATAGTTAATGAGATCATCAGCAGTGATGATACTGCCGGCCCTCTGCAAGTCATCCAGGAACTGAGTAGCTAAACTGCCGTTGTACAACTCATCTCCGCCCTTCTCAGCAATGGTCTTCAGAGTATTGCAGAACGCGACACTGGGCTTCACGATGGTACCAGGTCGGTGGAACTGTCTCTGCGATGTGTTGTAGTAAGTTTTTCTGGAAATAGTTCAATGAAATCACAGATTAATAAATGAGGTAGATGACTCACCGCCTTGTATTTGACTGAGGAAGAAAAATACCGTGCTGGATTACGTTATTCCTGTATTTGCAAACTACCACGCCCATCCACATCAAAAACCATGCTGTTTTCTGCCAGTAACTTCCGGACAGAAAAACAAAAACGTCATGGTTTTTGACGTGGATGTGCGTGGTAGCTTGTAAATACAGGAATTACGTAATCCAGCACGGTATTTTTCTTCCTCAGTCAAATACAAGGCAGTGAGTTATGTTTGTTACAACTTTAAAAGGAATTAAGGAACCTCTGTATTGAGTTGAGATACTGTTATCACCTATATTAATAGATACCTTGATAAATAACCTTAATAGAAAAAACATCCACGTCACACTCGCATATGAAGGGTCGTGGAATACTATTTTCAACTTTTTTAAGTTTTTGTTGTTATAACGACCACAGTAAGAGAGATAAAGCCCCATGACGGACGAACGGACGGAGTGCAGAGTCTTATGAACAGGGTCCCGATAATACCCTTTGGGTAAATAACCTTAAATCTCATCTTCATCAATTGTAAGATCTGTCCTGTCACGACTCACGGCTGTCACTTCTGTTTCAGTGAAAATTTATAAAATTATAACAGTCATAACGTTATAAGTTATAACCCAATGCTCACAGTATTGGAACAATTTTGTAAACGAAAGCAGACCTGCCAAACACAATAACATGTTGTTGCAAATTAATCAATTTTACGAAAACAATACAAACAATATCGCTCGACATTGGCATGTTCTAGAAAAACCACATTATAATAAAACAAACAGTATATTGTCACAAAATGCGACATATTGTTCTTGGTCAATGTTCCACAAAAAATATTGTAATGTAAGCAGGTACGACTACGGATACAAGGTTTTCTTTAACCATTTCCTGATGTTCACTTCCGTATCGTTTCGTAGGTAATTTTTATTAGGAACAAAAGATAATTTCGATGCTTCCAATGAATATTACTCTAACTTAAAATTATGAAAATTTCGTTTTTTACGTAAATCGCTTCAGTATTTTATAACTTATAGTTTATATAATGCTAAACTTAGCGTTATGTAAATCTCATAACTTCTTTATTTCTCGTGATATTAAAAAAAATGGGGTGCTTAATACTTATAAAATACTGAAGCGATTTATGTAAAAACTGAAATTTTCATAATTTTAAGTTAGAGTAGTGTTCATTAGAAGCATCGATTTAAAATATAGATACAAAATGTCTAATCTTTCGATTCATATTCAGTCTGAGGAAAGGGGTGTTTATCCATTCTTCAAGGGGAAGTTAAGGGTAACAACGCTGAGATCTGAACAGGCCAGGTTCTTTCGGCTCCAGCGAAGTTTTCACTCTTTAAGCCCACAAAGACTTTGGGAAAGACTGGAGTACCTACCTAGATCGATAGATATACTAGATGCAATATCAAATTGTAGTATTAGCGGTTTAACTAGACATGACCCCAGGACCACTCTTGTATCCGCTTGTATACAGTTCATACAAAATACTAAATACAAAACTAGGAATATGGCTTCATACTTCGATACTTGTTAGGTAGGCCTTTCATCTAGGCTAAGACTTAATTAACATTATAACATAGGATCGACTTCACATGCGATCTGCGACTTACCTAATATTTGCGTCATTCTTGACATACGGTGCACTTTCCAGTCCATCATACAAGGGTTTTGATATGGGATAGCCATATTTACAGAACTCCAGGGTTGGTTTAACAAGACTTTCCCAAGGGAGTCTGCCCCAGCGCTTGTGAGCTATCCACATCCCTCGGAGCTCGCCTGGAACTGCTACTGACAGAGGACCTGGAGATAAAAATAACACAATTACTATAACGTACAATAACATTTTCGAAGACATGACAATGCTTAAGATGATAAAGCGCTCAAAATGTATGTAATTTTTTTTTTTTTTTTTTTCACTTTATTTGGGTCAACCAACAGTACACGACAATGTAATAGTACACATGTAAACTATATAGTTGTAATATGTCGCTAACCAGCATCGTTAACCACAGCTTACTTAATATAATTTATTAAAGGTGGTCACATCAGGGGAGGTAATTACAGTAAGTTAGGTGAATTTATTCTATTTACACTTTAAGTTATCCATTAGTAGTCTTTTAAACCTGCCAGGACATACTGCAAACATATCTATATTGTTGAAATTATTATTATAAGATACCACTAAGCGATATAAAGGGGAACGTTTGCCAGCATTAGTGCGGCAACTTGTAGTAGCAAATAGTTTAGTAGGATGACGGCAATGTGTCCTGGCAGGCACATTATAACATATTTTATTTATTAGAGGAGTACAATCATATCTGTTATGACATAAATCATATAATAACATGCCTTCTAATTGAGTACGTCTATTTTTCAAGGTTATGAGTTTGTATTTGTCCATAAGTTGAATATATGATAAACGGTTATGGAAGCATCTATATTGCATGCTCTTAAGAAACTTTTTTTGGACTTTTTCAAGCGAGTCTATATATTTTGTATAAAAAGGATTCCAGATGGACACAGCATATTCAAGTTGAGAACGTATTAGTGTTTTGTAAAGGTACAGATAAGTGGAAGGTTGTGTAAATTTAATACTTGTGCGTAATACAAATCCATATAATTTAAGGGATTTATTTATTATATTATCCACGTGTAAGTTAAGATGTAATTTACTATCTAGCGTTACTCCTAAGTCTCTAATGGAATTAACCACTTCTAGGTTTATATTATTTAACTTATAAGGAAAGTTACTAATGTTCTTTTTCCTAGTAAAGGTGATAGATTTACATTTGTTAATACTCAAATCAAGTTTTAAATCATTACAGTAGGTTGTAAAGCGATCCAAGTCAGCTTGGAGCTTTGCATGGTCATCAGAGTTTTCAATTACATGATAAATTTTAAGATCATCAGCATACAGCAATATATTAGCGTATTTGAAACAGTTATTAATGTCGTTAATAAATATTATAAACAGTAATGGACCTAGTATTGAGCCTTGCGGGACTCCCGATGTTACTGAAACAAAGTCTGATTCGTATCCCTTAATAACAACCTTCTGAGTACGATTACTTACGTAGGACTTAAACCAGCGCCACAAATTACCACGGATTCCATTAAATGCTAGCTTATCTAATAACATTTTATGGTCAACTCCATCAAATGCTTTGCGAAAGTCTGTATATATACTATCTATCTGTTTGTTGGCATCTAGGCCCTCAAACAGATAGGAAGTATATGTTAATAAATTTGTAACTGTTGAACGACGATTGACAAAGCCATGTTGTTGCGTTATAATAATGTTATGAATAGACGGGTAGATATTATTATGAACAAGTCTTTCAAATAATTTTGATATTGTAGATAATATTGAAATAGGGCGATAGTTCTCCACGTTGGTTTTACTTCCACCCTTATGAACTGGAACAATTCGCGCTGATTTCCAAACTGTAGGAAAGACACCTTGCAAAAGACATATGTTAAACAGTCTATGTATGGGTTTATAAATAGTTAAAGCGGTAGATTTAAGAAAATATGGATGTATATTATCCAGTCCAGGACCTTTAGTGACGTCTATACGTTTAAGTTCATTCAATACGGATTCTTCAGAGATTTGTATATGATTAAGATTAAGTTCAGAGAAATGGTTACAATCAGGAATTTTATCAATGTCTTCTGTTACGCTACTGGGTTTATATACTGACTTAAAAAATGAAGAGAAAACATTGCAAACATCAATGGGGTTCTCAGCAACTAAATTGTTATAGGATATTGCAATAGGTATGTCGGACTTCGATTTTACATTGTTATTTATGTGTGTCCAAAAATATTTAATGTTGTTAGTAATTTTTGTTTCTAAAGACTTTACATAATTTTTATAACATATATCTGATTCAACTTTAAAGCGACTTCTGTACATGGAGAATATTTCATAGTCAGAGTTATTTTTAAATTTTTTCCATTTAATCCATGCTTTATTTTTGTTTTTAAAGATATGTGTTAACGCCGGAGAAAACCAAACAGGGTAGGAGAATGATCGTATAATTTTAGTGGGAATATGCATTTTTATTAAACTATAGATATTTTCATAAAATAAGGCTACAGCGTCCTCAGCACTTTTGTTAAGGAACAAATTGTCCCAATCAGTACATAGAATATTATTATTTATTGAGTTATAGTTACCTTTTTTGAAGTTAATTAGAACTCTGGGTTGGGATGCAATAGGTGAAAAATGGCTATTATTCAATGGTACTAAGGCGTAAAAGGGGGGGTGGTAATCATCCGGTTGTACTAGTGGCATTGGAGCAAGAAAGGTCGTAGTATCTACTATATTTGTCAGGAATAAGTCCAGTAAGCGATTCCTTGTGTTTTTATGTGTATTGACTTGTACACAATTTAACGAATTAATTAAATTTAATAATAATTTGTTTGACATACAGTATGTACGGTGTAACCGTACACTCTTTACTTAGCTATGCACTTTTACGCGCCAAGCGTCGTAATTAATTGATTTATATTTAGTACGTTTTCGGGAAACGAGCAAACCGCGCGTGCTCACTACCATTCATTAAACAACATCTTTAATTGGTCTTTATAATTAAACTTTATATCAAAACAACAACGTCAATCTTTCATTTAACTATCGTATGGTAGCAACAACCCGTACACAGTAGTTGCTTAAACTTACTGGCTCAAGATAATTGCCACGATCTCGCCACTCCAACGTCGGTAAATTGTAATCCCCAACCACTATAAATTTATTAACGTCCGACGATTGCAATACAGAACATAGCAGGTTAAAGTGCAATGTATAAGTCTCCGTGTTTAAGTTTGGAGGAATGTATGCAGCGCTAATCACAAAACTATAGTTGCGCATTCGTAACTCAACCATGACGTGGTCTACGAGCGGCAGCGGGCGGACGGCGACGGCGCCGGCGACGGCCGAGCGCAGCGGCGCCGCGTGGAGCTCACGGCGCACCGCTACCAGCACGCCGCCGCCGTCGCCGCGCCCGCTGCCCTCGCGGTCCCTGTCACATCGAAATACTTGATAACGTTCATCTATATACTCATTATCACATATACTCTCACGTAGCCAAGTCTCAGTTAAGATTACGACGTCATAGTTATGTGATAGTATGTTCATATAAACAGTATGTAGTTTGGTCCTTAAACCTCGACAGTTTTGATAATAAAAGGAAAGTATATGCTTATCTATTATTAAATGATTTGAAAAATATATAACTTACCATACCATAGTGGACTAATTGGATATTATCATATTTAACAATTGATTCTTTAGCAGGTGTAAAGTAATCAGTTAACGTACTCATATTTATAATGAATCGCTGTGTCCATATTGAACCCCTATTTATAGTTTGAAAGTTAACATAACCGCTGTTATAAAAGAGCGTGATATAATAATTGGACAGAAAACAACTCCTAATAATCAAACTTGTATACACAAAAATTATGCAAGAAGGCACAAGAACTTCAGAGTAGTAAGACATATTATAGTTACCACACGATTCAGTTTCGATATGGATAATAACTAGAAGTATAGTCTTAGCAATTATATGCGAATAATGTAATACATACGCACCCGGAAACGTAGTCAAGAAAATAAAGATAATAGGTAACTTACTTACGGTATACCCGTAACATACATTATAATATAGTAGTATACATGTATACATCCGGATAAATATGTATTTATACCGTTTTAGCTTGCTAATATTAATACTTATACATCGGTTTCCATATTCACTTAATTTTCGAAACATCATGAACAGATCTAATAGCAAGGACTGGTGTAGTTTCGGACTTCCGTACCAGGATTGTTCCGTGTTTGACCCAGACGTACTTATAATTTTGCTTCTTTGCTTCTTCTCGGCATTGACGAAATAGTAGCTTATTCTTAAGCGTGAGATGTTCGTTAACATAAATAGTGGCCGGCGATCCATTTATGTTAAGCTTAGTAGAATCCAACCCCTTACAGGCACGATAGGCAGATATGACATTATCACGGATGAATTTGTTAGTAAATTTAGCAATTACGTTTTTTTGCCGTTGACTTTTAGGATCCGCTTGTTGTACTCGATGCACAGAGATAATGTCTGAAGCACGAATCGGGTATTTAATGGCATCACCTAAGAATTCTAGAATCTTCGGCAAGTTCTCTCCGCGCCGCTCAGGCATGTTAGATATTTCTATGTTGCAATTCCTTGCTTGCTGCTCCATCATTGCTATTTTATTTTCGAGGGATTCCACTTGAGTTGGTATGTTGATGCTTCGAGAGAGGTTATCTTCCATTGTTGTTATGCGGCATTCAAAAACGTCTTGACGGTTAGAAGAATCAGTTATATATTTCTCCACTTCACAAAGTCGGTGATTAGTTTCGTTGAGAGATGTCCGTATATCTTGATTGTCCTTGTTTAGCTGTGACATATTTGTGTTTATATCCGATAGCAAAGTTGAGATTTTAGACATTTCCTGTGAGAAGGCGGAGTTCACTGCAGTCGTAATACTATTAGTGATTTTTATGTCCCACAGCAATAGCTGGTTGTTAAATTTTTCTTCTAAAATTGCCATAACGTCCGGTTGTTTCTTCTTCCGATAACTTACGTAAGAATCATCCTCATAATCCATTGATGATGGAATATTCGAGTCCGATGAACAGCTCTTTGGCGATGTACGTTGCATTTCCGTGTATGATATACAACTTACACAAGTGCGACAGAGTTAAAAAATAACTTTCCGTCTCTTAGCCCAGAGGGGGTGAGGTAATGCACCCCTCAGTCACGTACAGAAGATGCTACGCGAGAAAAGGACAGGTTCAACGACGGCACTTGCGATCCTTCACACACAATGGAAAGTTTTGATTACAGATGTAAGCGAATGTAGTTCTAATCACTCACTGATTTATACTGACTAATGGCGTTTTTTCTATGTATGAATTTCACGATTAAATTATGATAACCGGTAACATGACCACCCGAGATGCAAGCTACGACGAGAATTAGTAATGAGTAATGAGATGTAAATAAAGAGATATAATTCAAAAGGTCTTCCAAAAATATTATGGGTTTGTAGAGACCATTTTTCGAGTGTTTGTTGCGAAATTTTCGGCTTAACAGTGCTAATTTAGGCTAGTCAAGTGCCAGTGTTGGGGACATGTAAAAAAAATCACGGCAATAGCTTATACATATGTAAGATTAATCTAAAAGGAAAACTAAAGCTGGCGGTTCGCGCCGCGACAGAGACAAGCGACCGAGACAAGAGACCGAGACAGGAGACCGCTATCGTCACTTGACCATATCACATATGCAATGAATAGGCATCAGTTCGCGAACGAGACCGAGACAGGAGACAGAGACGCGAGACCGGAGACCGCGCGACAGTCGCTGCCCTGGACTAGTAGTGTCTCTGTCTCGTCGTGTCGCGCTCGAATTGAACGTGTGTTTATTGTAAAAAATGACTACTTTTCCTGACGAAGACTGTGAAAAGCTGATTGAACTGATCAGACAGCACCCTCCGATATACAATACTCAACTGGAGTCCTACAGAGATGAAAAATTAAAGAAAAATATTTGGAAAAACATAGCTGAAACCATAAATAAAACCTTCTTCTTCCTCCAATGGAAGTTCTAATTAGACAGTGTAAATTAATGGCACAGTACAACATAAGTAACTCCATCGACAGACTCTGAAATTGAATGAATTGTAGCTTTGGTCGCGGTCTCGGTCTCGTCCCACAGTAGATGCAGAAGAGACCGAGACACTTGTCGCGGTCTCCCGTCTCGGTCTCTTGTCTCGGTCGCTTGTCTCTGTCGCGGCGCGAACCGCCACCTTAACACGGTCGGTTAGCTGAAGTAGTTAGTCTGCACATAGGGTTCGAAGTATCGGCCTATGGTATCGATACCGAGTACTCGTGTGGTATCGATGGGTAAGGTATCGATACCAAAAAAGTATCGGTTCTGAAGTATCGATACTACTCAGTATCGAGTACTCACGAGGATTTTTTTTATGCCTTGTGCAGGCAAGCGAGCAGACGAGTCACCTGATGGTAAGTGATCATCGCCGCCCATGGACATTAGTAACACCGGGGGCGTCACCAATGCGTTGCCGGCCACGAAGAAAACAATAGACCCGCTCAGTGGCGGCCTTAGTCATTGCGAGGCCCAGGGCGGCAGATCCTTGCGAGGCCCTTGTCCGTTCCGTAAAATATGTGTGTTTAGATTTGATTTGAGATTTTTTTATTTTAGCCAACCACAATGACTCCATCACCTGATAGAACGCGGACAGTGCATTCCAAGCATAGGTGAACGCCACGAGTACCTAATGCCGCGATATTCGCCCACATTACTACTGCATGTGCACATGTCATGCTTTTTCGAACCCCGCACGCCCGTGCATTTAATGAGGATTGGATTGCAATATGTCACTTTTAGTCTGTGTTAGGTTTTTAAAGATTTCCCGATCAACATTTTTTAGATATTAAATCGCGGATTCACGTAGGTCATGTTCAAGCTGTTTTCTTTTGAGATATTATTAATCGGGTTAATAATAAAAAAATGGGCAACTCTTAAAGGTAGATTATATATGTATACTCAGCCAAGCGTGGAAATTATGTATTTGCGAAAAATATCTTAACTGGCGATAGTGAATATTCGTTGATAAACACTAGAAAAAAGAAAATTCACTTCTGAGTGTGAAAAAATGACTGTAAACCATTGAAGTACTATTACTTCGTATAGAACAGACACCCCGAACATCGAGTCGGGGAAATGCATTGCAGCCAGGTGGCTTACTTCATTCACTCACTCGCTTGTCGCTCGCCTCCGCTCATTGCAGCCGCATGCCAAAATTGTTTAGTAACAAACTGAAAAAATGCCGTCTTGCGTGATAAGAACCTGTCACAATAATTGCACGTAAAAAAAGAAAAAAGAAAATGGTATTACTTATCATCAGTAAGAAAACAAAATATTAACTTAAATCAACTAAAACGAATTTATTTCAATGATTGTGTAATGTTCCCGATATTTTTGAATGAAAAAATTATGAGGCGGGGTTACACACTGGGCAAGCGTGTTAATGGACAAATAAATAAGCCCGATAAGAATGACTATAGTACCTACTCTTTGGTAAATAATAAATTTTGTGTATTACATTAATCAGTGAATTCAATTTAAATTAAATCAAACATTTGGAAGAGTTAAAGATTTGGAGTCGTTGACTGTTTGTCGTGGTTCGGCAAGTGTCTTATACAAAGTTACTCTATGGCAAGTGTGTAAATCGCCTTGTAGTTTGAAAAAAGAACGCGTCATCGCGGTTTCGGGACACACATTTTGTTCGAGATGTATGTTCTATGTCATTATAACTCAATGCTGTAAACTAGCATATAAAATTTAAAAGGGAGGTTTAGGGAGCGATGAAAAGCCCTACCATGAAAAAACAAAACTCAAATGTTAGGTTGTAGTTCAGTTAATAAAGTAGTTGTAGAGTGCGTGAACGGGAACCTAAGCGATTTCTTCAGAAACTTATTCAGGGTGTAGTTCAAAAACGGTTGGGAATATGGAAAAATTATACAGCATTAAAGTTATACAAAATTTTATAAGCTTTCATTTCATCCTAGAACATTTTTTGCTACAACGCACCGTTTTTGAGATATTGCCGAAAAACCTAAAATCGGGACCTTTGTTCCCTCCCCCCTCCCTCCGGCTCGCCTCCTAGACGCCAGGACTTTTAGTATGTATCTCCCTAAGCACCCTGAATAAGTTTCTGAAGAAATCGCTTAGGTTCCCGCTCACGCACTCTATACCCTCTTTTGAGTCATACCTTGACTGGACTATTAGGTTCAGTAATTTTATTTTACGCATAAAATTAGGAGGGACCCCGCAAAACGTAGTCAGACTAAATATATGCATTTTGAATATAATATGAGTTGTCAAAATTTCAATACAAACTACACAAAGTATTTTCAAGTCACCGTTTTTAATACTTGTAGTCGCCCACAGTCTGTCCACTTAGAATTTCAGTAGTAATTAATAATTATTATTCAGTTTTTTTAACACCTTTAATTTGACCTTGAACTCGCTCGTATAAATTTACCCTTTTCCTTTGAGAGCTAGTTTTCTTTTCGAACTGCCCTATTTAAATTTTCTTCCAGAATCACGGTCACGTAAATAATCATTTTGTTACTTTTAATGCGCACATACATTAAACACGCTTTTGTAATTTTAATACGTAAGATTCACAAAAAACCTATTACGATCACGACAGAAAACCAGAGATAAACTAAAATGAATACTAGAGGTACGACTTAGGTGCATATTGTAAAGGTTTCGGTTTTGTTATATATACAGACAAATAATAAAAAATAAACATTGTTATGTATTTTTATTGTTAATTTGCTGTATACATCGATCTATAATACACCTGATCGAAGACAGTATAGTATTCCGTTCGTAATTATGCAATTATTATTTTTGTTTTGATCTACAAAGTTTTTTTGAACTCGGATGATAGTGCGAGGCCCCTGCAAGCGCGAGGCCCCGGGCGGTGGCCCCGTTCGCCACCCCCTAAGGCCGCCACTGGACCCGCTTCTTGAAGGACCCCATGTCATAGTTTGGATGGAACACCCATGCAGGAAGTTCGTTCCACAGTTTACACGTGCGAGGTAGAAAACTACTCGAGAACCGAACTGTGGACGAACACCAGGTATCCAGGTGGTGTTGATGGAACCTGGTACACCGAGATATTGTGCGGTGACAAAAATTAACCGCAGGGATTAAACCAAACAGTTCTTCAGAACATTATACAGGCGGTAAAACACGCAGAGTGAGCTTACATCTCTCCTCAACTCGAGCGAATCCAGACCGTCTGTATGTTTGAAATCGTCGACAAGACGAATGGCTCGCCGTTGAATTCGTTTGAACGGATCCACTTGGCAAGCTGGGGCTCCGGCCCAAAGGTGGGAGCAGTACTCCATGTGTGGCCGAATTTGCGCCTTATAGAGGATTAGTCTATGCTTAGGCGTTAAGTACTGCTTAGCTCTGTTGAGCAATCCAAATTTTCTTCCAGCTAGTTTAGCCTTACTAACCAAGTGGTCCCGAAACTGAACTTCATTCAAACTTCATTCGTTCAGAGCTAAAAAAAGGTCGTCGACAGTGAATTTCATGTCCCGATGTCACTTTCTGTTTAGTCCGAGCGCTAAAACGGGCCGCAGTTGATCTTTTTCCATACGAAAATACTGAAAAGTACTCAGTATTTTAAAAGTACTCGATACCGACGTTTCATATGAGTACTTGCGAGTAATTACCAGGTACGAGTATCGAGTACTCAGTATCGAGTATCGCGAACAAAAGTATCGATACCTACTCAGTATCGAAAGTATCGTTCGAACCCTATCTGCACATAATAGTCGATGATCTTACAATTATAAATGTACGGTACTACATTGCGCGTGGCCTAAAACGCCCTTGGCCGATTTCTTGTTATAAGGTTCTTAACAAAGTTGGTAAGAAATAAAAACGAAATGATTTTGGAATGTCACACATGATGATCATCATTCACGTCGCGAAAAGATCAGTATTATAATAAAAATGATTAATATCAAACTGCAGTTGACTACAAAAACTTGTGGACAAAACATACGAATTTTTTACAATGAGGAACAAAACATATTCTCAGATAATGAAATACGACAAGATGAAACACACCCAAAGGCATGTTAATTTTGTTATATATAAAGCGACACAGTGAAACTCAATTCTTAGGTTTCGTTAGCGAACCAGATAGGAGAGAAAGCTTTGGAGAAATTTCGCACGAAAGTACTTAGCGGAGGCTGCAATACTCTTAATCTGAACGGCTCAGCAACACACTGTGATTGGCTTGCATAATATGCGTCATCAAAATTCTGACTGCTGAGCACACCTACGCTTTTGTGCTGATTGATTCTAAACAACCTATTGTTATAAGTATTGTTTCTATTACCACTTTTCTATACTGCCTTCGATGTTTATCGGGTTTTTTCTAAAGATCGGCTGGGAGATAATGTTTCAAGCATTAAACCCACTTATTGTACCTACCAGCTTTGAAGGCATAACGAATCATAGTAATATTAGGTATAAAGGATTGTTTTGTTTGTTTATGGATGTTTTTACTCTTCCACGCAAAAGCTACCTAAGGGATTTTTATGAAATTTTGCAAACAGGCTATGGTCTATAGCCTGGAATAAGATACAGGGTATTTATTAACCCGGAAAACGCAGGCCAAGTCGCGATTAGAGCACTAATTAATTATTAATAAATAATAGGTAAACTTAGAAAATAAGCGATTATTATAATCTAATCTTAAATGAGCAATTCTTGTATACAGGATGAATTTTCCAATTTTTTTGTTAAAAATGAGCTCTTTCCTTAAATTTGCCGTATGTCATTACTTCCCAGAAAGTAACCCTTGTTAGTAACACTATCGAATGGTGCATGCGTGTTTTTTTTCGAAATCAACGGGTTCGATTCCTGGCAAGAAATATTGATTTTTCAAAAATGTAATGATGCAGTTTTAGTTTTCATCAAAATCGGCCCCGAGACACCCTTGAGCATTTTTCGCTATGCCTCGTAGTTTCGGTTTTGGCCAACCACGCACACTTGGAAAATTCACCCTGTATATTCTTGGAGTCTCGGAAACGGCTCCAACGATTTTCATGAAATTTAGTATGCGCGAGGTTTCGGGGGCGATAAATAGATCTAGCTAGGATTCATTTTTAGAAAATTTCGTTTTATCCGTGTTTTCAGGCAATGAAAAACTGCTACAATAGACTCTTCCTGACATAATAATAATAATAACGCTTCACACTCATAGCCCCACACTAGGATTCCCTGTGTCGTGGGTGCCATGGACAACACACAAGACAAGGACATTCACACCCAGACCGAGAACAGAAATTCAAATTCATCATTCAAATTTCTGCCTCGCTGGGAATCGAACCCAGGACCCTCGGCGCGGCGATCCGGCATGGTAACCATTGCGCCACACAGGTCGTCACATCTATTGGCGAGTAGCAAAACTAAAGGTACTTCAGTAGATAGCGTTGTTAAGAAATACTAAACCGAGCAAAGTTCGGTCATCCGGGTACTATTTATAATAATCGCTTATTTTCTACCCTTTGCTTCGAGAAACTTAAGTATGCCTTAGTATAGTATCCGAAATGATTGGTAGTGGTTTTTATTAAGCATTTTACACAATATTACTTGAGGGTTATTTTTTTAAGTTCTTTATATCAGAAATATATTCACAGAATAATATTGTGGTAAGCATAGTAGGCACTGCTACAATGTTCCAATTATTTCACAAAACAACAACATTGTTCGAGATTGTTCGCTACAGGCATGTTTTTCTTTTGTCTTATGAAACATACAGGTGTGTTGTGTTATGTTTAAACAATTGTCGCATAAACAATGATAACTTTTATTATTTTGTTCAATTGTTATGATGCCCTATTTAATAACAATGATATTTAATGAATTTTAAAATATTTTGATGCCACCTATTCAAATAAGATAATGTTTACCGATTTACGCTATTGATAGATTGACATTAGATTTCGTATCTAATATAAAATAAAGATAAGTAATAAATAAATATAAAATAAATGGATATAAAAATATTCGAGTTGGATGACATTTTAATATTATTGCATAACACTTTTTATATTTTCAATACATATAGTATTTACACTAATATGCAGTTTTCTTATAATTTATAAACTGTAGTAGCAAACGTTTTAGTAATAATATGTACTTAATAAAATTGCGTAGTAAGTATAAAATATATGCGTAGCTTGAAATCCAACGTGTGATTTTATTTAGCCTTATCAGTTTATTCGTCATGCATAATTAATTAATGATAAATTAATATGTATACGGAAAAAAATGTGACTAATATAAATTTCACAATGTAATATGACGTTATATTCTCGTGTATTATCCCGTAGGGTGTGTTTATAAATGACGTCAATCTTATCTCAGAAGCATGTAAAATCTGCCATGAAACATAGGAATACATTTATTAGAACCCCACTCTTTTTAGGGACTTTCTGTTTTTTCAGAAATCCTTAGCAGCCAGCCTAGTATAGATTTTTCTACGGCCTTTCTGATGGCTCTTGGTGTCTTCTTTTATAAACTTCGTGTATGTCAGTTTTTTTAATACTGTAGGTACCTAGATCTAGATCTATATATGTAAAATATACATATTTTACTAAGGAAAGATTCCTTTTAAGTAACTTTAAACATCTTTACATTTTCAAATTTCTTCATTGCTAATGAGGCCTTACATTTTGTTAACATAAATATTCCTATGGGACGCTGGTACCTGCTATAGTTTTATTTCATGTTTATCAATTATATGTATGTACCTATATCCGTGGAGTGCAAAATGACCACTCAACATCAGGTGAACCGGTCATTGGCCCCGTTTTTTACAGACCCCCAATGTTGCTTAATTACATGACAGAATTCGCAAGTGTATTCAAAAATAATGGTAGGATTAGATATACTAGGTACTCATCTCTATCTCTATGTACCTATAATTGATATGAGAACGAACGTAATATGAAGTTATTTGTCATTTGTGTCATGCTAAGGAGCCAGATTAAATACCAAACCCCGTTGTGTTATTTAAAGCAAAATAGACAGGCATTCTTAATATTCTTAATAATATGAAGTTAAAACCCATTACAGTCCCTAAAATGTCATCTGAAGGTGAAAAGCGACTCTACTATGGGGAACTCTATATGCTAATATACATTTTATTATTACAATTAGAGTATTTTTAATGTTATGCAATTGTATAAACTGTAAAGGACCCACTTATTTATCCATTATTATAATCTCTAATCTGTAACCTTTTGAAATTATTTTTCCTTCAAATTATTTTTTACACTTACCGAATCGTACAATATTTTAGTTTCTCTATCCTATACATATTCTGATATTCTCTTTTTATATGCATATATAACATTCTATTTACTTTTATACATCCTACAATATAAATATTATATTTAGTTATTATTTAGGTAAGTTTTATTTAATCATCTCTTCATTATACACCGCCTTCGATGTTTCTATTTTCCCAAAGGTCGGCTGGCAGAGAATGCTTCTAGCATTAACCACCTTTTGTACCATTTTGTTCAAAAGGTATAGTAAAGTTTTAAATAAATAAATAAATCGTAAATTACAAAAGGAATTACAAAAGCTAAAAACTTTAAGCTTTAAGCGTTTAAAAGTTACATTACAGTTTCATACTAACTTACCTTTAGAAGCTTTGTCGTAACTCCCATGGAACATGTTTTCCGTGGCAGCTGCCGGAGCTTTCTCCCTCGCTATAACTGTATATGCCTTCTCTTCTTCCTTGATGTAGACCGTCATGAAGAACCCTCCTCCTAAACCCATGCTCTGCTGGTTGAGGAGACCGTTGCAAAACATGGCCGCGATCGCCGCGTCTACCGCTGACCCATTCTTGGATAGAATGTCCCTGGAAAGAAAATTTGTGATTCATTTGGGTAATTATCATTATTTTGCTCATTTCCCAATTTTATTTAATATTTTTCCTTTCAAAAATTCCCCATTAGCTCTGCTTTAATTCCCTTATCTTTCACTAGGAACCACCATCGCCTTGCCTCTGTTTTCGTATAGATCCCTCATTTTTGATATAAAATATAACCATGTTACTCAGAAACGATAGAGCATCCTATTGGTGAAAGAATTTTGGAAATCGATCCAGTTGTTTTTGAGTTTATGGATAATTAATACAAACAAATAAACAAACCAATAATCAAAACTCTCATCCTTATCGACAAAGTTTAGATAACGTCCCTCATACAATCCATTTTTTCTTTGGTCGTCTTCATCCCCTTCGTCTATCCACATCCATCCAACGCTCTTATCGTCTTATCTATAATATTATGCGTATATATTCTTCTCGCTTTATTACATGCCCATTGCCCATACCACGTCATTCGGTTCCCTTTCAATTGCCTTTCAACTTAGATATTGATCAATATTCTGTAGACAATAATGTTGAACAATTTCTTTTAGGCAATCGGTGATCAGATTAATATTAGACATTTGGTAACCATTATCCTTGGCAAAAGTGGATATTCTTTGGTTATTCATAAATCGTGATTCAATCGAGAAGTGAATCAGATTACTTGAATTTTAAGAATTATGTCGATTTAAACAAATGTTTTTAATTAAAATAAATCATTTAAATGTAAAACTAAAACAAAAAATAAATGTATTTATTTTTAATTTATTTCAAAGGGAATTTGTCGCTGAGCGACCACATCATCCCGTACAGGAATAATAAATGTATCATTAGCAAAATGTACTCACTAGCTAGAGTTATTAAATATGTGTCCATAATAAGTACAATACCTGAACTTCAGATCAATACAAAAGGTATCAAAATACATCTTAATGAACTTAATTTGAAATTAAATGTAGGTAACAGGAAAACCGAGGCTTAGTCATATCATGTCCCTTTGATGTGATTAGATATCTGTTAAAAATACTTGTAAACCATGCATTATAATGCAGAGTGAGGGTGAAAACTGAACTCCATGAAACCCAACCACTCAGAATGTGATAGGAGTACTCAGTTGCGACAGTAGAAATCAATAATAACTACCTGCAGACCAGGGGGAAACATACCAGGAGGAAAGAATTCATTATTTGAAGTAAACGAATAGACTTTCGTGAATAATAAAGATTGCAAACCAGATACAGAAGATTAACGTAACTAACATGAAAGTTATGAGATAGCCAATATTTCTTCTGCTCTAATATTTATGAGCTACAATTTCTTCTGTATCCTAATATGCGTTACCTAATGTGTTTACAACACAGCATAATAGTAGAAAATTATTTATGAAACATTGACAATAAAACTGAATAGTGTTGCCAAGTTTCGTGATTCAAGAATGAAGCCGGTTAGATAATAGAATTACAAATGCTAATGTCGATATGTACACTTATTTATGTCTTTGTTATTGTTATGAAATAACGGTCAATGTCCTTTGGAAAAGCGTAGGCGGCTCCAGTGTAAAATAGATCTGAAACAGATTTATATCTAAAAATTCTAAAATAAGGTCATATTTGCGAAGCCCAAATATGAATCTAATGCAAACGTTTTGGAGTCTCTCAAGTTTCTTAAGTTTAATTTTTTGTTAAAAAGTATAATAATTATGTATTTCGGACTAACACCATTGAAATTAGTGATTATCGATATATGTACACCGGTATGTATATGTAAGTAATGTTTAAATTTAATTTCCAGATCTAAGTATTGATTAACTAATACCTACTACCGTTATCAGAAATAACCTCAAAACCATATCATTATAAATTATCTTTATAATTTTGTTTTGTTGTTTATTTATGTTGATACGTAGATAATATACTTAATCAATTATCACCTACATATAAAAAGTCCAAGTGATAAATTAAATTTAGATTAAATTAATCGTATTTTTAAGCATTTAACTGTTAATAAAACAGGAAGTTAATAGATATAAAAAATGAGGCCTCATTAATTTTGAAACACTTACTGATTTTAGAAACTTAAATCTCTCGGGCACTGATATAGAAGCCTAACTTGTTTATACTATTGATATTATATTATGTTTTACATAATATGTGACAAACCAACGGATTCGAAGTCACGAGGTCCCTACCTACTTACTGGGTACTTGGACTCCGAAAAGAATGGAGCCTTTGCACTCTAAGAATTGCTTGAGAAGGTGTTAATTATAATGTTCATAATAGAGAACATACCAATTTGAATTAATTACGAAATCTAATTGAAATATGTATTAGTAATCATTAGATAAAAGTAACTTAACATAAAATAGGCGATTTCAAAGAAATAGTCGATACCCAAAAAAAAAACACTAAAAATAATTATCAAAATTGATGATATGGATAATTTTGCAGTGTAGTATATTGCTACTAGGTATAGTTATCATATTTTAGGAGTTCCCTCGGTTTCTCATGTTATTCCAACACAAGGATTAAATTTTGATGAAAATGAGACCAATCAGAAAGTGAGTTTTGAATATAATAAAAATCCGAATTGGTCTATAAACGATGGTAATTTAAGAAACAATAAAAATTCTGAATTCGGAACGTCCTACTTTTTTGAAGTCGGTTAGAAACTTACAGCATACTTTTAGAGACAAAGCATACTAAAAATACAAGTTGCATCCTTACTCAGTCGCTTAAAGTAGATTTTATTGTGAAGTCGTTTGTATTATTTATAAATAGTCGTGTCACGTTGATAACTTTATCTTTAGCTCGTATATTTAATGAATGATTGGTTACGACTTGCGATTATCTTGTAGCATTTTCACTTTGTTGTTGTTTCTGTTAGACTTTTTTGTTTTGCTGTTATTATTTTGTTATCTATTTAAATAAAACAGAAAAAATGTTTCTGGGGATGTCCTTTATAGATTCTGAAACCATCCAACCGGCACCAAACTGGTTTCATTTGAAAGCCAATAATGCGAAGATGGTTTGAGACCACTAAAACAATCATTGCATTAGCACATGCCGTGTATCTCTTAATATAATACTGATTTCTTACAATACACCACTCATGACGGCAATACATGTGTTTCTATTTAGTTCCTTATGCTCAATTGTGTTACTGTTTTATGCATCATTCTAGAATCATTATGTTTGATTAGAATTGCAAGTTGGCTTCAAAGGTTTACTTAAGTAGGTTAGCCAACAATAGTAGAACAGTTATGAAGATCGATGATGATGTTATTAATGGTAAAATTGAACGATGAATGGTGAAGAATCCAGAAAACTAATTCTGAGATATATATTTCGTTAATATACATGAATAGTTTATTCTGTATTCTGAGCATGAATTATGAGATACGCACAATGACATTTCTAGCAAGCAAACAAAAAATCTTAATGGCGACTGGTTCAATTCAACTTTTTCTACGCAGTACGTAGTCTCACAGGAAATTAGAATAATAGTAATTAGTATTGTGTCTTTAAGTGCTAAATAGACAAGGGTTACCAGAGACGTGATACACTTATGAAATAAGTGTAAATATGTAACTTACGTAGGTCTTATTAGTTTCAATTTAGTGAAAATGTCTAAAGAATCCAAAGAATAACTTGTTTTTGATGGACTGTAGTAACAGAATTATAAACAGCTAAACGTAAATTATATTCTCAGATAACATTAGTTTATTTCCAAACAAAATCTTTAATGGTTATGATGCTAGTGATTTTGTGACGATTACTTCGAGTTCCTTTGTAGTAGCTGTAAACAAAGTTATTGATAAAACGACTAAGGTCAATCGCTAGTAGCGCGCAGCCGCAGACAGCCGCGCTCCGACCATCAAGGCTACTTTTGTGTATAAACAACAATATGTAGGTGGCTACAGCCGACTAACGACCTCGCCACGCCTCGCAATACACCTACCTATTTTCCGCTTTACAAAACAATAACATTGGAGCTATAATAAAACAATTTAGTAACGTATATTTGTTTATTAACTTAAATTATTACAGTCAAAGTACCGCAACCGATACAGAAATAACGTAATAATCTATTCTAATTAAATTAGTAACACAGAAATTTGGAGCTTTACAACAAGCCCTTTCGAGTTGAGATCGTCCATTGGAACGGTGTTGAATCCAAAATAGATTTTTACCGGTTACAATTCCGGATGCGATGGCTACTTCTGACGCGGCGGCCTCGCTCGGCACCGTATTCTGACGCTCGTCTGGTGTGCAGCGTAGAAACTCTGCGTCAGTAGGAACCGCCTTGGGTGTTCCGTTGATCTCTGCGGCGAGCAGTTACCCGACTCTTCGGGTATCCGCCATAACGTCCTCCTTTCGTTCGGCATATCCACGTTCCATATACAAGCCATAGTCGTTTACGTTTCCCTTGCCATCTAATGCTTATTCGCCGCCTTCTTGTTGTTCTCCGTATTGATCAACTTGGTAACGATCTTTCTCGAATGTCCGGACGGGTCGAAATGGTTGGTGTGTTCGCTCACCTCCTTCTTCGTGCGCTGTTTGCCGCTGTGCCCCGAGAAGATGTGCTTGTCGTGGTCAAAGTTGTAGTAGTCGTACTCGTCAAAGAAGGCTTCGGACATATTTGCAATTGGATTTATTATTAGATTTAAACACAGGTAATTTTTCGTTGTGACAACGCGAGTCAGTTTGTTTTCACTAATGCTCGCTGTATTGAGCGCTGCCGTTTATATACCCGGCCTCGAACGTCAGTGACCGCATGCGCGTCGATAATATTCTCGAAACGTGATTGGTGGAAACGTTGCTGTGACCCGGTCGCGGAGCTAGTGTGTGTAAATAAACAAGTTTCTAGAACTGTTCTGTGTGCGTGAAGAAGTGCTGCCATAAGTTAGATTTTAAATACTACTACACCATATTGCGTTGAAAATAAATCACACTTCTAGCAACAGTTTCTAGAAATTGATTAACTTTACTTTGGCACTTCAATCCTCAACATAATCTTAAATCAATTTATACCAAACCAATTTTCTAGAACTGTTCTGTGTGCGTGAAGAAGTGTTGACATAATTTAGATTTTAAATACTATTACACCATATTATTATTGCGTTGAAGATAAATCACACTTCTAGCAACAGTTTCTAGAAATTGATTACTTTGGCACTTCACTCCTCAACATAATCTTAAACCAATTTATACTAAACCAATTTTCTAGAACTGTTCTGTGTGCGTGAAGAAGTGCTGCCATAATTTACATTTTAAATACCATTACACCATATTGCGTTGAAAATACATCACACTTCAAACAAGAGTTTCTAGAAATTGATTAACTTTACTTTAGCACTTCACTCCTCAACATAATCTTTAAATCTATTTATAATATTATTACCATTTTCCCTAAGATCAGTCAACCTCATAACAATTTTTCATAAACATTACTCAGGTGTATAAATTTGCTGGTTGTTTTGCCTTTCATGGAAATTCATTCCAAACTGAAATTATTTTGAAACAAAATTAGGGCTATGGTCTATTTAAATGAGATCCATTAAAATATTATTGTTATGCATTCCCTTTTGTATCTACCCGTTTATATTTTTTTACTGAGATCTCGCAGATATAGACCTCCCCTGAGGATTCAATATTGAAATATTGAAAATATTCTTTGATGTCATAGTTTGATGTATTATCACATAGCCTCAAAGTATAGCACTTATATTTGGTTGAGGATATTTTTCTTTAAAAGTTTTTAAAGCAATGCAATAAAAATTCCACTTATTTTTATTTAAAACTAGGAAATCGCCCTCGTTTCGCTTCGGGAAAAATACTAAAAAAAATATAACATAGGATCCGAGGATAGTGTATAATCATCCCACGATAACTCTGCATAAGGATATTAACTAGTAGAAACAAAAATCGTACTATGGTATCACTTTTTGAATGATTGTCAAAGCTGACATACATTGACGTATCAGTTTCTCGTCGATATACTGTTGTTGATTTTTGCTGAATTCTATTTTCACAATGGGTAAAAATATTAAAAGTGGCGTTCGAGAACTGATATTCAAGATGATATCGATGATACTGTCAACATTTCTCTTTATAAAATACATACTATTGATAAATAAATAAAGCATTGATAAAATTATATTTTATCAAGTCAATCATAATCAATAAATAATAATATCTAGCATCAAAACCTATTATTTGACTCTATATCAGTATTGCCATAATAAAAGTTTCACTAACTACCGCTGTCACTTCATTGCAGAGTTATTGTAGGAGTACTCTAGCTTCCCAACAGTGAAAGAATTTTTCAAATCGGTTCGGTAGTTTTGGAGCCTATTCAATGCAAACAAACAATCAAATCTTTCCTCTTTATAATATTAGTATAGATAACTAACATTGAGTTTTGTATTTAATATTATAAAAATCGTACGTATGTTTCTACCATTTCTACCAAGCTTCTTTGTTGTGGCAACTATTTTTCAGATGAATGACTGTAATCATCCTATGATTTTAATTATGTTATTATTATTCATAGCAGGTGCCACATGCTATTCATTTTTATATTTACAAAAGTAAATGACTCATTTTTATGTTTACACAGTAGGTTGACCAACATGTAGATGGAAAAGAAAAGAGAAAATTACGCGTCATTAAAACAAAAAAATATTACATCATTGATTTGCGTGAAAATGAGGTATATTTCCAAACTAAAAAGAATAGGTAGGTATTTCATATTTCGTTATGGGTAAATTTTGTGTCATTCAAAACTAAAAAAACTAACTTTACATTTGTTATCGCGAAAATAATAAATAAACCATATTCCTTTGAAGTTATTTCAGTAATTTTAAATCATACTTTATTATGATTTTGGCACCCCCTGAAACTACCGCCCGGGGTGGGTGCCCCGGTTCGCCCCCCCCCCCAGATCCAGGGCTGCGTAGGAATAAAGAAACCAACGAGTCTAACGACTTTCCGTTATCAGACTGTACGTGTTGTGATAAAAAAATCGCGCTACGTAGTGCTACTATTTAAGTCATTAGATATGATTTATATACAACTGACTTCAAGTTAAAAGCAGGAAGAGTTTCTGTCGGACCAGATTTTTTATGTAAGCTCAACGAGTTCTTCAAAATCGGTGATCAAGTATTTTTTATTTATTTACATAAAAAACATACCGCGTCATCAAATCGTGTCCTAATCGTAGTCTTGAAAGCATATCTCAGGATATACAATGGTTATTGTATGGTGGTACGTGGTACAATGGTACATCGCAATCGTAATAATTTCGTTCATTTGTTATTTGATCACCATTCAAAAACCTATTATAATTTTTGGGGTGTTATAGTCATTCATCCTGGAGTGCTTACCAACCTTGTTTGCTCGTGCACCCAGTTGAAGAGTCTATAATTTCAATATGTATTGTGATAGTATATTTTACTGGCTGTCAACCGCTTTTTTAAAATTGACCATGCATTGTGTGATAAATCTTTCGGTTGCAATGTCGCTGGAATCTCCGCAAAAATTATAAATATCGCTCACCCAGTAATACAACGGCACATCTACGTTTGTCATATTTTACAGAAACAAATTTCAAAAATTTTATAAAAATGTTTAAAATTAATTTATGGGTTCTGTTTACGTTTTTTACAGATTGTATGGATTTGGTTACTAGTCTATACTAGTAATATACATATTTACCACTATGTAGATTAGGCACTTTCAAACACGTACATATACCATATAAACTCGATTTCGCATTTTTTGCAGATGTTTATATTACTAGGTGAGTGATATCAGGAACGCTGACTGAGGTGTTTAATATTTCTGATGACGTTGACTAGCCAAAAGAAGTAAATAACTCTTGTAGCTTCTCTGCTCTTTTATTATTAGTCTCAAATAAAGATTAACTAGCACTCACCTTCCAATTCGTGAACAATGCGGTGCATCTGTACACACAGCGGCTCGCTGGAACTCATGCAGCCAGGATGGAGAGGGGGGAAGTTTCTCCACCGGGTCCGGGGGCTCGGCCATCTTCCACGCTCTATAGTCAGCATTGCCGATGAAATACCCGCAGAGAGCTGATGCTATCACCAGGAGCACCAATGACACGATCACAATTTTTGTCTTGAGCTTTGTCGGTCTGGAACAAAGAATTCAGAGTCAAATGAAGTCGGTTTGGACAAGTTGGGTATGCAATGGCGACTCTTCTTGTGATGCTCATTGAATATTATTATCCATAGGCAATGGTGACTACCTAGTACCTACCAGGACTAGAGTACCAAGACGAATCATACATACAAGATATGTACGCGCGAAAAACATAACCGTTCGTGGCAGTCGGGTAAAAAGAAGGTCCTGAAGACAATTTTATTAAGTAGGTGATATTTTCGTAGCGATGCAAAAATTGCAGGGATTTGTTTAGAGTTCCGATAACTACAAGCCACTAATGTCATCTCTGTACATGATTTTTTTACTTACATACAAATGTTACATTTTAAAGGCTAAAGAAATTCATTAACCGACTTCAAAAAAAGGAGGAGGTTCTCAATTCGACTGTATTTTTTTTATGTTTGTTACCTCAGAACTTTGGACTGGGTGAACCGATTTGGATGATTCTTTTTTTTAATCGAAAGCTGGTGCTTGTCGTGTGGTCCCACATAAATTTGAATGAGATCTGACATCTATGTCAAAATCATATAAATCTTAAAGCATGAAGTATGTGCGCGATAAATGGACGAATAACGCAATATCGCGCCAACCGATTTCGATGATTCTTTTTTTAATTGAAAGCTGGTGCTTCATTTGAAGTCGGTTATTTTTTTGTTAAAATGTTAGATTATTTTATAACCCGGTTTTGAAGTTTATGAACGAAATTGATGATAAACTTATATAGGGGTTATTATTATATTAAATTAAAATAATTATTATATTAAATTATTATATTAAAACACTGTCCAAACAACTAACACTTAAGTGTACTGTACACTGAATTTTACATATCCCAGTATTTTTAGAAATTCTAGCAAATAATATTTTTTTATTAATATTCAAGTAATATATCGCACCGTCACGCGTCAGTGGAAAAAAAGCATAAGTCGTCTTACGTTGAATTTTAGTTATTAATATGATTGGGAAGAGGGACAAAAGCGGCATATGCTCAATTTTTTTCAAATTTTTATCATTAATTTTGACGGTTTTGTGCAAAATCTTACTGTAAATTCCTTTGACTTCTTACAGTTTTTATGCTCTCCTGTAAAATTGCAATTTTCAACTTATGCCTTTTTTCCACTGAAGGTGCGATATATTCGTCATTCATAAAATATTTGATCAGTATACTGAGTAACTGAAAAAAATAAGATAATTCAATGTTTCTAAATTACTGTTGAAAATTATTGTTTTCATATCAATTTTACGGAAAATCCTACAGATATCTGATTTCTTTCTAACGACCGAAAACAACTTAATTATTTGATTAATTGTTTGAAAATAACATGGATATTCCTCACATGTAAAATAACTATGAGTACATAGAGATAAATAGGGACTTTTTAAATCTTTTAAATTATTTGTATATCTAAAAAAGTCAAATGGTTTCCTTTTACGTAAGATTATTATTCATTAGGAAATATTACAGAATTGTTATGCAATTAAGCCATTACATTAATTAAGATGAATTAACACTTATACGAGTAATTACCGGGTTTACATTTTGACATGATGTAAACAAAACATTGATTTCACCTAATATTTAACATACGACTTACTTTGACGGATAATCATCATCATGACTGAAGTTCCCATGTAAAATAGCAAATCTGTTTATCGGTGAAACCAAGCGAATAGTGTCCATTGGAATATCATCCGAATGAGTGCTGAGGAAACTCCTCCTCCTTAGAGTATGTTCCATCATTATTTAATTCACTTTCCACCGAGAAACGTCAATTGGGATAGATCTGGCACATAATAATAACATAACCTCAACACTTGTTACTTCGCCATGCTATTTACAGCGTCAAGATCACTTGGTAATGTCGGCGTAAATAGCTGAATACCTATAGACCATGTATAGACGACTTATATCATCGAAACTACACAATAATGATACTATTTAATACACTTCAAAGATATTGTACGTCAACTGCAGGGTGTATGCAGTGAATTTGCTTGCGGGTATGTGAAAATCGATAACCAAACAGCTGTTTTCCACGGCCTTCCTGTAAGTAGCGTTTCGCTGCTCTGATGGTAGATGGCGTTAGTTGGTGCGTTTTAAGAATCGTAATAAGCTTGTCGTATTTCCTTACCTTATCAATTATTATCATCTACATACCTAGAAGGAAAAACAAATCCGTAGGTACGCAAATTAATATATGAAAGCTTAATTTAAATCGTAAATAAGGTTGAATAATTTTAGTTGCTATTATAAAATAGTCAGGTGTTCAACTGATGTGAAATTAATCTTTATAAATAAAAATGTTAAGTTGGTTTATGTATGCTTCAAAAACTCTCAATTCAAAAACGGCTCATATTTTAAGACAATACGACTGATTATTATAAGTCCTTATTATTATAATATAATGACGCTTCAAGGATGGTTTTTATAAATTTTTCGCGTCAGTATAAACTTATCTGCGTCCAAAAAATGGTTAGGTATGTTGCAGAACAACGTCTGCCTTATCAGCTAGTATTTTTATAAGTAATTTAAATCAGGTAACTTAACGCCTTTGTACGATTTACTTAAGCTAGGACCACTAACATGTTTCATTCATGAATCTCATTGTTCCAAGCAACCTTGTGTATTACCACAACAATAAATTCACTTTGCTTCAAAAAACATGATCATTTAAATAATCTAACCGCAACTACTCTCAATAAGCTATTCATTCGTATCAGGCTTTGTAAGAGTCTATAGTTAACATGAAACTCTTTCAGGACAGCTCAAATTCTCTAAGTAGGTATTAGAGGTATCATTTCACCATTTTTCCTCCGTGAAGCACCTTTTCGAAATGGTGGTAGAGTAAAAAAATTTATGCATTAGTGTAAGATTGAGGCCCTGGAGATGTGGTGCTGGAGGCGCTTGCTGAGGATAAAGTGGACTGACCGTCGCACTAATAATTCCATTTTGAAAGAGCTTGGCGTCAAACAAAGACTTTCGTCGACTGTGCAACTACGAATTCTTAAAATGTTTGGACACATCATCCGCAATGAAAGCTCTCTGGAACGATTAGTGGTACAAGGTAGAGTAGAGGGTCAACGTCCTCGCGGCCGATCGCCCACAAGATGGACTGACATCATTAAACCAGCCACAAAGCGTACCCTCACAGAATGGCTGCTGCCAAACTGATAGACAATCCATAACCACGACCACTTCGCCAGGAGTGTACGACTAAGAAGACAACAACAACAATCTATAATTCAACAACAACAACACAACAACAACAACAATCGTCGTCGTCGTTGTCGTCGTCTACAATTTACATGAATAAATAAATAATTATTTTGATTTGGTACATGACCCAATACCCAATGGTATACCCAATGATCGGTTGTCCCCACGTATAGTATCGATATACAGGTGTCCCAGCGCGAAGAGACCGCCCGGCGTCTATTGAATATTTGGACAAAACTATCAACAAATACCATTAAAGTAAAGGTCTTATTGGTTTGGTTTTTTTTATTAGCGTTTCAATTTTTTGTAGCGAAACTTATCTTGCTCTATTATCAATTTTTTTTTTGTTTTTACATTTATTTTCATTCTGTTTTTTTATTTACCCCTTGTTTTCATAGTTTATCTATTCACCTAGAATTATTATTATTATCAATTATTATTAAATTACAAGATATTACCTCAGAAAAATGTTTGTAGTTATCTCAATCATGTAGTTATCTCAATCAACATACGCTCGCATGGATTTGAAAACTGCCTCAAATAAGGTAATCTAAAAGCGAAAGTATAGAAACGTCCTATAGCTTTTTGGTCTTTCTTGTGAAGATTAAAAACAAATCGTGGCTCAACACTTGTCGTCTTCAGGGTTTGCGCTGGGAGTTAATATTGTAGCATCATACAAACTTACAACCTCTATTTCACACTTTTAAATGATGTAAGTACACTGTAAAAATGTCCACACATAACACGTTTTTGACTGTTCCTACGCATACTTTCAACCCTAATATTACTCTCTTGGGGGCTGATTTTCTCAGAATCTTTTTTATTGCTTACCTAGGCCATAGGAATAGCTAGTTTCGACTTGACTTTGAGGAGTCACGCGATTTTTCACTATCTGCTTTTAGTGGGATCCCGTTAGTATTAAAAAGCGCTAGAGTAATTGGATTTTGAGGTTTAAACTTAGGGGACTAGCTAGGCTAGCGCTACGAACTTAAAAAACAGTCTAAATACCTTTTTTCGTACAAATACACTGAATTCTATGAGTAAATGAAGATATAAAGTGCATTTTGACGCCTTGGTAAGTGATCCTGCACAATGAAGATTGATAAGTGACGAGTGCCTGGGGTCCGACAGGATGTTGAGTACGTACAAGACTTGCCTGATATCTAGTACAGTCAGCGCCAAAAGTTCATAGGACAAAGCTATGAAGAAGTTGAATGAATAGGTAAGAAGTTTTTCATAGGTTTTTCATTGCATTATTTCTTACTTTTTAAAGTCATTTTGTTTTTAATTTTGAAGGACGTCCGACTTTTCATTTAAACGTTTTTAACACAAAAATGCAAGGCACAAATCTAAAAATACTACCTACCTATCGAAACTAATATTATAAAAGGGAAAGTTTTGTTTGTTTGTTTTTGCTTGTTTGTTTGTAATGGATAATCTCAAAAACTACTAGACCAATTTCAAAAATTATTTCACCAATAGGTTGCTCTATTGTTTTTGAGTAACATGGGTTGTAATTTTTTTTAAAACGAAGCAAAGCGAGGGTAGTTACTAGTATAACATTATAATGTGAGAGTTTGTAGGAACGTTTGTTACTCTTTCACGCAAAAACTACCGAATGGATTTTCATGAGAGGTAGTTATTATCCCGAAAAACGCGGGCAAAGCCGCGAGCACAGCGCTAGTCTACAATATTGCACTGATTGACAGACTACACACAGTTTAATAACAGTGGATGTAGTGATAGTACTTAGCGTGACAATTAGTGATTTTCGAAGATGTCATTTCCGAAAATGTATCCTATATAAAGAAAAAATCTAGGGTAAAAAGCCAGTTTTCAACCTTTTCTTTGCTAGTATCATATACTAATGTAAAAGTACCAGTGTAACAGCATTGAAAATGTGTGTAGGTATAACGAACGACACGAGCCATCAATCAATCGAAAGGATTATAATAAACTCCAGGAGGGATAACCGAAATAAAACTTTGTTGGTGCCGTTAAAACCACCGTTAATATAAAATGTTTAGATAAAAATAATTAATAATTAATAACTTTAATGTTATGTCGATATCAATTTCTGTAATCTAGAATTAGAACATATTTTATAATTTTTTGGCTAGACTCTAGATCTATGAAAAAGCCAAATTTTTAAATCGTTTTATTCATATTATTGACATTAAATTAAATTACATATGATGGGCCGACTATGAGTTTTGCCGATCAGCCGACTAGTCATAGGTGAGAAAATTGCCGACTAATCGGTCAACTAGTCGGCAATGCCAATCATCAAAATATTTCTAAAAATAAAAGGAACCGATTGCTTATAAACTACTTGATAAACCTAAAAGTCTGACGTTTCTTTACCATAATTTGCTTTAACTTGATCTAATAAAATTAAAATACAAATGATAAAATTTAATTGGAAATATGACTACAAATTTAATTCAAGTACAAACTTGTTGATCAGGGGGCACGGTCGTGCTTCCGCCAAGACGAGGGGCACTCACTATCTACCTTTTCTCGAAGCGTTTCGTCATATTTTTGAACCCTCATAACTTGGGTTTGGATTATACCAGATAAAAAAAATTCGTGGGATATGATGTCAATGAACGTCTAAGGTGGTTTTGACTAAGGTAGCGTTTGTGAAGATAGGATTTGTATAATTAGGGCGTGTAGAGTTAGATAGAAGCTTGGCTCTACATGAGATCTGATAACTTTTTGATGTAAAGCCATATGATCCCGTCTGGATACTTCACATGAAAATGTTTCTGATGGGATTATTATTGCTACATACATAAAATATTTCTTTTCGATATATAAGATTTATTAAATAAATTCGGCGTCTTTTGCCGACTTGTCACCGATTAGTCGCCGATTAAAAAACCATGCCGAATAGTCGGTTTTCACGACTTGTCGGTGTGTAGTCGGCTCATCTCTACATATAACATTATACTAAATTTGACATTATACAAATTTAAACTCGCATCACAGAACACAGCTGTATAACACGCTTTATGCGCGGATGTCAATTCCAGAATTTCCGACCTTTAAAACCAGCCTTGGAAATTGACTGCTATCACGTGATAAATTGCTTACATATAGATTTCTTTAATATATTCGTAATATTTCCAAGATTGCCCAAGGTTGGTTTATTGGAACCAATTTGAAACTTTTCCATCAACATATAATAAACTTTTAATGACATGCAAATAGCTACGAAAATACTTTCTTCGTGTCTTCATGATCAAGTACCTCACCGAGGACTCAGAGACGGTGAACAAGCAATAAATGCCGTTCTTGTAAGTTTTTATTACACCCATATGTATAATAGAATTTTATCTTGAATGAATTTGACTATAAAGTTAATTATATTAGTGGTTGAAATTGTCGAAACCATGTTGGAGTAGAACATGCATTGCAAATGTTTTGGACCTTATTTTATTCACGTTATTTGTTAATCTATTAGTATCTATCTAAAAGTTACCTGAGACCGGTATCTGTGACTATCTAATTTTTATTATAACTGACCAACAAAACACTACTGTAATGAAGCAATTATTAGATACTTAATTCAATATAGTTATCAAACAGAAAATAAAGTTAATAAAATTAGTGTAACAGTTTTTATATTTCAATATTGCTTGTCTTTAACCTACCTGTCGCTGTCAGAATCCGGCAATTTTATCAAAACATGTCGGCTTTTCCTTCTCACTGTTCTACTCGTACCAGGTTGTTTTAACGAACTCTGTCTTAACAATTTCACATCACTCATTTTCCCACTTCACCTCAATCACGTCACAGGGCTTAACACTAAAACCCGCAGTCCTATACCCACGGAAGTTAATTGTACAGTGATATAATTTCGCACGTGAAACCAGAATTCTACTCATACGACCTCGCGCGTCATGAGGTTCGTTCACGGTGATATAATACCGTGTCCAACGAACTGGAATTAAATGAAAATATTTCTTTGAAATCGTACGAACGCTAAAAAGAATCGTAAATCAATGACGTAATTGATATCGCTTGCGTATTACATGAGTTCTGACTTGTGAGGCGTGAATGGATTTAAATCGAATGATTATTATAGATTTTATAGAAGAACAAATACCTAGTTGGCTGCTTGCGGAAATATAAAAATCTAAGGGCGTTGTAAAAAATATGATTATACCTAATAGCTTTTTTGGATTTGGAATATACTGGCTGATACACGCAAAAACTACTGAATGAATTTTCACGAAATTTAACACAGAATATGAAACTAATACACACACAACATGAACCAATAAATATGAACACAATATGAACCATGGTGTGAAATAACGTATAAAGACTATAAGCTTTTTTACATATCGTACCCTTAGGGGAAAAAGGCATAAGATGAAAATTTCAATTTTACAGGAGAGCAAAAAACTTAAAATATCACTAAAAGGAATTTACATTATGATTTCTTGCACAAAACTGCCAAAATTAATGATAGAAATTTGAAAAAAATTGAGCATGTGCAGCTTTTGTCCCTCTTTCCAATCATATTAGTAACTAAATTTCATAGTAATACGACTTAATTAATGCTTTTTTCAACTGAGGGTGCAATATTATCCCGGAAAATGCGCGCACAGCCGCGGGCCGAGTGCTAAGAGCATAATAGAAATATTCTGAAAGCCTTTAAATGAAAATCTAGTTTGTACATAAAAATCCATTAGGTACATAGGAATCATAAGTCTGTGGTTTAAGTAGTGATGACTTCGATGCTACATTATTTTTATGTGAAAATAAATCAATAAGAAAACAAAATTCTAATAAATTAGTTATCTTTACGTTCTGAAACACGGTAAAACCTATGTTCATAATGCAAACCATTTTTTTATTTTTAATATTATTATAACATTTATATATTACTAACTTTTGCCCACGCCTTCGCCTGAGGTAGAGTGGTTTCGAAACGAAATTTTTGATTAATTAATTTAGATTTACAGATCCATATAAAAATAAAGGGCACCTTTAAGTAGAATGGTGAAGAATCAAGATATATAATATTAGATATCAGATGATGCTCGTGGCTTTTGAACACTTACGGGATAAAGAAGTAGCCTATATTTTAATCCAGGTTATAATGGAGATATGTACCATTCCAAATTTCAGTTGTGGCGTGATTGAAGAACAAACATCCAAATATCTAAACATGGTCACAAACTCTTACATTTATAATGTTAATAGGATTATATTGTATGTCATGTATATTTCTTGTGTTTGAGACTTAACTCATAAGAATGTAAAAGTAGGTACAGGTGACGCCGGTAGTCGACCCTGTGTTGACCGATTATTATGCCTGTATTTCGTTCTTGAACATTGAAAACGCTGATAAAAGGTCATTAATAAGGTCTTTAAGTATTGAAGTAGGTATTATTACTAGCGTATAGAACCGACACCGCGAATACCGTGTATGTCCCAAAGCATTGGCGCCATGTGGCTTCAGTCTTCAAAGGATTCGTTCGATTTTAAAAGGAGAACCGGGGCTCAATTTTGAAAATTGAACCTCCCGGGCGGGACACACATTTTATTCGAGATGTCTGTTCTATGACATTATACTTCAATGTCTTTATGTATTTGATTAACGCATTTCCTAAAAAGGTTGTTAATGTTAAGAGAAGATAAGACTGAGAAACGAGAGGATTGCACCTCTCATCGTAATCAGCACTTGGCAGTTGATATATATTATCAGTCGGACGTGATTGTATCAATTATTATCTTGATCAATATCAATTATAATTGCACCATCACCACGTACAATCTATGATACCTAGAACTCCGTAGATGATTTATGGATATTATGTACATTCATTTGTACATTATCTTGCAAATTCTGTCTGTCTGTCTGTATTTGACATTAATATTTTCGTGGGAAATCAGGAAGGGAATCAAAAATAATCACCTAAAGAGAGGATACAAATATCACATTCTAATAAAGATAATAATCAAATTAAGAGGAGTAAAGAATTTTAATCGATTTCAGAAAAAAACACGAGGTTCTAAATTCGGTTGTGTTTTATTTGAAAGAATACACTTTTCATATTTATCAAAATTCGTATCTGATGATCGGATGCATGAGGAATTCACACCTCAAATGTAAAAGGTATATATAATATACGACAGTTTTTATAATAATTTTAGTGGTCCTTATGTCCACACCCATCCATGGTCAATTAGCCATTTTGATTGTCGGTTTTTTTTTGTTAAAATTTTGTATATTTTACATATTGTTTTGACAATGATTTTAAGCATAAATTTTCGTCCGTAGTGTAGACGCTGCATTACCGTGATGTTGACAATATACATAGTGAGCATAGTATATGATAACTGATTACTCTTGAAAATGACGCGATAATCTGATCATATTAATGGCCACATACACACACAATGACACACAGCATCCTGCTGCGAAGTCAATGATTGCTAAACAATAGGAGAATGATATTGCAAGAGATTAATTTAGCACCTTTATGAATTCCAACGAGTTTTAGTTATTTATTGAAAAGTGGTTTTGGTATACCAAATTTAGTATGCTAAAAATAATAATTAAAAAAACTAAAAAACACGCTTTTATAGATCTATCTATCCAACTAAGAAATAGAAAATAAATTTAAATTTTGAATTAAGTAACAATAGTGTAAATAATAAATATAAATTAAGAATAGTGTAAATAAGAAAAAAATGTATTTTATTGTAAAATAGCGTGGGGTGCATGGTGTCAATAGTTATAAATATTTTATTGACAGATATGAATAGAAGGATCAATATTTTGATAATATCTTAAAAAGCTCCCCACGCTTTTTGTGAATTGTTGGATCATTGATGGAAAAAAATCAGTATTGTCATACAAAAAATAATAATTTTCTTACAAATGTACCCCTGAATGTACAATTTCAGGCTCTTATTTCTTTTTGATGTCATTCAAATGTATGGGACGATTGTAGGAATATTTCAGTCTACTTTACTCCTTTTGATATCACGACAATTTATGAAGAAATTGTATTTTATAGGTACTAATACCCTTTATGTATTTTTGGTAAAAAATTTGAGTGTTACCATACAAAAAAATGATTTTAATACAAATATATATTTGCATCGAAATTTTTCAGGCTGTTGTTTCCTTTTGATAACATTATAATGCTTGAAGCGTAATAGGCACGAAAAGATTGTAAATACGAGTGGGAAAATATATAAGTATTGCCATACAAAATACATTAGACACAAAATACATAAATGGACACCAATATGCACAATCTATTAGATCCAACAATTGCCTCATATATTCCTCCTGGTCCTGGTTCTATGCAATTTATTTTGTAATTTCTTTATTTTTCGCCATACAGTATTTCCTTTTCACTTTTATCATGCTTCCTCTTCTTACCCATAACTTCGTCGAGACACAAATCTAGTAGTCAGTTTAGGAGACATGCGAAGGCTTGAGCACGGAAACACAGAATGAGATTTTCACTCCGGACCGCTAAGGAAAGTGGCCTTAGGAAGGTTAAATAGTTATGTGAAACGACACACTCTCATACAAAAAAGGAGTTGCCACCTTAAAACATCCGTGCAAGGCTAGTGCTTGGGGGCACTACTACAACATATTAACAATAAATCGCAAAGAATGGAGCTGTATATACATATATGAAACGTTATTTAACTGCCTCGCATGATAAAAATATTGGTACATATCTACGTACAAAAATACGGATATACAAATATGAAAACACGCGAAATTCGTTCCATCTATCTGTAATAGCTTTTCTGATTTACGTTGATTATCACCTGAACATCTATTTACATGTTTTATTATTAGTTATTTACACCATTCCTGATTTATTTACGCCTTGTTTTCACGGTGCTGTACGATGAAAACGCAGAACCCTCATATCATTAGTGTCAGTCAGTTTGTTACAGCTTATTTTCTCCAAATTACTGGATAAAACAATATTATTATTACATTGTAGGACTTAATTACGGACGTTTGGTGTAAGTAAAAAAATTTTGAGAGTTATAGGAAAAAAAAAACTTAGCTAAATGCACCAAATTGTTGCAATATACTTAACACACCCGTTTATTATTAATTTTATGAGGATTAGGTAATGCAATTTTTTAAATTTTAATTCGATTTACTTTATTATAAGATAAATTACCAGTATAAGCGTTTTAATGGGAACATAGAATAGATTTTTATTAATTAACTAGTGGATAACCGGCATGTTCCACTACGCTAAAAAATTTTGTATGGAAAAAGTCGAAAATCGAAAATAACTTTACAACTTTTATAAACTTTATAGAAACAAAATCATACAAAGGCATGTTGAGGATCGTTGGTCTCAAACCATCGTCGCATTTCAAATAAAACCAGTTGTTGGCATATCGGTTGGATGGTTTCAGAATCTATAAAGGACATCCGTACAAGCATTTTTTGTGTTTTTTATATATAAATTCGTTAAAATATATTGTACAGTACTTAAATCATTTTTCTATTATAATAAATAATTATACGATAAAATCATGTAATAAATAATTACACGATATAATCCACAAAATTTCAATTCGGTCTTGGCCGGTTGTCTAATAAATAGACTATTGTGTTGTGTTGCGGTTGAAAAAAGGAACTTGGTTAATAAGATGACAGCTATACGACCGGACATGGTTTATTACACTGTACAGTCTCATTTATCTACGGTAAGAACCACCAAATGGATGTATATTATAACAAAAAATAGAACAATTTTTTCCACTTCCCACACAATTAGGAGACAAAGAATTCTCCGGTGTATGGACTATGGTGTATAATATAAAGGAATTGTGTGAAGTATTGTTTCTTTACTTCACTTCATAAGTTTGTCTTATCCACACCGCAGTTACTATTTGTAGAGAAAGACTTGCAACCGTCCAAGAATTTGATAAAAATGTATTATCATAAATTTTTGCTCAGTCAAGAAACGTTGTCCAACTTTTAGAAACACATGGTGGTTTTGTTGCAAAATTTTAGATACTCTTTGTTATTTTTTTATGACGGCGATGTAGGCGTCGTAAATGTTTTCGAATATTATAGTTTTACCAAATAGTGCTCTACAAAAAGTAACTGCGGTGTGGATGTACCATAAGCCCGTCTTTGCTTCAGGAGAGATGTCAACAAATAGTTTTTAGATTTTTCTTTCCGCGTTAAACATTCTACGTATTGGTGCAAACATGAAAATCCGTGCCGTAGTTAAGATTATCGTGCACAGAGAGACAGACAAAACAGAAATTTTGATAATTTATTTATAGGTAACATCTGTGAGAGTAAGCCCAGTCATTTTTACTAAACCAAACTATTTCTGAGTTTTAGACTACTACTAGGGCTTAGAATACTAACCCGGGCTGGATTCCCTAATGGTTGTCGTAAGAGGCGACCAGCCCGTTGGTGGTAGATACCTACCTATATATGCTACCACCCTCTTGCTTTAGTCAGCAGCCAAAAGACTCGTCCTGTTTCAGCGAGGACTTGAGAGCCAGTTCTTTCTTTCTTTTTATTCTCTTATTTTTGGTCGGCAACGCATATGTAAGAGAGGAAAAGGCCACCCTTTGGTTTTTTTATGTCCAGATGCGACAATAGCCATTTTCCATCAGGTGTTTTCAGCTTGCTTGTCGGCTATTTCCATATAAAAAAGAGTGAGAGAAGACTTGAGTTCAGCATGGGACCTAGCGAGGAAGCCGTTCACAAATACTTAAAGGATATTGTTATTGATGAACTAAAAGTATCTCCTAAAAATGCAAAGTATCAAAAATGTTTTTAGGCAATAAACGACACTTATTTAGATACTTATTGCTTTTTAACTGTCAAGAACACAGGTATCACGTGTACAATTAACTTTTCACGATCACAAATGACTTGAAACCCGCGAGATTTTTCTACGATAAGATTATCACAATTCACAACCCATCGCAGTGGAGCTTGATATCTAACTGGTCGTGTAAAGGAGTTTAATCAATTGAATAAAATTGTCCATGTCGGATACCTTAGGCAGCAATAAGCACTCAATCACGCGCCTAGTGATTCTGAACCGCAGAAAATTGCTCGTGGGTATTGTGATACTATTTTGTAAGTAACATGAGAAAATTTTACCAAAAAAATATATATCGCCTTCAACGGAATAGTATTCGAAAAGGGTCCACTAAAATTATGGCTAAACTATCCCTCATGGATCTGAATTTTGATAAATATGGGACAAACCTGCAAGGATATATAAAGTTAAGTAAAATAGTTTCAACTAAATATTTTTTCACATCGGAACCAGTTCGAGAACCTCCTTTTTTGAAGTTGGTTAAAAAAAAGACGATGCTCGAAAAGTGAGGTAATGATAGGATGTCAGTTAAATTTAAAATCAAGATGTTAGATAAATCATTATCGAGAAAAAGTAGGTTAAGTTCGTCTTGGCAGGGACACTGGGGCCGTGCCCCTAGATAGGTAAAGAAAATTACAGGATTTTTTTAAGAAAGCTCGGCCTTATGGCTCGTGTCAATCTTAATGATTAGGCAATCGAAGCAACTACAACTTCGGTCGGTAGTTGGATTAGTCAATTCTAAGCTATTTCGTGCTTCGGAGAGCACGCTAATGACGGCTAAATATATCTTACATCCTAATGATAACTCGTAATTATAATATCTAGTTAATGCCAGTCGTTTTTTTGCGGAAGTCCATTTTTATTGTTGTTCTTAAGTTACCATTGTCTAGTTTGCATGTTTTTATGTAAATACATAGATGACAAGCAGACAAGCCTGAATGTAAGTTGGCTCCGTGGCCCATGGAAATCAGTAACACCATAGATACCATCGCTGCGAAAAATTAAATGCACGGTTTTATAGCGCAAATCGAGGCCTGAGATCTAATACAGAAAAATTAAGTACGTCCTATTAACCTTTAAGGAGTCCCTTCATCTGAAACCCAACCTGAGTGTAAGAAGAAAGAAAGTAAAGCAAGGTATATTCATTTTGTCTCGGCTTGTAATCAATGTTCAAATACGAAATATCTACCGACTTTAATTTTCACCTTGAGTTGTATTTCAGTCCCTGTCTAAAGGGGACTGAAAATAAAATAGCCCAATGCTTTACTGACTTGAAAGAATGGTCTTCAAAGTGGTCCGTCAAGCTTTGGATAAAAATGAGGTAAATATGTAATCGGTACTTCAATACAAAGAAAAGGAATTTTCTATAAAGGCTTAGTAGCCTTACGAAAGAAGTATAAAAGATATTAAATATTCGCAGAGATAGGAGGTAATGCTTAGTTTTGTCATGTATAACCAGTGGACAAAAGTAATTTAAAACCCTATAGGCGAAGTGCGTGTCATGCCATGCATTGCGTGTGGGGTTCCGTAATTCATCGACTATTACTCATTAACTACTTAGCCATAATCGTGTTCCTTTATAAGTCATTATTATATCCTAGTACCGTGAATTTTTTTACACGTCCAACACCTACCAAGCTGGCATGGAGCAAGGTCATTTAATTCGAACCAAAATTAGCATTTTATAGCCGAATATTTCACAAACGGACCCCTGAATTGAAAGATGGTCTTTGCAGATAAATAATACTCTTTTATCAGACCTTTTTAACTATACCCTACACTAACCACACTCCTTGAATTTATTTTTAAAGATGTTATATTACGAATTTGTAGTTTTAATAAATATGCATAATTGTATATCCATGCCAAACGACATATTTCTAACACACTAAAACAGAGCTATAGTTTATAAAAGACGGAAGAACATCAGATTTTTTGCGGAAAAATTGAAAGATACACGAGGAAATCAATTCTATAAAATAAAATGTTTTTGTAATTACGTTACTAGTACCTACCTGTGCAATTATTATAGGTTATAGAAGGTACCTGACGAGCTATTTGTAGGTAAGCTTAGTTATTTCCGCAATAAAGTAATCATTGTGAAATCAATGACTAGCATCTAGTGATAACAACTGCCTTATATGGTATCTATAAGGAATGCTATGAGGTGATTAGGTGCGAGGTTCCGAGGTCCTACCATAGACTGATGAAATGAAATAAAATAACATAAGATTTTATTGGAATTAGGTTCGGTAGGTACAAACACTTCGTAACTTCATGGATCGCTTCAACAAATCTCAGTGAATGGTCTCAGGACAAGAAGTGGCAAGATACTTAGGTATATACCTAGGTAATTAATAAAGAAGTGTAACAATGAAGTGTTCTTTTTTATAAATCTTATAGAACACATTTTCATGTATACAAATAATTCATACATAGGTACGTTTACCTATGTATACGTATGCAATTAATTAAATTAATTAATTATACACTAGACACCTCGCATTCGAATTCAATCTTTTTGCCGACGGGTTGATTCATATGAATACTGTTTAATAAATTATATAATAATTATTTATGTTGGTAAATGATAATTATGATATTATATACAAATACAATACAATACAATATTATATTTATTATATAAATAAAATTATGTAAAACAGTGTATTCCCTATCTTTTAAATGAAAATGATTGTGCAAGTGGTGTTTGCCTTAAAAGGTTATATACATAGTTCCTAGTTAGATTTAAGAAAAATTGTGTTAATATAGTATAATAACCACTGGCAGACCTTAAAAATAAATAAATAAATAAATATTTAACTATACCAAATAATATAAACTTCAATTAAAATTTGAAAACCCCCGACAGTTTTAATTACACTAAACATAGCTAAGAACACTCGATTAAGTCATCTTTCAAACAAAGAAACTAGATCAAAATCGGTTCATCCGTTTGAGAGCTACGATGCCACAGACAGATATACAGATACACAATACACAGACACGTCAAACTTATAACATCCTTCTTTTTTCGTCGGGGGTTAATCAAACTCCAACGTACCTACATATATTATTATTTTAAAAGCATACACCAATTATTTATCATTGACATACACACATAGTTTTCTCTACCTAATCTATACTAATACTAGCTGACCAGGCGAACTTCGTATCGCCTAACAATCATATTAGGAAATAGGGGTTGGTGTTAGAAGGGTGAAAATTTAGGGTTGTATGTATTTTTTAATGCCACATTATAAAAAAATTAAAAATAAATTTTTGTCCAAACAAAATTAGGGGTGGACAACCCTTATCACTTAGGGGTATGAAAAATAAATAGTAGCCGATTCTCAGACCTACTGAATAGGCATATAAAATTTAATAAAAATCGGTCAAGCCGTTTCAGAGGAGTATGGTAACTAACATTGTGACATGAGAATTTTATATATAAGATTATAAACTAGCTGATGCCCGCAGCATTGCATACGGAAATTATGTTTTAACTTCTTCAAACTTTTATCCTGTTTTCCCGGGAAACCTTTTAATTTTCCGGAATAAAAAGTTGTTTAAAATATGACCCAGGTTATCAGTAACAACTTTACCAATTTTCATCGAAATCCGTTAAAGGGTTTTTATGTCATGCCCGGACAGACAAACAGACACTTTGAGTTTTATTATAGTAAGTATAGATCTGAAGAGTTTGTTTGGTTGAAGTCGCTAATCTCAGGAACTACTGAGGAAAAATTATTTTTGTGTTTGATAGTCCATTTATCGAGGAAGGCTATAGGCTATATAAAATCATATATTTAAGTAGTTAGTTTTTTCCACTAATTAACGCAGGTGAAACCGCGTGGTACAGCTAGTACTTATATATGTACCTACTATTATTTCTTGTGTGCTAATTAAATACTAATATTATAAATGTTGATGTTTGTCATTCTTTCACGTAAAAACTAATGGACGTATTTTCATTAAAAGCACACAACTAGCACCTTGATCTGGAATAACATAATTATAGGATACTATATCCTTCAAAATCGTGGACAGAGCGCCAGTTAGTTATAGCTGAGTTAATTTAACCTACTCAAGTTTCAATTTAAAGACACATTTCTTTAAAACGTTACCACTTCTGGTGCCTTACCATGAACTCTAATAAAATGTGTCATGTACAGGACAGGTCAGCTTGTAGCTAAAACCTGACAGTAGTGTATTTCGTACCATGAACGTTCACTTGATGGCCTGCAATGCCTCTCCTTCTGTCCGGCATCTTAGTCTATGACCTGCGCGGTACAACGTAGTGTTTAAGTACTCTGTGCACGGTACAAAATTTGTTTTACTTAGTTCGGAAATAGAGCGTTTTATCGGTTTACCGGTTTTCAAATCAATGCGTAATATTGATGTTTTTAAAAATTTAAAATAACAATCTCAATCGAAGATTTTGAGATTTGTTATAGAAACTTAACGGTCGTTATTTATTAAACTTAAAAAACGTTCGTTCTCTAAGATTACCAAAAAAATTATCGCTATGTGATGCCTACATTTTTGAACGTAATCTTACAACACTTGACACTTGACATAATGACATGTCCAAATGTCTAATAAAATATAATATGTGATTTAGGAGCGATAATTTAAAATTGTTAAGTGCAATTTTGAATTTTTTAACGTATTTTCAAAGAAATGAAAGATATTTATTTTGTGATGGTGGTGCATTTTCATTTTCATGAATGCCTGTAGGTCATGTACAAGTCGAGGCGGATATTTACCTACTGTGATAATATGTAATTTATGTTGAATTGGGTTGGAGATGGGAACTTGAGTAAGAAAGTTGTTGAAGCCGTGTCAGTGTACGGCTACATCAGAAGTAAATGCGTTCGATGACGAGCACCCAGCGATCAAAGGGGTCCACTGGAGACATGAGGGCGGAGGCGCTCGAGGACGAGCGCACGTCAGGATAGCCGTGCCGGCGAGCGACCTCTTTGGTTCTACGACGATCGATTGATACAGATGCTGATGATGTCATACGAGAAGAGTTATGAAGAAAAACTAAATATTTAGAATATGGAATATGTCACTTTATTTAGAACATTATACCTAATACGTAGGATATTCTAATTCTATCATTGATCACGGAGTAGTAGAGATTGTTATCGATGTGAACGTTAGGATAACTGAAAATATACTTATCTTGGTGCAAAGCAAACGGAATATTATTGAATAACCATTATCATATAATACCTTTTCTTCCACATATATAAAAATAGATGGTATATGTTTATAAAAATATACTGTAGTAATAAAAATAATAATTAGACCTTTTTATTTCTTAAATAGAAAATTCAATTTACAATTTCATAACGACTAAAAAGCATGCAATGCAATCTATATTCTATACAAATAATAAAACTGAAGAATCTATCTGTGATTTCGAAATAAATGATTTAAATAAATAAAAAGTCTTCAACTTAAAGTTTTTAGGGTTTGTTAATCCTTTCCTTTATCTTAATTCTTGACTAAATTTAATTCAATAATCATTATTAGTTATATGTTTCTTTGTTTATATTCCTTTTTTTATATTATACTCTGTTTGTAGAGTAAAGGCTCCTCCATTTTTCTCCACATAATTCTGTCACTCGCTTTATCAATCCATTCTTTTCCCGCTGCTACAAAATTTCATCGAGCCATCTCTCCGCCGCGGCCGCCCGGCCGTTCTGCCTCTGGTTCTCTTGCCTATAGCTGCCTTCCATGATGTAATCTTTTTGAATGTGGTCTATAGTTGAATACGTAATTATAAATCCTGCTTACTCTATTGGACGATGCTCTTCGGTGTATATAGCAAGGCGTTTCTCGAGACAACAACAACAAACAACAGCTGGAAACAGGTTGTAGAGATTAGATTGTAGGCAAGGCAGATTGGTCGACAGCTAATATTTACCAAATACCTAATGTTCTTCAATATCATAAATTTATATTCAAACTGTTTTAATAACTTACGGTATAAAGAAATTATAAACGAAACAGCCAAAACAGGACAATTAATGTTACTTTCGGTAGGCTGTAATATTTTGACGTTGACATAGGCCGCTTTCCGACATCAATACGTCAAGAATCGCTTCATGGTACACAAATAGCAGGGCAGAAGGAGATTATCGAAGTCACGTGACCGCTGTCCTGTTACGGTCACGTGATCACTGGCTGACCTGTGCTTTAGCTAGGTCATGGTAGGATATAGCAGGACAGCTCAATTATTGGCTAATATTGGCCTGTTTTAAGATGTCATGGTAAGCCCCCTGCTGGATAATTTGTGTCGAACGTGCAATGACTTTCATTGAACACTACGTCGCGAGCCATTACACTGAGTGAAGGAAGGATCTGTGATACGTGTTCAGACTGTTCAGGGTATCAATGGACCTCTTATTCTATCATATGTATATGAGGCAAAGTTCTTTCTAGGTAGTTTCTTATTAACATGCTGATATCATTGACTTTTAATAGCAAAGTTTACATTTTTACAATACAGTAACTTACAACTGAAAAGTAAACAGTTTTTAGGGCTCCGAAGTAAAATTGGAACCCTTACAGTTTCGCCATGTCCGTCCGTCTGTCCGTCTGTTCTTCTGTCCTAAGCAAAGCGGCGAGATCCTTGAAAGCTGTAATTTGGCATGGACTGATGTACATAATTATTTATATTGTAAAAACGATTGATGATTATTATAATGACGTGAAAACGAGATTTTGAATTAAGTGCCAACATGGGTCTATTTTTTATTAAAATAACTTAATGCTTAACTACCACCTGATGGTAAGTGGGGATAGGTATGGTATTTAAATAGGAAAAATAAAATTGTAAAACATCGTTTTCACTAATAATAAATTCAAGAAATTAATGTTTTCCAATAGAATAATAAAATACAATTACTTACTTCGTCTTGAAATAGGTAAGTTGTTTTAACAATAGTTTTATTTTAATTGTTATTTTTTAGTCGGATTTTATTTACTTTTAATAATGTTCTTACCTTCTCCAACAGCTCCGTCCGTCTCGCGTATCCGTCACGGTCATACTCTGTATCGTCATCTCTTCGTCACGTCTGAAATAACGTGAAACAATTATTAAAACACAATTTAATAAACTTTTAAACTCACACTCACTACACTTAATAAATTGGGCGACACAGCTTACAGTCTTACAGGTTGGTACAACATAGTAGCGAAGTTTCCTGCAATGTATTTTATTGCATTTTAATACGTATATAATAATTTGTAATATGTACCTTTGATTGTATCTGTAATTTACCTGCATGACGTGGGAAGTCCCTATTTGAGGTGTACAGTGTATAATTATGAGCCAATAATAATTATATAGGTACATTTTATTCTATGGTTGGACACAATATGCCGAGTACCAGCAAATACATAAGTATTAAGTACATACTTATAGCAAACGCGCTGCCTTTATGACAGTAAACAAAATCTATGAAAAGCCAATGACCAGAGCTCAGACCAGAACTGCATAAAATAAGTCCTGAGACGACATAAATTATTATTGCAAAACGCAACTTCAAAGCATGGGGCTTCTCCTTTTTAACCGACTTCAAAAAAAGGAGGAGGTTCTCAATTCGACTGTATTTTTTCTAAAGCTATTTTGATGATTTCTGCACATTTATGTTCCTTTTCATTTTTATAATCAACAAAATAAAAAAATTGGAAAACTTCTCCATTGGATTGACAGAAGTTTCAGTTTAGTATAGTTAGCATGGGACATGTTAGAACACCCTTCCCTGTCCAATGATGTGGATCTGCACATAAATAATATGAATAGAGTCACTTCCTGTCACGTAATAAATTAAACTGTTATTTATTTATTTATTTACTAGCTGACCCAGCGAACTTCGTATCGCCTAACAATTGATCAGTTTTCGACCGGAGAGGAAAAATGATTAAATTACTAAAATGGCTATTAAAAAATAAGGGTTGATCGTAGAAGGGTGAAAATTGAGGATTGTATGTATTTTTGTATGTTGTATCATAAAAAAATAGAAATTAAAAATTTTGTCTAAAAAATAAAAATAAAAATTTAGGGGTGGACTACCCCTAACATTTAGGGGGATGAAAAATAGATGTTGGCCGATTCTCATAGATACCGGATAAGCATAAAAAATTTCATCAAAATCGGTCAAGCCGTTTCGGAGGAGTATGGCAACGAAAACTGTGACACGAGAATTTTATATATTAGATTTTGTACACACAAAAACATTTACAAGATAAATAATTTAAGAGACAGTTTGTACAAGGGCACTAGATAATTATTCCTATTAAGAAATCTCTTCCAGTAGGCCCATAATTGGAATAGAGATTTAATGAAGCAAACTCAGTGCGTACCACATAATTAAATACTATACCTGTATAAATACACATAGCAAAATGTTAATGAATTGTTAATGAATTTCAAAAAACATTCATAGGTTAACGGGTTGTCTATAGAACCAAGATGCTTGGCTTGGCTTGGCTTGGCAACAACCTATTAAGGGCCCACTGCTTAATTGAGCACGGGTTTCTCTCTCTTATGGAGGCCTAGAGAGGCCTTTCTTACACGCTGTTTTAGCGTGGATTAGTGGCCAACCCAAATGTCGGAAGTTTTCATGCTGCCCTAATCTCTCCGACAGCTCAACGAATATTATCTCACTGTAATAGTGGTGGATATGGGGTCCACTAATAAATAAAACTGCTTCAGAAGGTTGAGGATGAGCGTATATTCGTATGTAATCATATGAAATGGAATGGAATAATTTTACTGACAACCCTGGTTATATTTATATTTTATACCTCAGAGAGACGTTTCCGTCTACATCACGCAACTACCAATTAAATTTATTATTATTTCATAAGCCAAAAAAATGTTTACATAATAATATTTACCATTAAAATTTAGACAATAATAATAGTAAAGGTAAATAGTGTACATCTTTTACGCATGAGAGGAAACGTATTATAATTCTGTCGCGCTCTATTTGCCTTTTTATTAAGGCCTTTATCAACCTTATTAAGGCTAGACACATAAAACTTTAGATTATCTATTATATATGACATAATAAATATTATTATGATTAATATTTAAGGCCATAAGCGGAAGAACTTACAGACCACTGCACTTTTATTCTAATTAAGTAAATTAAATGCACACATTAAATCTATTACACATTCTTTAAGCTAATAAGCTAAGGACCAGACGGTCCTAGTGCAATCACAAAAGAATTCTACGATATTTAAATTATATTAATACTACGGGGATAGTTTTGGTAAATATTTTTCTTCTCATAATATATATTAAACTAAACTATAACTCACAACATTCTCAGCAATCCGCTTCAACACAATACCAATGACGTAGGAAGCTAGGTCTACTAATAGTCGATGTTTTTAATACACTATCCACATTGTCATTTGATATGATGTGATGAAATACTTTCTACACGTGTCGATGCAAAATTTTGTATAAATAAACAAAATTTGCCTTTCAATTTGTTACGTGTTCCTGCGTATTTTGGTGATAATTTCGGAAAGGTAAACTTAGATTTTCATCTATAGGCACACTAAGTATAATATAAACTAACTTTAAACAGATGTAATAGTAAAAATCCTAATCTTTTCCATGTATTGTTTTCCCTGTGGTTATGTAGGTAACATACTATATATCATGTCTTCTGTGCCTGGGTTAAACACCTTACTGATTGTTGCAAGAAATGGTGGACGCTATTTTACTGAAGTCCAACAATATTGGAAACTTAAAATAATAATAAAATGCATAATATTCTATTGGTGATAAAACGTTCAATGATATACTAACTTATACACAAAAAACATCTGACAAAGAAAATACCTGTTGATAAATTTCGAAAAATAATGAGATTTGAAAGAGAGATGAGGTAAGGTAAATATTTGTTATTTTCTGCAGACAGTGAATAAATAGGCGTCTAGCTGAATAATTTTGCGCTTGAAAGAAGTTCTCCTGGGAAACAGCTGAAATCAAAGATTCTGATATTCCGAATCGAATATTCCATTCTGCAGTATTATCAATATTGGGTTAGGGTTTTTGTTGAGTCAGAAAATATCTAAGTAAAATATGTTCACAAAAGTCTACGTTAGATCTTAATCTTCAAAATATGTAAACAACTGATGTTATGGATTCTCTATTTAACTCCGTTATATAAACCGATTTAGAAAATTTAGATCCATGAGGAATATAAGACATATTATGGCATTTTTTTTTTTCAAAAATTGTTTCTTTGAAGTTGGTTATTTTTAACCGACTTCAAAAAAGGAGGTTCTCAATTCGACTGTATTTTTTTTTGGTAAAATTTTGATCATTTATTAGTTGACAACATAACACAAAAAGCCATCCAAAACCCAGGCCTTTTTTAAATAAACTTTATAATGAAGCAATACAAAAAATAAATTACAATAAATAGACTGTTTATTTTTTAAATTGTGTTATTTCCAATAAATACTTTAAAAATTACTGTTATTGTTAATAATTATAATGATCGGAACGTGAACGTGGAATGGAATGTAATGATTGTGTAACTGGACCATCTGGACAAATGGATGACTAATCAGGTCGGTGTTCCAACGTGATTAAGTTTGATCAGGTTGACAGGAAATAATCCATTCGCGTCAATAAATTTACCAATTTTTATGGGAGTTGTTTAGACTGTTTGGAACTTTAGAGCCTCATTCTCAATATTAGTTTTGTGTGCAATAATCAAAATTAATAATAAATAATCAAAATTAAATAAATAAAAATTAATTTTTTTGAAGTCAGTTAAAGAAATACTAAAATGTGACGTTTCTTGATTTCTTCTGAAACGAAACGAAACGAGAGCAGTTTCATAAATTAGGTAGGTGCCTACTCGTAGATTCTTGTCTTTTACGATGCAAAACTTGCCATGTTATGTTAATACACATGCGAGGAGTGTTTAATTTGAATTTCCTGGAAATTACATAATGTTGTTGATTGTTTACGAATACCTAGAAGTCATTGTGCCTATTGTTCGCACAGATTTGTTTTACTGGTGTGGGCTATCCCAAGCAAACATGAAGAAGGAAATATTTAATGATTATTACAGTGCATATTGAATCGCTCATAAGTGATCGACAAAGTTAAGCAACAGTGGGCGCGGTCGGTAGTTGGATGGGTGACCGCTAGTGGCAAAAAATTCTTGAGCGTTTCCGTGCTTCGGAGGGCACGTAAAGCCGTCGGTCCCGGTTGTTATCATATGATTACAGTCGTTAAGCCATGTCGGAGGCCCTCGGGTGGTTTGAAAACTTCCGACACTCGGGTTGGCCACTAACCCCTCCACCAATCCGCACTGGAGCAGCGTGGTGGAGTATGCTCTAGGCCTCCTCAAGAGGAGAGACCCGTGCCCAGTAGTGGGCCATTAATGGGTTGAAGCCACAGTGCATATTTTGGCGTATAATCAATCGTAAGAATCTATATATCGGATGTAAATACCTACTGATAATAAAATTATAACTAACGCTGTCTGATTATACTTTTCCGTCTATAAGTTCGTTTATCACGCAAGAAAACTGCAGAAAAAACACTTATTATTGGCCACGATCTGGGATACTTTTAATTCCAGCCAGAAAACGATTTTGTTCCCGTGAAGTAGGAAATGAAAGACGTTCCATTAAGCGGGTGTTAAAAGTTTGACTGAATCTCTAAAGTTATTGAAATAAAAGATTAAGTTCCGAATATTGATGGAAAACTGATTCCTGAAATTGTAAGCGAGCCAAACATTAAATTACTTTACCTGATGAAAATACAATAAAAAATATTGTGATTTGTGTTTGTTTTGTAAACGTTCGGGTTTTGTGTGTAAACCGTGTAAGGGTCCATCCAGCTAGAGTCCAAGCCAACTTTTTCTGCACGTGGTGCATCCTGAAGACCAACGGACGAGGCTATGCCGCCAGGACCTATCACCACTCACTGGGCTCGTAGCGGCTTGTCGGCAGGTGATTGTGCCTCGGATAGGTAGAGAAAAATCGTACGCCTGCTGGTAGTTAATGGTAACCATTGATCAGTAATAAATTAGTCAAAGTTATTCATTTTATTACAAGTCGAAGTAACTTGGCGAAGTAACTTCACAAAAGTTAATTTTTGAAGATCTTTCCAAATTAAGTAATTTCCTCGAAAACGGCGCGACCGATTTTTTTAATGAATTTTTGGGTGTATTTGGTAATTATGAGAATACCGCTAGGTGTGATTAGGATGTCACTATACAGAAAATATTTGACAGATCTTTTTCCGAGTTAGGTAGTCAAACAGGGTGAATTTTTCAAGTGTGCGTGGATGATCAAATTCGAAACTATGGTGTAATAATAGGTACAGGATGTGTTTTTTTTCTAAATCAACGGGTTTGATTCCTGGCCAGGGTTATAATTTTTTTTTAAATCTAATGATGCAGTTTTAGTTTTCATCAAAATCGGCCCCGAGACTCCTTACTATGACCATTTTTCGCTATTCCTCATAGTTTCGAATTTGGCCGTCTGCGTGGATGCCACTTGGAAAATTAATTCTGTATACATTCTAGGACGAATCGAATCTTTCTAAAGCATCATAATGTTTAAGTACTCTGTTTAAGGTACTAAAATATACATTTGATTTGCAAGGAAACTATGAACGTTAATTCTAGGATAATCGTTGATTAGCGACCTTGATACCAGCGGTCGAAATGAGCAAAAAGTGCAAATTGCTTATGCACTTATGAAACAACCTTCAAGTCTATGACATCACAATATTCCTTACTTACTTTCCTTATCAGCTCGCAGCTCTTAAAACTCAACTCACGTTAAAATAACGCAAGAGCCACAATTCCGGAGACGTAAAACAACATTCGTCAAATAAACTTTCACGTAAAACCACGCGGCACAGGTTTAAATTCTTCACTGAATAATTACACAAAATTAGGATCTTTTTCTTGATATCACAGTTTTATTATTATTATTATACAATAAGCATAATAATAAACATTTTAAAATAACTTCGTGCTGGAAATCGAATAAGCGCACGAACGCGCGCGCGCGATCTTTGTTCTGATGAGTCGCACTCGCAACAGCGAGAGGTTGATGTTAGCTAGTTTTTATTATAACCAGGGTTGCCGAGGTTGTAACGGGAGCATGTAAAAACCACGGGAAAACCGGTTTTAAAATGGATCATTGAGTGAGTTATCCCTTATTTATAACAGTGGATTATTGAGTAGGTAGGTAGGTAGGTATATCTTTATTGAAAAATAAAATTTTAAGTTTACTACTGTACTTAATGTGGTTTATTTAATTAAGTACGAAGATATTATTATAAATAAATAAATAACGCTTCACACTCATAGCCCCACACTAGGATTCCCTGTGTCGTGGGTGCCATGGACAACACACAAGACAAGGACATTCACACCCAGACCAAGAACAGAAATTCAAACTCATCATTCAAATTTCCGCCTCGCTGGGAATCGAACCCAGGACCCTTGGCGCGGCGATCCGGCATGGTAACCATTGCGCCACACGGGTCGCACTAACTACTAACTGACTATTGACACTATTAATATTGTCATTGTATTTGATATTGACTGTATTAATTACTAACTGACTCGGCAAACGTTGTGTTGCCAAAAGTACCCAGTTTGAGCAATGTACAAATGAATACCTATTCATTTAGAGTTTTTTTACCCAACTGGGGTTATGTTTTTCGCGCGTATCTTGTATGTATGTTTGTGTGAATGTATGTTTGTTTGTATGTATGAATGTTTAATATTCTTTATTACCTCGCATCTTCCAAACTGTTCAACGGATTCATATAATTAAGATATCGTTAGATTCGTATTGATAACCCAAGTGTTCTTAGATAAGTGTAATTAAAAAATAGAGTGGCTGTGAAATGCCATTGTTTGAAGTATCAAAAAATAAAAATAAATCGAATAATGCAATATAGGTATCAAATTAAAGAGATCACCATAAGGATTTCAAAAAGGTATCATGATAGGTAGGTGTTTTGACAGCAGGCGAGTTTTTTACATTGAATTAAAATTTGTATCTACAAACAGTACCTATAATGTACACAGATTAATATCCTTGACTATATCTTTTTATTATGGTCTTCTATTCTAAAATTATAAACTAAATCAACTTGTAGTATAGTCTTCCTTTGATAAGATTACCAATTTATGTATTTTATCTCCTTATAACGATCTAATTACACCGTCGTTATGTTTAAACTTTAGTATTTATTTTTATTTAGTTTTCTGTACTTAAATGGAAAGATCCCACATCTATGTACTGTGATTCAATCGTTATCATTGCCACAATTTTTTACCAGATATTTCCTTCTCAGTCATAATTTATACGTGTACTTTTGGAGGATAAGAGCGCTTATATTGCTGTCTACACATATATACACTAATATGATACACATGTGACAGGAAAACGATAGTCATTTTTATAGACACAAGTTTATTCAAACACTAAACATGATATTCTACACCAATTCGTACTGTCGTGTTGGATGCTCTAGGCTAGGCCTTCTCAAATAAGAGGAGACATCCGTGCCCACTGCACTGCCCCGTAGTGAGCCAATTACTGTAATTGATCGACAAAGGTTAGATGGGTGATTGCTAGTGGCAAAAATATCTTGAGCGTTTCCGTGCCATGTAGGGCACGTAAGTCCGTCGGTTCCAGTAGTTGTCGTAAAATAACAGTCGTTAAGCCATGTCGGAGGCCCTAGGGTGGCAAGTAAACTTCCGAAACTTGAATTGCAATAGAACAAGTAACACGCAACAGTACCTAAATATGGTATTAAAACCCAAAACTTCTATATTGGTGAGCCGACGTTCAACTGAGTGCGAAACGGAAGATTGAAGACCTGGGACGACGCAACCCAAGAGCAATAAATGAAGGTAGTCCTAAACAACTTTATACCTTATTTACTGTATTACTGTATTACTATATTACTTTATTTACTGTATTACTGGTAGTGTAGATGGAGTATCGGTTGCGGCAAGAATACCAGAATTTTGGAAGGATTTGTCCAAACACTGGTTTTATCAGGTTAAAGCAGTGCTAGCACCGCAAAAATGGTCTGATGAGGCAAAGTTTCACTTTGTTATCGGAAAATTAGATAAAGAAGTAATACAACAAGTGAAATATCCTCGTCAAACAAACCTGATAAAGAAAAATATGTCACTCTCAAAAATAGATTATTAGAAATTTATGAGGAATCTGAGGTGCGGAAAATTCAAAAACTTATCGGAGAAATGGAACAGGAAGAGCAAAACCCTTCTCAGATATTACGACGGATGCAAGATTTGGCCAGAGGCAAGGTATCTGATGGAACAATCTCAAACTGCAGACTTGACAATTACACTTGATCGTGTATGGCTAGCTTTATGCTTCCTGTGAGTCTGAAAACGTTGTACCTAAATATTTTTTAAGTGCGTCAATTAACTATATCTAACACTACAATAAAAACTATCCCACACTCGGCTAATGCCAATTTAGAACCGACCGCACAAACTTCCCGTTCATTAGTATTCCGGAGAGTTTCTGTCTATCATTACTCACTTAGTTATCCCACTAGTCCATAGTCCATCACCCTAAGATATGAGTTGCGAGTTAATCATTAGTAATTAAGGTAGCCAACTGTCCGGATTTGTCTTGACTTTTGGCAGACTGTGCGGTTTTTGTCCAAATAATAATAATAATAAAAAAGGAATTCATTAAGCTGTCATCTCTTAACTAAAGTATCTTTAAGTATTAACTATATCTCATATCAAAAGAAATCGGCGTCTAACTTTTAATTTTAAACAAAATAAAAACATGTTAAATACTAGGTATCTAATTAATCGGATTTTACTAATTTCAAGATGACAACTCGTATGTTAGCCACGTTGACTTTGCAAAACCAGTCCATTATTAACCGATTCAGGGTTTGAGGGTGGATTTTGGAGACAAATATTACCTTAACGGACGGAAAGCACGGAACCGTTTCCAAATGGGAATATTTGTTAAATATTGGTAACGATGACATCGCAAAACCATGCCATTTTTGACCAATTCATGAGACCCTGAATTGCTCAATGAATGGCGTGTGTGGGATTCCAAATATGTACTTAATGTAAGTGTAACTCTTGAAATGGTGTAACCCTTTTAGCGTTGCTTACTCATTATTTATTCACTCCAGGCGCTTTGTGCAAGATGAATACATAAAAACGAAATAACTGATTGTAACCGATACTGTTAATTTAGCTACATTATTAGTAGTGTCCTGAACTTTAATTGTAATTTTGTCTGTTCCTTGCACAAAAATGAACTCAACTTGGCGAGAACTTACATTCCCCGCTCCCAAATATTTGTGTTTACTTTTGTAAGTTTACTTAACTTTGTTCTACCATCAACCGACTTTCGATCTTCTATTTTCAGCCAGTTCCTAGTAATTTTTATTCATGTAGGTAGGTAACTCTAGCTGACAAATCAGAAGACAGGCCACTTGATGATTTATGTGGTCAACTTATCTCGTGTCTAATAACTAACTTAAAGTTGAGTTAAAATAATAATAATTAACTTAACGTTCAGTTAAAATAACTTTAGCTAGTTTATTTTCACTCAAAAGTACTTTTGAAAAATTAAGAGTTTTGATTAAAACATTTATTCTTTATTTATTTATAAGCTTTATTGTAAAACTTACAAGCTAGGCTTACAAAGGGCGGACTTAATGCCATGGGGCATTCTCTCCCACAACACACACCACCACAACACACACCACCACAACACACACACACACAACCACAACACTCAACACACACCACAACACAACACACAACATACTATTTAAATGTACATTATATAGGCATAAAGATTCAGGTTATAAAGTATGTACTTCGATCTCCCGGAAGCACTAGGCTTGTTAAATATTGACTCACACACACATGTTGAGGGGTTTTTTGGGGACATAGTTGTTAGGTTGTTGCTATGACGTAACCTATCAATTTTTTAGAGGTCATGAGTGTTATAATTCATGTCATACTATTTTTAGTCGTCCAATCAATGTCGTAATTGTTTTAAATGACAAAGGCCCATCCGATTCGTGGTCCTATCCAAATTAGAGTTGCGTCATTAAGTTTCATCACAGGCCATACAGGCCAATATAAAACTATACATATATTTACCCCTTCGGCGCATAATGTACAAAACGCAAAATGAACACAACACGCAAAATGTACAAATCGCAAAATGTACAAAACGCAAAATGTACAAAACGCAGAATGAACACAAGACGCAAAATGTACAAATCGCATAATGTGCAAGAAAGCCCACGTTCACATCGATCACGTGCATAAACGACACAAAATATTTTTAAGCAAAACAATCTAACAAGTTTATATTTCTACTAAGTATCTAAGTATTTATAATATTATTTCCCTATGTGGTGCCGGGTCCACTTAAGTAGAATAGCACCACTCCCACCTCTTCTTGGGATGTCGTAAAAGGTGACTAATAGGATATTCTAGGAGACGGGCAGCAGTGTATCTCTGAGTACTGTCATCACCAGATCCCCTACTGCGGTCACCAACACGAACTGGCCAAGCGTGGCAACTATTGGCTAAACCTCCTAATGACAGCCAAAACTAAGCCTCGGCTCCCAGTCCCCGTCAGTTCCACTATTCCTGGCGGTCATGGTAACGGGGGAGCAGAGGGTGCTAAGCAGTGTTGCCAAGTTAGCCACTTTTTGGCTAGATCTGACTACATATTTAGCCACAATTTTAGCAACTCATGACTTGAAAAGCTAATAACAAGTAATTATTAGTTTGTCAAGTCATGAGTTGCTAAAATTGTGGCTAAATATGTAGCCAGATCTAGCCAAAAAGTGGTTAACTTGTCAACACTGGTGCTAAGAACCGCCGGCAGAGATCACGCATCAAACAATCATCAAAACAACTTCTGCACCTGGCAACATATCAGGACAGTGAGGACCGACGACAAGATAAAAGAGTTGGAAGAAGAGATAGACAAATTAAACTGGAGTATTGTGGGATTATCTGAATCCGAAGACAGGGGGAGGACACGATAATACTCAAATCCGGAAACTTGCTCTATCACCGGGAGGGCGAACATCTGTTCCAAGGTGGTGTCGGGTTTCTCGTCCACAAGTCCCTCATCAATAACATTGTGCAGGTTGGGAGCGTGTCGGCCAGGATAACATACCTTACACTCAGGATATCACAACGGTATCCATTGAAAGTCGTACAGGTATATGCGCCGAATTCGACACATCCCGACGATGAGGTGGAGGTTATGTATGAGGAAATTAGCTCATTTCACTGTTGTGATGGGGGACTTTAACGCGAGACCAGGTACGCGAAATGACGCCGAGATAAAAGTTGGTCCCTTCAGATTTGGATGACGGAACCACCGAGGCTACTTACTGGCTAACGTTTTAGAGAAGGAAGATCTCTTTATGATGAACTCCATCTCCAGAAAACCACCCCAGCGTAAGTGGACTTGGACTGATGGTTCAACTACAAGTGAAATAGACTTCATTCTGGCAGACAATCTGCACATATTATGTTCGGAGTTGTACCGAACAGCTCAGCGATTTTGCAGTATTGCATCGCAGCAAGTTTGTCGCGCGATGCTCGATTTAATGATGTCTCTGTGATCAGCAGGTTTAAAACCGGAAGCGATCACCGTCTTGTAAGAGGCACATTAAATATCAACGTGAAGCTGGAACGTGTACGCCTGATGAAGTCTACGCGTTTCGCGAGCCTGGAATCATGCGTTTCAGTTGACGAGTTTAACTCAAAGATGGTAACAAACAGCTGTTCACGAGGTAGGGTCAAAGTTCTTTAAGACCCGCCCCAGTGGAAGATCTCAGGTTCTCTCAGAACATCACATCATCGTTCTAATGAGGGATCGGCAGTCTTCAACCTTACTTAATATCAAAAAGAGAAGCCCTTCAAAAAGTTGCGTGTCGTCGTGAAATAGGCCTTAGTCCTTGTTGCACATTTTGCGATTTGTACATTTTGCGTCTTGTGTTCATTCTGCGTTTTGTACATTTTGCGTTTTGTACATTTTGCGATTTGTACATTTTGCGTGTTGTGTTCATTTTGCGTTTTGTACATTATGCGCCGAAGGGATATTTACACTGTATAATATTATAATAAATATAAATAGTAATATATTATGTAATTGTAATTCGATTTCATCTTTGAATAAATGTCGCACATATCACATACTAAGTATATCAGATATTTTTGTTTATTAATCCGCAGCAGCAACATTTATTTATAAAACTTATTTTCAACACCCTTGCTCATAAATTGGTTTTTATCACATGGCTTTTACATTCATAAACCATGGTATTAAACACTTGTGCTTTTTTTTCTTGATCGCACTAGTGTTTTATTTTATATTCCATCAAATTAAGATTGTACCTTGCTGAAAGATATTATTTATGCATTCTATTTGCTCTTAACTTAACCGGGTTATAGTTTTATTTTTAAATTTCGGAAAAAAGTTTTGACTTAGATACGTTTCGTTTCAACATATAAGACTAAAAATAACACTATTTTTGTAAAAAAAAGAAGTGTACCACCTTGAATATGATAAATTTTCAACAACTTATTTACTTTAATTAATAATTCAACGTGAAACTAATTCATAAATACATAAATATTAGATTTTTTTATATTTTGCGTTTTGGCTGTTTAGCGTAATTGTTCGTGCCTACGCTCCAATCTGCGCGCGCATTGCTAACACGCCGCGCGCAGAAAAAAATAATATCAGCGCGGAGCGCGCCATTTTTAACAAACTTTCCGTCTGGTCTGTGAGCATTGTTTATTTGAGTACGAATAATTTGTTTTTTTACTCGTAAGTGTGTTGAAAAACGTCGTATGACACACGTGAGGTTTGGTCATTACACTCTCGGTTTTCTTGCAGCACTCGCCTTCGGCTCGCGCTGTGCAATATCACCTCGAGTGTAATGACCAACATACCACACTTGTATCATAATGTACTATTTTCCTGCGATTTCATGCGTTTTCACGACCGCTCTACATACGTCTTTTGGACATTTAGTAGAAATATTCTTCAAAAAAATTATATCCATAATTTTATTATTCTGAAAAGTAATCGAAGCATTCGCATTATTACCTATTACTATACCGATACTTGCAATGTCACATGTTTATGTATACATAATACAATGTTGCGAAAGCCGTATTCAAAGCTAAAGCTGGCGGTTCGCGCCGCGACAGAGACAAGCGACCGAGACAAGAGACCGAGACAGGAGACCGCTATCGTCACTTGACCATATGCAATGAATGGGCATCAGTTCGCGAACGAGACCGAGACAGGAGACAGAGACGCGAGACCGGAGACCGCGCGACAGTCGCTGCCCTGGACTAGTAGTGTCTCGGTCTCGTCGTGTCGCGCTCGAATTGAACGTGTGTTTATTGTAAAAAATGACTACTTTTCCTGACGAAGACTGTGAAAAGCTGATTGAACTGATCAGACAGCACCCTCCGATATACAATACTCAACTGGAGTCCTACAGAAAGAAAGAAAGAAAACATTTTTATTCAGACTAAATACAGTTACACGTAATAACATTTGATATAGTTAGCCTAATGTACATATATAGCATTTAATCTGAAACGGATCTCGCTCAGCGACGAAAATTTAAAAAAAAATATTTGGAAAAACATAGCTGAAACCATAAATAAAACCTTCTTCTTCCTCCAATGGAAGTTCTAATTAGACAGTGTAAATTAATGGCACAGTACAACATAAGTAACTCCATCGACAGACTCTGAAATTGAATGAATTGTAGCTTTGGTCGCGGTCTCGGTCTCGTCCCACAGTAGATGCAGAAGAGACCGAGACACTTGTCGCGGTCTCCCGTCTCGGTCTCTTGTCTCGGTCGCTTGTCTCTGTCGCGGTGCGAACCGCCACCTTAAGAGATGTCTAGATAAAGAAGATTTTGTTAGTGGTTGGTGAATTAAAGCAAATTTTAACGTATTGTCCCGTAACCAATAACGACACGACGCACGGCGGGTATCCATCCTTTTGTCGTAAACATCCTGCCGGTACGGATGACGTGGTTTGCCTCGTCATTCATTATACGCACCGCCAAGGACTGGAATAACTTGTCTGCATCGGCGTTTCCGCCTGTCTATTACATGGATGTCTTCAAGAAAAGAGTGAATAAGCTTTTACTAAGTTAATGTGCTCACCATCTTGGACCACATCTTCATTTACCATCAGGTGGGAGTTCTGCTGATCATAATTGAAGCAGTGTGTTGGTTTCCTAATCCTATTCTATTGGGAAAATGCGTCAAAGAAGGCAATAGCCGGGAAATAGACGCGATAGTTGCGTTAATTCTAGAAAAAAATAAAAAATACAAGACATTCATTTCGATTTTTTAATAATTTTTGATTCTTACTTTTAACCTTGAAATCATAAACGTGGCAATTTTGTCAACAATAAAATGACAATTAGATAAAATAATTTTTAACAACGAAACTTGTTGGTTTCGAATTTTGTAAGCAATCACATAAATTCAGAAATATTAGGCTCCAATCTTTTTCGGAACGACATATCCTTGGAAAAAGTTTGACTTATATCTTCTTTGAGATTCTGCCCAATCTCAACAAGTCTTGAAACAAGTACGCTTGAGAACAGAACGCTATTTATAGTTTTCTTGTCATTATCGTCATATTGAGAAGGCATACCTATAATTTTTAGTTTACTGGTAAGTGTCTGGTGCGTCTTATCAACTGCGGAAAGAAACATGATTTTAGTTCGAAATATTTTTTCTTTTTATGGAAATAGCCGACAAACAAGATCACAATGCACTTGATGTTAAGTGGCTATCGTCGCCCATGGACATCAGCAACACAAGAGACCATGCTGTTTTCTGCCAGTAACTTCCGGACAGAAAAACAAAAACGGCATGGTTTTTGACGTGAATGTGCGTGGTAGCTTGTAAATACAGGAATTACGTAATCCAGCACGGTATTTTCCTTCCTCAGTAAAATACAAGGCGGTGAGTTAGCTACCTTATTTATTGATCTGTGCCCCCATCGGAACACGTCGAGTCGTTTGGCGACTGACTCAAGCAAGCAAGAGAGTGGAAGCTATCTAAGCGGACCCCACACGTTGCTCACCAAAAAGATGGGGCACATGCAGGATGACATCATCACGCAAGCACTGAATAATAACACTGTATGTCTGTGTATTTATATGTATTCTTGTTATGTAATATTTCTATAGCTCATGTTAACACCTGCCATCAGCTATTTCCACATCCACCCAGGGTTGACTGGTGGACAATGCCATTAGGCATTAAGTTTGCCCTTTGTTTCTTCTTTTTAAGAGGTGAGATAAACATGTAAATAAAGAAAAAAAAAAATTGAACCTGATCTAAATCCTGTGCGGTGTTCCATGTAGCAATAAGTGTATCCGATAAATGCGCCGACGCACACCGCAGACAGTGTAACGATCAGTAGACCCACAGAGCACACCAGACATGTCACCCAACGAGGTTTGCTGGAAACATACTGATAGTCAGTAAGACTTATTTAACTTGACTTAAGACTTAGTAACCAATGAAACTTTGTATTTTAGGGTTCTGTACCTTAAAAGGACGTACCTATTATCAAGGACTTTGAGCAAATAGTAAACTTACTTTTGAAGTGCTGTGGGTAAATACTCGTTATGTAAAATAGAGTAATCCATTTTTATTATTAATGAGTTAAAGAAATGTAAATATAATTTATGTAATATCTATTATTAAAAACTTCAAAAATTGGACATTTTCGCTACCACAGAGAAAAACGTAGTGCTTAACACAGAGTACTTAAATTTTACTCAGTAAAGCTAATCGCACATAATATTATGTATGTCAGCACCGTACGCGCCGTACGCACCGTACGCGCCGTACGCACCGTACTCGCCGCCACAGACTCGCCGCCTGATTACCGATAGATTGGTCCACGGAATACAGAGACAAGGTATTCCGTGGATTGGTCATTGGCCGTACGCGCCGTACGCTAATAGTATTGCCATTTGCCAACAATTTTTGCAGTTTTTCCCAACCTGTAGTGTGAAACGGTGCGGTGACATTCGTTTATTCACACTTGTCCTGTTAAGTAGTCCTATTGACAGTACTAGAGAAAAAAATCCCACTAGTTCTGTGTCACTTTTTTCCATATATGTATTTATAGTATATTCGTTCACTGGTATAGGTATAGTTTGCTGCTATCAATCGTATAACTATGTATATTATTTCATAGTTTTCATAAACTTCATATTTTTCGTTGTTCAACTGGCAGTTGTCAGACTCAGATACGTAGATTGCAAAAGAAAAATATTATTATAATTGATTCAGCTATGGAAAAAATTATCATAGCTTGCATATTGGCAGAGGAAGAAAATATAATTCGAAGAATAATCTAACATTTTAACAAAAAAATAACCGACTTCAAATGACAGACCATTTTCAGATCTCACTCAAATTTATGTGGGACTACACGACAAGTACCAGCTTTCAATTAAAAAAAGAATCATCGAAATCGGTTGAAGCGATATTGAGTTATTCGTCCATTTATCGCGCACATACTTAATGCAAATTTAAGACTTATATGATTTTGACATGGATGCCATTGTCAGATCTCGTTCAAATTTATGTGGGACCACACGACAAGCACTAGCTTTCAATTAAAACAAAAATCATCCAAATCGGTTCACCCAGTCCAAAGTTCCGAGGTAACAAACATAAAAAAAAAAAATACAGTCGAATTGAGAACCTCCTCCTTTTTTGAAGTCGGTTAAAAAGAAGATTCTGGGTTCATAATACGTATCGAATATGAACCGCTTCGGAAAAGGACCACAGGACGCCCCCCGAACATGTGGACTGACGACCTGAAGAAGACAGCGGGTATACTCTGGATTCAGAAGGCTCAGAACGGGTCAGAGTGGCGCTTGTTAGGAGAGGCCTATGTCCACCTGTGGACTTCCAAAAGATAGATGGATGAATATCAATTTGAAAAGGCAGTTGTACGGATAATACTATACGTTATTTTCCGACTTTTTTATGGAAATAGCCGGCATACGAGCTGACGATCCACCTGATGGTAAGTGGCTATCGTTGTCCATGAACATCAGCAACACCAAAGGCATCACTGATGCGTTGCCGGCCAAGAAAGAGAGAAGAAAAAGAAAGAAAAAAACTGGCTCTCAAGCCCCCAGCCGGAACACGACGAGCCGTCCAGGTGAACCCCATGGAGAAATAATGGTATTAATTAACAATTAAAATCAATATTACCAATACAATCCCTTGAGGGGCCCTACCACCAGCGGACCGGATTTGGTCGGCTTAGACTTAGACCGGAATCAGACTTGGTGAGATGATGATCAACGAACCTAGACAATTTAAAACTTTAATTTGTGCCTTGAATTTGAGGGAAATTAAAACACATGTTACTTAACTATTATTTCTTTTTATTTTTGGACTTTGTCTCATATTTCAGTAACGTAGTTAGTGATTGCAGTTTGAGGAACGCCGCTGCGAATTTCAATATCCGAAAACAATGGCAGATAGGCATCAACACGAAGGCGACATTTCCTCATATGATTCGTTTACTATGAAATGTTTCTACTTATGCGTTTGTCAAAAGCATCGTGGCATGGCAATACTGAGTACCAGCACGCGCCATACACGCCCCATTATGTGACGTCATCAGCGTGCGTTAAATACCTTCCGCATTTTCTGAAATACGGTGCGTATATGGCGAATACGATCTCTCATATTATGATTTCATAAAACGAATTCACCGACGAATCACCACCATAATATCCTACCTATAACCTAAATATCATGCTTAGATATCAAAATTTTAATAAATTAATAACCGACTTCATCTGACGTTGCCATATTTTTATTTTTTTAATTAAATCTACTATTAGAATACGAAATCTTAATTATGGTTTAAACAACGCGCCAATATTAAGTTTCTGAAAATACATTTCCTTTATGTATATAATAATTTAATTTTGTCACGGGTGTTCCGTGAATCTTATCATGGACGTTAAAGTCCGTGAAAAAAGGATAGGGTTTCTTCTTTGAAACAACTGTTTTATTATCTCTGTGAAGAATTAATGTCAGAATGTTGTAATTTTTCGTTAGTATAGTATTACGAGACGTATACTCAAAATTATCTAAGAACGCATTAATGATAGCTGCCATTTATTAATATGAACCAACCTTGTACGTACGTCTTTGAGCAAAATGGAATAATTATTTAATTGACATGAATAGTTGGATACTTACGAACAAAGGATTTTGGCAAAATTTGTTAAAAATCCCTATTCGTATTGTATCGTATTCGTATTGACGTTATTTATAAATCATATTAAACGTTATAATCTAGTAAAAATCCCATCACATCATAATTTATGCAAAATTGAATAAAAAAACAAGGCGTCGAATCAATGTTAAATAAAGATGACAAAATCTACACTGACGTTAAGTGTTGTGACGGCATGAAGCCACTTATAAAACCATAATAATCGATACATTAATATAATCGAAACTTAAAATAAAAATGAATTTATTTTATTTCTTTCTTTGTGTTTAACAATTAAACAATTTAATTTCTTCTCTTCTTTAAGAACATGACCAAAAGTCTTTATTACGATAATCTCTAACCGCAGCCATTTGAACTGATTAAAATACGGTTAGAATATTCATTATTCAACCGAAACCCAAATTTCATACGCTGGATGCGGCGCGGACGAATTAACAGTGAGTTTTTTAGGAAAAAAATATTTTATTATAGTCGTAAATACATAATTATTGAGCGTATAGGTATGGTAAAGTAATTTAAGTAGCTCAATGGAGGCAGTATCATTCCAGTTACTTGTGGATATCTAAATGTTTCGGTTTTTAGAATTTACAATTTAATTATTGAATCGATTAGAAAGTCTTACAATTTTGAATCGATTTATTGCAAAAATTGGTTCTTTCGTGAATCGATTTTTTTTGTACATCTCTAATGTCACTGCGATGACAAACGACAAATATGCATTCTTAGTTCGTGGGGACTATAGTGATTAAGTACTCTGTGATTACGAGTACATGAGTACATTTACTTTGACATTATTATTTTATATTTTATAATTAACGTGACGTTTGATCATATTATTATTTTAATTAAATGGTCCTACAATGTGTAATTGTCAAAAATTTAGTTTCTGCCTCGGAAATTTAATTTATATTTCAGAAAAGTAAGTCTTTTTCTTGTCATTTATTATGTAGATTTGCTTTCTTCTTGTACTTAATACAAAAGCATTTGATGTGCGTCAAAGACGAGATCTTTGACATGGCTTAACGACTGCTATCACATAATAACTACTGGTATAGGCTTAAGGCTTGAGGTAAGTAAGTTAGTAAGGCCTTTCGAAGCGAATTATTCGACGTGTGGAAGCGATCTCGAAAGTCAACCATTTACCCAACCACATGTTGTCGCACATAAGAACCCACTCGGAAACGGTTTGTGTTACCGCCGCCACTCAAGCTGTTCATTATTTTTAAATAAATCTTAGTAATATGATACAATATTCAATCAGTCTTCGATCAATTTTATTTTCATTATTACAGGTTAGCCACATGCTGTGCTTTGACTGCAGTTGTGACGTGTCTTATAATAACAATAATTGCAATGCTGGTTTTTGGAATAGGACTAGGCTACAATTATTGTTTTGTGGATTTCAAAGCTAAACTATCGGACGGTTTGTACTTATTGACATGTTTTAAATCTTATACTTGGCATTTGACCAACGTTTGTATGCAATATAAATATTTAAATGTGAATCAATTTTGGTTCATAATCGAATTTCTTAATTAGGTACTTTATCATTTATGTAAATACATAAATAGCTTAACTTATGGTAAGTGGTCCCCGTCGCCCATGGACGTTTGTAAATGATGAGCTGCCATTCCAGCAGTTCTATGTAGATAATTATTGATTCTGAAATTTCGATTATAGGTAAAAACTTTACGACTGTGCTTAATTTCATGGATTGGGATAACACTGGGTGGAACATAGCTCAGTGGCTTCCAATGAGGATTAGATTTTGTAAATCTTTTGTCTGCAAAATAAATATAATATTGTGTAAATATGATCCCGTCTCGATCCCTCCCGATTTCAACCCGTCAGAAGTTAAACAATCTCTCACAGAGACATCTTAATTAGTAATTTTACCATTTTGCAGAATTTTATGAAAGAACTACGTTTACCACCGAAAGAACTACGACCACAGCCGGAAAAACTACCAAAAAGAAGAAATTTCTCCGAACACCTTCAATGAAAAATGAGGCCAATAATCAACAAGATCGTATAATAACACCAACAGTATTTGTTGATCAAACAAAATATCCTGATAAAGATGAACTTCTGATTCCACATTTGAGAGCGTCAAAAGTACGGCGTAAATCTGTGGATAAAACAGAAACTACTCGTCAATCGTCTTTAGTGATCGGAAGGACAATGATTGTTCCTCTACACGTGGGTATCGACTTTTCTACCTTGTTGTCCAAGATAAGGACCCTGAACAAAAATGTTACTTTGGAAATAATAGCATCATAATGTCCATTTAGTTTCTATAAATAAATACACGTCAATACCAAAAGTTTGTTCTTTTTATTTTTTGTAATAGACGATTTCAAGAGAAGTAGGTAAGTACTCGTGATTAAGCTTTAATATGATATTTTTACGACCACACTTCCGTCATCGTTTTTTGTCTGCAAATGACGATTTTCATACCAAGACGCGGTTATTAACACTCTTTTTTACTGAATGTGTGGGGACTTCTTGGTGAGGATTTCAGGAATGAATCAACCTACTGATCCAAAAACGTATCCAAACGCGATAACAAAATTTTTCGTTAATTCTAGTAGAAAGGTGATAGTTACCTAACTTCGAATTGGATCCCATCGTCGTACGTGAATAAAAAGAAAGAAACAAACAAACAAACAAACAAACATTTATTTCCTCATGAAATATAACATAGTATAATATGTAGTACACGGTTATAACAAAAGAAGTACCTACTAAGAATATAAACCTTACTAAATTATTGCGTGACATAAAACATAAATTATAATGGAGAAAAAGAGATGGAGATTCCTGGATGGATTAATAGATGAAAAATATTGTCAACAAATACGACTTTGTACCTGATCAGGAATCATAAATCAAGACTTATTTGACGATTTAATATTATACAATTCTTTATTAGTTACTTGGAAGAAGAAGAGATTATCTTTGCATAAACTTTAAAAAATGTTGTCTTGTCAACAGGGTTGATGTAAATGGTCTTCTGTCAGTTAATTAGATGTTGGGCTCTGTGGTTAGGTTAGAGTAATTTTTGAATCTAAATTCCTGTAAAGTATTAAAAATTATTAAAACATGGTGGTTTTCTCTAGCTGACAATGTTCCTGATATTTCACTGGACTATGAATTCTTATGGATGCAACCAAGAAAGTACTGAAGTGCTGTCGGCATTTAAATTATGTGGTTAGTCAGGTTTTACTAAATCTAGGTTAAAATGAACCAATTTCCATGGCAATCTATGCTATGGCAATATGTACTAAATGGTCTGCCAAAAAGATGTGCTGAGGAGTTTATTTACGGCTTTTCTTCTCCTCCATGACAAAACGCCATTCCGAAAAGCTGGTAGATTAAAAAAAATACATGTATCAGTGATACGTACATGAATTAAAGATTATTTTATTTCATTTCATTTCAATTACACACTTTTGAGAACATTACTCACCATTGTCAGATGGTTTTTCTATTAATATATAATATCTTTGATTGGAACCATTTGACTGTAAAAAAAATTGTTCGAAAGAAAACTTAGAGATAGATACATGAAGAGGCCATTATTCCCTTCTGGTCACAAACTTCAAACGATACCAAGTATACGAGTATGTCAAGATTTTCATTTGGTATGACCAGCCTTTGTTTTGGGCAAACTATGTTTCACCACAGGTTCCACGCTACTTCTGGAATTAACCTTGAAATTATTTATTAAAACGATATAATATGGTTTCAGTGTCGGAGTGCCAGTACCTAATTACAGGTACCTAATGATAATAATAAGGATGGGTTCTGCCTAATTTTTTAATCGACTTCAAAAAAAGGAGGTTCTCAATTCGACTGCATTTTTTTATGTTTGTTACCTCAGAACTTTGGACTGAGTGAACCGATTTTGATGATTCTTTTTTTAATCGAAAGCTGGTGCTTGTCGTGTGGTTCCAAATAAATTTGAGCGAGATTTGACAGTGGCATCCATGTCAAAAGCATATATGTCTTAAATTTGCATTAAGTTACTATGTGCGCGATAAATGGACGAATAACTCAATATCATGCCAACCGATTTCGATGATTCCTTTTTTATTGGATGTACTTCATATGAAGTCGGTTATTTTTTTGTTAAAATTTTAGATTATTCCAGTAGCACTTCGGTGATGTCAATTGTTTCTATTATGGTCATGAGCGACATAAACCATCTAGTGATTCGTCTGTGGGCACCTCCGTCCCACATTCTATGTCTATGTAGTTTATTATATATTTACACACACACATACACAAACACACAGTTATTTATAATAATATATTATGTTTATCATATCGACGATGGAAAGGCAAAATGTATTATCCGCCATTTAGTAAAATGACCAGGAGAGACGATTAAAGTTTTAGAAAATTCATAACTTTTAAAGTATTGAAGATATCTCTATGAAATTTAAGTGAATAGTAATAAAATTTATTACAAATGCATACATGTAATAAAAAATAACGTATGTCTAATATTTGTATTAATTTATGGAGTTTATACAAAATACCAAAAAATCTCAGATAGGTAAAATCAGTTTATATCCAAATATAATATCCAAAAAATTTCAAGCAAAGTGTTTTATATCCAAAATATAATATAAATATTTTCCAGTAAATTGTTTTATATCCAAATAAATGTGATATTGCTATCGAGTAAAATGACTTAAAAACACATCCAATCATGACCAGAGAGAGGTAAACGCTTTTATGTAACTTCTTCATATCTATGCAAACCTGGAAAAACAGTTCTACAGACATCATTGTATTCGAACAAAGAGGGCCAAGTGGCTTAACCATACACTTGAATATAATTTAGGCCACAAACTAAACTTTCCATAACTTAATAAAATCCTGAAAATTGTAAAAAAATTAAAATCATCCATCCAATCCATCCATCAGCCTTTGAAGGTCCACTGCTGGACATAGGCCTCCCCTAACTTGCACCACTCTGACCGGTCCTGAGCCTTCTGAATCCAGCAGATGCCAGCTGTCTTCTTCAGGTCGTCAGTCCACCTGGTCGGGGAGCGTCCTATGCTCCTTTTTCCGAGACGTGGGTGCCAATGGCACCGAATGGCACCATGCCATTCGAGGACCTTTCTTCCCCAACTGTTATCGGTCCTTCGCACTATGTGGCCAGCCCATTGCCACTTCAGCCGGCTAATTCTTTGAGCTATGTCGGTTACCCTTGTTCGTCTACGGATCTTCTCATTTCTGATGCGATCACGTAGTGAAATACCGAGCATAGCCCTCTCCATAGCCCGCTGCGCTACTCTGAGCTTGTGGATTAGACCAATAGTAAAGCACCACGTCCCGGATCCGTATGTCATCACTGGCAACACACACTGCTCGAACGCCTTCGACTTCAGGTACTGAGGTAGTGTTTTGGACGACAAGACATGACGCAGTTTCCCGAACGCAGCCCATCCGAGTTGGATTCTACGAGTGACTTCTTTCTCGAAGTTGGACTTACCCATCTGAATCACTTGTCCCAGGTAATTGTATTTGTCTACAACTTCGAGAGCAGCGCCATCAACAACAACCGGTACGGGTGTGACATGGACATTCGACATGATTTTCGTCTTGTCCATGTTCATCTTAAGACCCATCCGTTGTGAGGCGCTGTTCATGTCCCCGAGCATTGTATCAAGTTCTTCCAAGGAACCCGCCAGGATTACTATATCATCGGCATATCGCAGGTGTGTGATGTATTCGCCATTGATGTTAATGTCCCGTCGTTTCCACTCCATCTGCTTGAACACGTCTTCCAACGTAGCGGTGAACAGTTTTGGGGATATGACATCCCCTTGTCACTAAGAGACAAAAAAAAATTAAAAATGAAGGTAAATGTTTTACTAAAATTATATTTATCAAAAAGTTACTGATTAAAAGGTTATAATGGTAAGGACGGAAAATCAAAGCAATTAATTCAACAATAAACAACACGTAACTAAACAATCCATCCATCAGCCCTTGGAGGTCCACTGCTGGACATAGGCGTCCCCTAACTTGCACCACTCTGACCGGTCCTGAGCCTTCTGAATCCAGCGGATGCCCGATGTCTTCATCAGGTCATCAGTCCACCTGGTCGGGGGGCGTCCTATGCTCCTTTTTCCGAGATGTGGGCACCATTCGAAGATCTTTCTTCCCCAACGATTATCGGTCCTTAGCACTATGTGGCCAGCCCATTGCCACTTCAGCCGGCTTATTCTTTGAGCTATGTCGGTTACTCTTGTTCGTCTATGGATCTTATTTCTGATGCGATCACCTAGAGAAATACCGAGCATAGCCCTTTCCATAGCCCGCTGCGCTACTCTGAGTTGTGGATTAGGCCAATAGTAAAGCACCACGTCTCGGATCCGTATATCATCACTGGCAACACACACTGCTCGAACACCTTCGACTTCAGGCACTGAGGTAGTGTTTTGGACGATAAGATATGACGCAGTTTCCCGAACGCAGCCTGGGTTGGATTCTACGAGTGACTTCTTTCTCAAAGTTGGACTTACCCATCTGGATCACTTGTCCCAGGTAATTGTATTCGTCTACAACTTCGAGAGCAGCGCCGTCAATAACAACCGGTACGGGTGTGACATGGACATTCGACATAACCTTCGTCTTGTCCATGTTCATCTTAAGACCCATCCGTTGTGAGGCGCTGTTCAAATCCCCGAGCATTATACCAAGTTCTTCCAGGGAGCCCGCCTGGATGACTATATCATCGGCATATCGCAGGTGTGTGATGTATTCGCCATTGATAAAATAAATAAAAAAAACATGAGAGGTGTCAAGGGACACCCGGATGGAACGAAGTTCCTTTCGATTTAAATATTGTTTTATTGTACAGCGCCATTTTATTGTCTGTAAAACTCTCTGAATAACTTCAAAAAAAGTGTCGTCATTCGTAAGAATCAAAAAGTGTCGTAATTTTCCGTCTAGCCCCCTTTCACAACGCGCGATAAGGAACTTCGTTCCAATAACGCGTTGAGGAGGTTGAGTTGAGGAGAGATGTAGGTTCTGAACCTGAAAGAACTGTTTGGCTTACTACCTGCAGTTCATTTTCGTCACCGCACACAGCGTAAGTACCAGGTTCCATCAACACTATCTGGATACCTGGCGTTCGTCCACAGTCCGGTTCTCACGTCATTTTCTACCTCGCACGTGTAAACTGTGGAACAAACTACCTGCATCGGTGTTCCCTCTAAGCTATGACATAGGGTCCTTCAAGAAGCGGGTCTATCGTCATCTTCTTGGCCGGCAACGCGTTGGTGACGCCCCTGGTGTTGCTAATGTCCATGGGCGGCGGTGATCACTTACCATCAGGTGACCCGTCTACTCGTTTGCCTGCTCAAAGCATAAAAAAAATAACGCTTCACACTCATAGCCCCACACTAGGATTCCCTGTGTCGTGGGTGCCATGGGCAACACACAAGACAAGGACATTCACACCCAGACCGAGAACATAAATTCAAACTCATCATTCAAATTTCCGCCTCGCTGGGAATCGAACCCAGAACCCTTGGCGCGGCGATCCGGCATGGTGACCATTGCGCCACACGGGTCGTCAAACACCCACGGGACTTCAATACTTCTATATACCGGTACTCGATCCGGCACCGCTGGGGAGAATTTAGTACTGTCCAGGTCTCGATAGAATCAAAGGCTTTCTCATAGTCCACATAAGCAACACATAGCGGCTGATTACCTCGGTCTTCTGTATAATCTGCCGCAGTGTGTGTATGTGGTCTATAGTACTGTAGCCTTTTCGGAATCCTGCTTGTTCGGGAGGCTGAAAGTCATCAAGCCTGCGTGCAATGCGATTTGTGAGCAGCCTCGGAAACAGCTTATAAACTTGGCTCAGAAGTGCAATGGGCCTGTAGTTCTTCAAAAGGGCTTTATCGCCCTTCTTGAAGAACAGCGTCACCACACTTCTGCCCCATGCTTCCGGGGTAGTTCCAGTGTTGATGACGGAATCGAATAGTTTTTAGAGCGCCACTAGAAGGGGGTTTCCTTCAGCTCTTAGAAACTCGGTTGTGATTCCGTCATCTCCCGGTGTCTTATTGTTCTTAAGTTATTTGAGAGCCTCTCTAAACTCATACAAGCTAACGTCCGGGATATCCTCTGTGTAGTGTTGGGTCAGTTTAGCTCGCTTGTCGCTCTCCTCGCGAGGAGATGGAGCTTGAGAGGAGGCATACAACCGTCCGTAGTATCTCTCAGTTTCGTACTTTAGTGCCGAACTCGGTCTTCAACCTCGTAAGCTGACCTTGCCCAGTAGATAGATCCTTGGCGAACACTTTTGAGCCCTGGCGCTAAACAATAACTTATCTAAAATACTTAAATAATGGTGAATCGCGAGGTTTGACAACGGCACGAAGTGCGCGTAACCATCCTCTCCGACACAAGAAGGGTGATTGAAGCGCCTGCGCATCAGCCCGTACTTAAATATTACCATCTGACTTACTCGCAATTTGCTTTAATTTGTATGGTTTAACCATAAATTTTTGTATGGAATAAAAAATTGTAAAGTAGTTTAATGCCAAAAATGAAACTAGTACAGTCAGTTTAAATGCACATGTTATTTGTGAAAAAAACAAGTAAATTTGTTTTATTGTATTAAAATAGGTTCTAGAAAGAACAGTAAAACGACTCAACGCATAATGTTACCTTATTTTGGATAGGTAAAATGTATTATCTTGGAAACAATAGCATTTTAGAATACAGTAAAATGTATTAACTTACAATGACTAACATTTAAAATCGGAGTAAAATGTTTTAATTCTATTGATGAAGAAAAATCAAGTTGGGTATAATGTATCAATTACAAAAATGATAATATTATAATTTGGTAAATTGTTTTAACATTTAAATTTAGTTAAAGTCAAGCAAGGCAAAGTAACATAAGGTAAATTTTTTAGTTGAGATGTGTTTTAATGACAAAATCCACTATTTACTGTGGAGTTAAAACACAAAAAAATATGAAAAACTTCAAAAACACTGGTGTATTAACGACCATAAAAGTCTTCAGATCGAGCTGAAACTAGGACCATTCAAAAGAGAAAATTCTCCCGATTCCAACGATGTATATAACTCGATATCGCCTAAAATGGCGGTTAATACATTATGCCTTTCCACCGTCGATATACACCACACATACATCCTACACATACACACACACGGGCGCACGCACAGTCACACACCTCACACAAGCGCCGACACCATCCACGGGTTCGAACCTGGTGCGCTCTGGTGTCCTACGTCACACCGTGACGTCACATCACCAGCCGCGGCCAGCGGCGCGCCGAACCAGTCGCCGGCGCCTCGTCCCCCGCGCCTCGTCTCACGGGCAGCGCGCACGCACCGGCAGTCGCCTCGCGGCATCGACAGTCAGCTTTCAACACGCTCCGCGCTAACCCTTGTCGCCCGATCGCTCGACTACCTCGCGCTTACCTAGTGCTTTCGCTGTGCCCTAAGTGCTATTTTACGTTCCGTATTAAGACTGCTTGTGCTTGTACCTTGTATCTGTTCTATCACTCTCTCTCCTTCTTGTTTATGTGGATGATTCTCGTATTGTGTTATATTGTGTAGTTTAAACTGTTTGTGCTTTGTGAATAAACGATTAACTTTATTTCGAAGTTAACTTTATTGCCCGCGCACCGCCTACTACACGCAGCACCGATACGCTATACCTATATATAATCCCATACGTCTGTTCGTATAACAAAATTCAAATAGAAAATTTTCTCATCCCCGCTTCACTGAATTATTTAAACTAAAATGTTTTATTCCAACCGTCAAAGTGTCTTTCTTCTTTGTTAACAACTACACTGCACTTTTATAATGATCGCTGGAACTGTTTGAACAATTTCTTATGCTGGGGCCACACTAACGGGAAATGCCATTAAATATCGCGATGATGGACGTTTAACGTAGGTGTAGCCACGACTTATCGCGATAATTTGACAACGGCATTCACACTGCCATTCGACAGTAGGCGATAGCTCAAATGGCGGTACATCAAAGAGATTATCGCGAAAATGAATGCGTTGAAGCGGCCACACCACGGCCAAGTGTGAATCGTGAGCGCGATTGGATCACACGTATCCACCATCTTCTTTTTCTTTGTATCCTTTTTTTCTTCGTTCGGTAATGATAAAATATATTCATATAATAATAATTTACACTCATCAAATACAGATTCGCACCGTCAACGTCCATCTTGGTTGAAATTTATGAATTTTATGAAATTTATTTATGGAACTTTACCGCCAATTTTATCGCCAAGAATGGGCATTCACGTTGACCGTTCAAGTGTAGCCACTCACTTTATCGCGGTAATAATTAACGCAATATTTATCGCGATGATAGGCATTAACGTTTCCTGTAGTGTGGCCCCAACATTAAAGGGGATTTTCTCTTACCGCTCTTTCAGTTACCTACCGCTATTAGATTTTCTCAGCTCATTTTTAAAACATTCAAGGAAACTTACAATTCAAATTTACATGATCTTTTGAATTTTATCTGTAGTTTTCTTCTGATGACTTTTTTTGTTGAAGTGATATTTACTAATTTTTTTGAAGTAAATAGTTTTAAACAGTTATTTAATTAGATCGTGAATCGTGGTATATTTTTTGTAATCACATGTTATAAAACTACTTAAAGGATTATATAATGCTTTTAAAATTATATCACCACGGAAACTAAACAGTTTAAATGCAACTGGTAAATAAGTACCTACTTACGATTCTTTCGATTTCGATTTTAAAATACGAAACGTGACAAGGTTCCCGTTGTTAAAATACCTATTTAACGGATTTTCCTATAGTTTATGTATAGAAGATAATTTAATGAAAATATCCGGAAATATTGCACGTGTGAATGAAACTACATAGGATATGCAATTTTATACTTGGAATCGATTTTCGTCATTTTGCTGCGTTGCTTTCGCTTAAAATTATATTAAATATTTAAATGATATTTGACATACATATTTGTAAATTATGTTTCAATATTATAGAAAAGCTTAGAACATTTTATACAGACACACGTCGAGCAGACGTGGCTGGCAGTTGGAATAAAAAAATAAACAGGTACCTACAATTTGTATGGCGCCTGAAAAAAGTGAAAGGCAATGGAAATTTTTTTGAAGCAAAGCGAGTGCAGGATAATTAAAATATTAAATAGGAATTTAAAAAACTCCCGACAGTTTTCTTTACACTAAATATTCTCGATTTAGTCACCTTTCATACGAAAGAAACTAGATCAAAATCGGTTCATCCGTTTGGAAGCTACGAAGCGATAGACCATAATAATATATCTTACATACGAATCAGCAGATACACAGACCCGTCAAACAACACTTTTTTCGTCGGGGGTTAAAAGCAGGATAAATATAAGAAATACTCATTGGTGTACAGCTACCAACGCCATGGTTTCTTTATACCAAATCTTTATGTTATTATCGTAAGCAATAAATCTGTATTAAGAATTGCTGTAAAGGTACTTAGTTTAATAGATTTAGGTATCCCAGGTGTTTCAGACTTTCAATTTAGCCAGCCATTTAATGAAGTATCTTTTATTAGTCCTTTAAAGTTGAATTTCTTGAGTAAATAATAAACAGGTCTCTTAAAAATGCTTTTAATCTTCTTCTATAATTTTAATCACGAAAATACTTGAAATTTTTCAACCCACTGATTTAATTATTAGAATAATTTCATAGAATATGATGGCTGTTTTGTAAGTAATATTCGATTTAGAGACGACCTTTTAGCCCAAATAATATTGAGTTAGTGAGCCTGCTTGAGACGCCATGGGACCCGGGTTTAATTCCCGGTCGGGTCTGTTTCTCTAAACGGATGGTATGGACATACAAAAATTAAGCCATAACAGCCACCCATGACTCGAAAACAAACATTTGTCAGTCACATAAATTTTAATATATTCCATGCCGGAAATTGAACACTGGCCCCTCGCACAATGGGCGATTTCCACAAAATAATTACCGTGTCGCACCCTTCTGACAAATAGACGAAACAATAGTTCCTCCATAAAGAGGCCTGAACATAAGGTTTGAACAACCCAATTCAATTCAACCAGTAGTCGTGTCACTGGTAAGGTATGTTGCAAACCAGGAGTATTTTTAGAATCTAACGTGAAATACTCGTATTTTAACCATGGCTTTTACGATTCCTTTTTATGCATATGATACCTATAAGTTTTTTTTTACATATAATAAGTTAATGCTTGACCATAATCCCACCTGATGGTAAATGAAGAAATGGTCCAGGATGGCGAGCGCACTAACTTAATAAAAGCCTATTCACTCTTTTCTTGAAGTCATCCACGTCATAGGTGGGTGGGAACGCAGACGCAGGCAAGCTATTCCAATCCTTCGCGGTGCGCATAATGAATAATGATGCAAACCGCCTCGTCCATACTATCTCATGCACACTGGATGGCGCGTCAAATCAAACTGCAGACTTGACAAGTACACTTGATCGTGTATGGCCTCCATTACGTTACGTATTGGGTAGCATTTAACGTAGAATGTACCTACATACATTCTGTAACATTGATCATTCCGGAATGTTTTTGTATTATGTCTTGCATACCGCTTTTGCTGACTATACCATTTCTGGTGTTTCAGCTTCCGCAACATCATCATCGGAAGTGGCGGTGGCGGCGGCTGCATCCCGATCCCGAACCCTTGCGAGTGCTGCTGTCGGTGCTGCATGCAGCTGCTCATAAAGCTGCTCTGCTGCGCCCTCATCATCGGACTCATCATCATCGGACTCGTAATGATTGCTGAGGAATTCTGTAAGGAACTGTTTTTTCAAACATACAATACTCTTGTCACTTTGGTTTAAGTTTACATCCTAATTTAGAGGTTAGTTCGGTATAAAAGCAACAACCCATAATTGTCCCATTGTCTGCTGGGCTCGGGGTCTCCTCTCACAATGTGAGGGGTACAGGCCATAGTCTACCACGCTGGCCAAGTGCGGATTGGTAGACTTCACACACCTTTGAGAACATTATGGAGAACTCACAGGTGTGCAGGTTTCCTCACGATGTTTTCCTTCACCGAAGCAAGTGATAATTAACTTGTAATACGCACATAATATTTGAAAATTAGAGGTGCGTGCCAGGATTTGAACCCGGGCCCCCGCGTTCGGGAGACCAACGTTTTAACCACTAGGCTATCACTGCTACTAGTCGTTCTAGTAGTCGTCGTACTAGTAGTTTACTAGTTCGGTATACATTGCTGTATTAAGCCAGAAAATAATGTTGTTTTTTTTTGTGATGCAAGGTGTCACAAACGCACTACTGACACAAAAAGTAAGCAGACAAGCTTTGATCTAATATTTATTTATAAAAGTTAAGAGTTGTTCTGTTTGTTTGTTTTAACATCAGGAAAATGTACTCCAAATTCTCCTTTAAAAAAGAGTGTATGCTCACTTCTTAAATCTTCTACAATGTAACTAGCTTAGTATTTTTTTTTTTAATTTACCTTATTATGCCTCACCCTACATTCATCTTAATATTTTTCTGGTTTTACAACATATTTTATCCTAATATTTACCTATTTTATCCTATTTGCTTCCTTGTGAGTATCTGTTTATATATAGATGTTTATATGTATATATATATGTATGTATATATGTTTGTATGTATATATGTACCTATTTGGAACTTTTCAGATTTCAAACATATTTTCTAACAATATTGTACCGCCTTTAACTGTTCTCTGTACATCCTGAAGGTTGACTGGTAGAGAATGCTATTTAGCATTAAGTCCGCCTATTGTACCACTCTTTGGGGTTCAATAAAGATTAAATAAATAATAAATAAATAAACGCTGGAACTGTAAGAATATTTTTGTGTATGATAGCCACATACATGAGGAAGGCTATAGTATAAGATATATGAGTACGAGGGACGTAGGTACCCGAAGCGAGGGTGGATTACTAATCTATTAGATCGAATTCAAAATTAAATCCTAGCTAAAAGGTGAAATGAGTTTATTATTAAATAACCTTCTTTTACCTTTTTAATCCGATCAAGTATTTTGAATCAATGGGTCTTGATTTTAACGTGTGCATTGAGAGTTGAATGTTATGTTTCACAACTTCTTTCGAGGAAAAATATAGCAAGAAAAGCCATAAAAGTCCGTCAGGTGGAAAGCAATTAAAGAAAATCTATTCGAGTAATTTATTGTGTTGCTAAGGTTTACTGGCATTGCCCCATTTCATTTATATTGCTGTTAAATCTTTCCGCAGGTCCAAGCTCCGGGAAGGAAAAAAATACTACGCAATCAAGTTTAAATGTTACAAGCCGTCTTAGAGGAATGTACGGCGACGTTTGGGCTTAATGTAACGGTGGGCACTCGTAACTCTTTGTATGTGACAAACAGCGGGACACCTCATATTCAGTAATCACGCCTTTTCTAGTCCATTTTTATAAACGAGATATATTTGGTAACCTTGGCACTTCTTTTATATTGAAATATTAATAAAAAAATATATATGGTAAACATAAATTACATTTGGATTTAAATGATCATTATGTCTTTAAATTCTTATAATTTTGTGAGTCTTATTTTTAAAGATAAATTACGATAAAAAATACTGTAAGATTGTTTACCAAATAGGACTTGTCTAGAAAAATGACTTGTGTACGTGTCCATAACACCATACCACAGAAGACATAAGGGGCTATAATTCATTAATTAAGTAAAGACGATAATGCCAATTTTTGATCCCGCCCTCCACCCCCATGTAAGGACACGTAAGATATGTCGGACCCCTCCTCCCCCTTTTTGCGTAAGATTTTATTATTATTATTATTATTATTATTATTTAATAATTTATGTACACATAGATATATTATACAGAAAAAACATCAAGTAAGGATGGTACAAAGGAACTGCTTATTTCTCATGAAATTTCTTCCAGCAGCCCTGAGACTGGAGAGCGGTATGTCAAGATGTTTTACTTAGGTTTACAAAGGAATTAACCGCATTAAAAATAAAATCCACAATTTGACGGAAAAAAAATTGTAGGCGGACGGATACATAGTGCGTTATTATGTATTTAAGGATTTTTTGAAATAATTAGTGCTCAGGCAATGAAATAATACGAAAGAATGTCTTTAACCCCCCGAAGTAAGGGCATGTAGAAATTCTGAGAACCCCCCCCCCCCTCGGGACCCTTCCGTAATTAATAATAAATTAATAATAAATTGAATAATAATACATAAATTGTAAAGATCACAATCGCGTTGCCGAAAAGTTCCACTTTTTTAGCTACTTAGTTTTACGACCCAATCATTTTAAACTAAGTAAATGATAAATGGTTTGTTTTTCCACGATTACGTCATGCAGTATATTATAAGTTCATTCATTACATGGGATTAGGTACTATTGTATAAGAGGACCTTAAGCACACAGATTCTTATAAATCCTATAGATACTCTTTTCAAGATCACATGTATGAAAATGTCAAAATATGTCAGTGGATGTCAAAATAATCAGAGTTTAATGTTTAAGAAGAATACCGGGAAATCGTGAATAATTTTACGTTTATATTATAACGTAGGCAAAATGAAAAGCTTAGCAACATAGTAGTAATGTGGTATGTTATTGAAACTATTAATTCTATCGATAAGTTTGGAATTTTTTACTTAGGAAGAAAATTTGGTATAATCATGTTCTATAAGTCCTTTGCAACTGTAAAACACACACACAACCTTACGAAAAGATAACGTAGGCTCTCTAAACAGATTTTCGGAGCCAAACCTTTGTTCATTTGTATAGTAGACCACACAGAGAATACCTATCCTTTCCAAATTTCAAATGTACCACCCTATCAATGTGCGAATGTCGCTATAGGGTCTAGTAATCGCTTTAAGGTCTAGTCATAATAGTAATTATATACATTACAGGTGTTTTAACTTGAAGGGTAATTTTCATTAATTAACCAGACATTGTTTCCATCCATCCATCCATCAGCCCTTGGAGGTCCACTGCTGGACATAGGCCTCCCCCAACTTGCGCCACTCTGACCGGTCCTGAGCCTTCTGAATCCAGCGGATGCCCGCTGTCTTCTTCAGGTTGTCGGTCCATCTTGTCGGGGGGCGTCCTGTACTTCGCTTTCCGAGACGCGGGCGCCATTCGAGGACCTTTCTTCCCCAACGGTTATCGGTCCTTCGCACTATGTGGCCAGCCCATTGCCACTTCAGCCGGCTAATTCTTTGAGCTATGTCGGTCACCCTTGTTCGTCTACGGATCTCCTCGTTTCTGATACGATCACGTAGAGAAATACCGAGCATAGCCCTCTCCATAGCCCGCTGTGCTACCCTGAGCTTGTGGATTAGGCCAATAGTGAAACACCACGTCTCGGATCCGTATGTCATCACTGGCAACACACACTGCTCGAACACCTTCGACTTCAGGCACTGAGGTAGTGTTTTGGACGACAAGATATGACGCAGTTTCCCGAACGCAGCCCATCCGAGTTGGATTCTACGAGTGACTTCTTTCTCGAAGTTGGACTTACCCATCTGGATCACTTGTCCCAGGTAATTCGTCTACAACTTCGAGAGCAGCGCCGTCAACAACAACCGGTACGGGTGTGACATGGACATTCGACATGATTTTCGTCTTGTCCATGTTCATCTTAAGACCCACCCGTTGTGAGGCGCTGTTCAAGTCCCCGAGCATTGTACCTAGTTCCTCCAGGGATCCTGCCAGGATAACTATATCATCGGCATATCGCAGGTGTGTGATGTATTCGCCATTGATGTTAATGCCACGTCGTTTCCACTCCATCAGCTTGAACACATCTTCCAATGCAGCGGTGAACAGTTTTGGGGATATAACGTCCCCTTGCCTGACACCTCTCTGCAATTGGATGGGGTTCGTGGCTGTGTCTTGTACTTTGACGGACATGGTGGCTGATGAGTACAAATACTTCAACACCTCGATATACCGGTAGTCGATCCGGCACCGCTGAAAAGAATTTAGTACTGCCCAGGTCTCGATAGAATCAAAGGCTTTCTCATAGTCCACATAGGCGACACATAACGGCAGATTATACTCCTCGGTCTTCTGTATAATCTGCCGCAGTGTGTGTATGTGGTCTATGGTGCTGTAGCCTTTCCGGAATCCTGCTTGTTCGGGAGGCTGGAAGTCGTCAAGCCTGCGTGCAATGCGATTTGTGAGCACCCTCGAAAACAGCTTATAAACGTGGCTCAGAAGTGCGATTGGCCTGTAGTTCTTCAAAAGGGCTTTATCGCCCTTTTTGAAAAACAGAGTCACCACACCTCTGCTCCACGCTTCCGGGGTAGTTCCAGTATGGATGACGGTATCAAACAGTTTTTGGAGCGCCACTAGGAGGGGTTTCCCCCCAGCCCTTAGCAGCTCGGCGGTGATACCGTCATCTCCCGGTGCCTTGTTGTTTTTAAGCTGTTTGAGGGCCTCTCTAATCTCATACAGGCTGACGTCCGGGATATCCTCTGTGTAGTGCCGGGTTAATTTAGCTCTCTTGTCGCTCTCCTCACTGGGAGGTGGAGCTTGAGAGGAGGTATACAACCGTCCGTAGTATCTCTCAGTTTCTCTCAGAACTTCAGGTTTCGACGTAACTATGGTGCCGGACTCGGTCTTCAACCTCGTAAGCTGACTTAGCCCAATAGACAGATCTCTGGCGAACACTTTGGAGCCCTGGTTTCGCTCTATTGTGTTTTTTAAACGATTTGCGTTGTGTTTGCGCAAATCGCGTCGCCTGCCCTTGGAGATCTGTTCATTGAGCCGTCGGTATTCCGCCATAGTGGTTGGAGATTGCACACATAGTTCTCGTCGATCCCTCATAAGACCGAGAGTTTGTTCTGAGAGAACTTGAAATCTACCACTGGAGTGGATCTTGAAATACTTCGACCCTACCTCGTGGACAGTTGCTACCATCCAGGTGTTAAACTCGTCCACCGACGTGCATGATTCTAGGCACGCAAAACGATTTTGCAGCTCAAGTTGAAAGTTTTCGGATCCCTGGATTTGGACAGGTGTTGGGCGAAGCGTAGACTTCATCAGGCGTGACCGTTCTAGCTTCACGTTAATATTTAATGTGCCTCTCACAAGACGGTGATCGCTTCCGGTTTTGAACCTGCTGATCACAGAGACATCATTAAATATGTGCCGTTTGTCTGCCAGAATGAAGTCTATCTCGCTTTTTGTGGAACCATCAGGACTTATCCAAGTCCACCTGCGTTGAGGCTTCTTTCTGAAGAAGGAGTTCATCATAAAGAGATCTTCCTTCTCCAAAAAGTTGGCCAGCAAGTGTCCTCGGTGGTTCCGTCGTCCAATTCCGAAGAGACCCACTTTCCTCTCGGCGCCATTTTGCGCGCCCAGTCTCGCGTTAAAGTCCCCCATCACAACTGTGAAATGAGCTTTAGAGGTATGTATGGCTCTACTGATATCCTCATACATAACCTCTACCTCATCGTCGGGATGTGTCGAAGTCGGCGCATATACCTGTACAACCTTCAACGAATATCGTTTGGATATTCTGAGTGTAAGGTACGCTACCATGGCTGACACGCTCCCGACTTGCACAATGTTGTTGACGAGGGATTTGTGGACGAGAAACCCGACACCACCTTGGGATAGGTGTTCGCCCTCCCGGTGATAGAACAAGTTTCCGGATTTGAGTATTATCGTGTCCTCCCCCTGTCTTCGGACTTCAGATAAACCCACAATACTCCAGTTTAACTTGTCTATCTCTTCTTCCAGCTCTTTCACCTTGTCGTCGGTCCTCAGTGTCCTGGTGTTATATGTTGCCAGGTGCAGAAGTCGTTGTTTAGATTAGGGTAGCCCGATCTCTGCCGGCGATTCTTAGCACCCCCTGCCCCGCCGTTACCATGGCCGCTACCGTAGCCAGGAATAGCGGAGCTGCCGGGGACTGGGGGCCGAGGCTTGGTTTTGGCTGTCATAGGGGGGTTAAGCCAATAGTCACCGCGCTTGGCCAGTGCGTGTTGGTGACCCCAGTAGATGTTAATACTACTCAGGAAGACGCTGCTGCCCATCTCCTGGAATATCCCATTAGTCGCCTTTTACGACATCCCAGGAAGAGGTAGGAGTGGTGCTATTCTACAAAGTGGACCCGGCACCACACGGGGGACATTGACATTGTTTAAATACCACTTATTACATTCATTGAGTATCACTGAGCTAATAGTTAATTGAGGGAGATAATGTTAAATACATATTTTTTTATCGAAATAGCTTGTTAATTAATTTAAGTTTGTATATTATGTAAGCTTGGTATATTAAGTTTATAATTAATGTAATTGGTTGTTACCGTTTTAATTATAGTAAATAAATAAATAAATAAATAAATAGCCGGCAAACCTGACGATTCACCTGATGGTAACTTGCTTTCGTCGCCCATGGACATAGCAACACCAAAGCCATCACTGATGAGTTACCAGCTAAAAAAGAATGACAGAACTGGCTCCCAAATATAGAGTGTGTAGTGTTTATTTATTTATTTTGTTTATTTTTTGTTTCAGCTGGCGTAACGTGTTAGTAAGTGACGGAGCGTTGAGCTACGGGGCCCAAATCGTGGTGTGCGTGCTGTTGTGTTTGGGAGGGTTTATTGCTGTCCTGCTTCTACTCGCTTTTGACATTTTATGTAAGTTTGGTTTACTATGGTTTCATCCACAGAACATCTAATAAAATTAGTTAGGGCATAGCACGTAATTTGTATGGGAACCGCTGTCGCCGTTTCAATAACCACTACTTACGAAAATGAACAAATACGCATGAGGGTTGTTATGTGTGCGTGAAGTAGGCGTGACTCTGTAGCTAGGGATTGATTGTCGATAAACTTTTATCAGTATTTATTTTCGCAAGGTATAATAATAATAAACGTATATTCTGCATAAAAATTGTACAACACTCTTCACTTACATTGGTAGGTTAGTACTTATAAAAAACAATGTAACTTATACAGTTATAGAGGAGTTTTGTTGAACTCTGGTACCCATGATAAGATTCAACTTGTGTTATGGGTATTAGTGCTCTCACAAGGAGATTTTGCATCTAAATTGTATCAGGACGGTTTTGTTGTCTTGAAGTGCGTGGATTGTTTTCCTTCGCCGAAATAATCATCATTAAACATATTTCCAAAGAATCATTGGGAGTCCCTGAAATTAAATATTTAAAACGCAATTACTAGGTAGGTACTCCAGTTTTAAACAATTATTTCTAGGCCAGCAGAGGGCTACGACAGAGGACACAGAACAACAACGAATCAACTTGTTTATTACCTACAATATTAAATTAGATTGTTGCGATTTACACAAAGTTGTTTAAAAATTTGACGATATTAAGCCCATAGTCATAGTGCGAAGGACCGATAACCGTTGGGGAAGAAAGGTCCTTGGACGCTCCTCAACCAGGTGGACTGATGACCTGAAGAAGACAGCGGGCATCCGCTGGATTCAGAAGGCTCAGGACCGGTCAGAGTGGCGTAAGTTAGGGAAGGCCTATGTCCAGCAGTGGGCCTCCAAGGGCTGATGGATGGATGGGTTGAGCCAGCTATAATCTGCTTAAGAATGGCTTTAATGGGCTATACCCAACCTCAACTGTAACTAACTCAAAAATTTTGTGGTGTATTTTGAATTCAGCCATTGTTCAATCGAGTGCAATAAAAAATGTAAAAAAAACTTTATCTTTCAGAGGCCCTGATGCAAATTAAAGGCGTTATGAATGAAAATTGTGCCTTCACGGAATTAGCGATACTGACTGTAAAGTCGGAAATCTGCGAGGTTATGAAATCAGCTGTCAGTGAAGTATTTGCCAGTAGGTGGGATAGATATATGAAAGAAACAACTGTCGGAAATTGTTATGTATTGTTAAAAGATTATGTAAAGATTTTATTAATAAATCTAATTCTACATCAGAGTTTCCAATGATGTTTTTATTTTATCATTTATTAGCTGCGGAGTGAAGTTTGCCGAGTTCAATTCGCGCACTGCAGCACCACTCATTTTTTGACGCGTTCTTACAGACTCTTTTTAACCGACTTCAAAAAAAGGAGGAGGTTCTCAATTAAACTGTATTTTTTTAATGTTTGTTACCTCAGAACTTTCGACTGGGTGAACCGATTTGGATGATTTATTTTTTTAATCGAAAGCTGGTGCTTGTCATGTGTTCCCAACTTCCCACTTAAATTTGAGCGAGATCTGACGTAAAATAAAGTATCGCGAGGAAAGAATTTTATGAGTGTTTAATAATATTCTTTCATAATGTTCTGGAAGGTCCTTTAATCATTAGCCAGCGTGGCGAACTATGCTTTCAAAGTTTATTTAAATGTCACTTCCAGGCTTTTATAGGTCCATGCCGGACTGACACTTTGTTTTAATATTAATGGTCGTAGCGCACATATCAACTCGGAAAGGGATCGGCACCGGATCGCCTCGCCGTCAACCTAACATAAGCGCGTTGCCAACCGACCAACAGCTCCAAATCGACTCGGCTACGGCTAGGCGACGCCGCGCTTACGGCTCGCCGGCCGCTGGTTGACGGAATGAATGACAGCAGTTCGCCGACGCAGCGGTAGCCGCGGCGCGGTGCGAGGAAACGGAAAGTCGTAGGATAGCGTACGGTGAGACGTAAGCGCGGGTACGGCAAGTCGTCCACGCACCGTACCGCGGTTCGTGAGCTTGTCTCGAGACGAGGCGATTACGTTACGAATCCGATAAGTGTGCTTTACAGTAGGGAGTTTCATACAAAGAATACTGACATGCAAGAGTTGATACGTTTACGTTCCGTTTACGAGTTGATATGTGTGCTACGACCATTAATCTATCAATAACCTTTGGATGCGGTGGTAAAAACAGCCGCTATTAACTTTTTGAATGCCATGGGACTGAAGTCGATGTGTCGAGAAAATTTAATTGTATGTTTTCCTTCAACTGAAAATTTGCTGAGGTTCAAAGTATGTATGAGTAAATTTGAACGCTATCCTACCATAAATAAAATAATAAATTTATTTTAACCATTTTCTGCCATTTTCAGTGGTGTACAATGTTATTTCTTCTGTTTATCTTTTTATGTAAATAGCTGAAAAATAAGCAACCGGGTCACCTATCAATAATCAGATATTAGTAATGTCAAAAGCATCACCGATGCGTTGCCGGCTGAGAAAGAGGGAAGAAAGAAATACCCCTTCATCCATCTTTCTTCATTAAAAACCAATTTCTATAACTATTATTATTATGCTGGCCATGCACGATCAAACTTGTCAAGTTTGCTGCGGACTTGACGCGGCATCCAGTAAACTTGACGGTGTATGGCCACGCCCACGATATACAGTCCGTTCACAGTTATTTTACCTCTGACAAGCTGTCATTGTACCTCCCACTAGATTGGCATTATCTGCTGTCAAGTGACAGTGTTGCAAAAGTTCCCGATTTATCGGGAGATTTTTGGATATCGTCTCTCGATATCCCGATTTAGCGACCGTTTCTCCCGATTTTTTGCATTTTCTACCAATGTAATATAATATTGAAAATTAAAATAGAAAATAGTGTTCTAAATACGAAAAACAAAAGAAATTGAGTCGCTCAATGAAAATACAAAAGAATTTTGGTCAAACGTAGGTACATATTACCATATAAAATTCCATATAAAATTCGTTGTGCTCAGTCACTTGATAGTTTTAAAAAACAAGTTAAGGATTTCTATCTTGCTTTGCAATAAACTTTTATTCTGCTCCTCACAACTGCCATCATGTTATCATTTCGTTTTCTGTTTTCTTTTATACTTTATGTACACCGCTACCCTTTTTCTTTCTTTCTTATCCTCTTCTGCTGGGTTGCCTGGAAGAGATCGCTGCTTTAGCGATAAGGTCGCCTTTTGTATACCGTACCTTGTTTTATTGCTATGTATTTGTTTCTGGTGTACAAATAAAGAGTATTTGTATTGTATTGTATTGTATTGTATTATAGCATAAAACGTGGTGATGGCTCACGCAATCATGTTCTAATATTTTTTTTCAACTAAATCAATGATAGGTCTATTACACACAAAAAAATTAAAAAAACACAAAAAACCCGACTGCGTATAAAACATGTGCGACATATTGAGGATAAGTTTTGTAAAATAGATGGAAGCTTCAGACGCGGAAATTGATTTTTTTATAGAATTAAAAGATGAGTCTGATACAGAATTTGAGAGCAGTTTTGATGATTCATGTTTATCCGATAGTGATTATTTATCATTAGGCGTGCGTTTGGATCATTCGTATGCCACCCTAATTTAAAGCAATTAAATTTGTTGTAGTTTTAATATAACTACCGAGAATGTGAACCGAGGAGTTAGGAGACTGTAGAATGATACATTATTTTATTTCAACGTGTATCATTTTTAGTATAGTTACTTTTGGATCAACCTAGTAAATAATATTTATATACATCAGAAAAAACATGAAATATTTCATGTTAGGGAATCGTACAAGCTAAACATGACAACCCACAGCTAAGGTTAACCAACTTAATAGCCAGAGGTAAAATAACTGTGAACGGACTATAGCTATCTGGTCATATAAGCTATCTCATGCACACTGGATGCTGCATCAAGTCAAACTGCAAACTTGACAAATACACTTGATCGTGTATGGCCAGCTCTAGAAGTAAACGAATTAGTCACGTTGCCACAGATTACGTAAACACTGAAACCTCAGATTAAATAAAAGGCAGATATAACTTTCCCAAAGAAATGCAACAAATGACGTGAAGCCGCTTTTTCTCTATGTGTGCATGACAACCATATTGACAATTAGCAGTGGCATCGTAGAGACACATACTTCTTTGTGTGTGTAAGTTGCCACATTGAAAACAAAAAGTCGCAATCTCCCACAATTTAGTAAATATTTTTTGCCATACTTTCGACTTGAAATATTATGCAAAATTAAATTGGCAAATTTATTTATCAAATTATAAATTATCAAAAAATATAGATATTAAATATGTCAAATGTTCTTTTAATATACAGTACTTAATATGTTGAATTGTTTTAATTTATGGTTTTTTCTCTTTCGGGTAGTTATTTTTGTTGGAGGGTTCTTTTTGATGTGTCTGGACTTTGGAGGAGAGGGGCTATTCAAAACACACTCACTTCATGTTATTCTATATTGTGAATACTGTATAATTACACTTTATAATAATATTATTTATAATGACATTACAAATTATGTCTACACCGGTTCGTGTCTCAGATAGAAGTCATCTTGTCACAATAGAACACATTCTATTGTGACACTATTTAAATATATTAATATTCTAAAACACCTGACATTCATTAAAATGCAATGAATAAAGAAAGCAAAATTTGGATTGCCAATCATTATCTTGCCTACTTTGAGGAATAATAAAATCCCATTTTTCTTGTTTAATAGCATTTGTCGGCAATCTGCAAAATAAAATAATTTATTGAGTAGGCTAAACAGGAACTAAAGTAGAATACAATATTTTCTTTCAATTGTGCATTTTACCGTAGGCAAACGTGATATTTTCAATCAACCAGGTTTACCTATGTTAAAATCCTTATTTTATCCCTCTAATCCTTTTTACAATCTATCTTATGTTTGTAATAACCCAGCGACTGGTATTTATGCATTGGCTGCATTTCCTCATTTTTACATTTAAATAAATACAACTATTTACTTTTAAAATATTTTTTTGATATAAATTTATAATCGATCAGTGTTCAAATAACCCATGCATATTTCCCCTAATTTAGGGTAATCGATTTTCATATAAAGCTGGTATAAAATTGAATAATTGTCGAGGTTTTGTGTTCCGAGCGCACCTCAAAAATATTATTATAAATAAATAATAAAATAATGAACAGTTACCTGTGAAAAGATATCTAATCTTCTTTTGCTTGATTTTGGGAACAACTTTAGCAGGTTTTAAAATTGCAAGACGGCATTTTATCTGAGAAAATTATTTTATAAATTTTGACAATTGTGACATGAAAGCTATTTGACGCTTTCTTTAGTACTGAATCGGGTTTGTATTTGCTTTTTTAGTTTGTATTTACTTTGGTAGCTTTACATTTTAGTTGAATGAATATATCTGCCTTTTATTTAATCTGAGACTGAAACGTGCTGAAACACTGAAACGTACATTGTCAACTCAAGTCAATTTCAATGACGTAGTATTTATACTCAAAATTATCTAAGAACGCATTAATGACAGCTGCCATTTATTAATAAGAACCAACCTTGTACGGCAAAATGGAATAATTATTTAATTGACATGAATAGTTGGTTACTTACGAACAAAGGATTTTGCCAAAATTTGTTAAAAATCCCTATTCGTATTGTATCTTATTCGTATTGATGTTATTTATAAATCATTTAAACGTTATAATCTAGTAAAAATCCCATCACATCATAATTTATGCAAAATTGAATAAAGAAATAAGGCGTCGAATCAATGTTATATGAAGATGACAAAATCTACACTGACGTTAAGTGATGTGACGGCATGAAGCCACTTATAAAACCATAATAATCGATACATTACTATAATCGAAACTTAAAATAAAAATGAATTTATTTTATTTCTTTCTTTGTGTTTAACAATGAAACAATTTAATTTCTTCTCTTCTATAAGAACATGACCAAAAGTGTTTATTACGATAATCTCTAACCGCAGCCATTTGAACTGATTAAAATACGTTTAGAATATTCATTATTCAACCGAAACCCAAATTTCATACGCTGGATGCGGCGCGGACGAATTAACAGTGAGTTTTTTAGGAAAAAAAAATTTTATTATAGTCGTAAATACATAATTATTGAGCGTATAGGTATGGTAAAGTAACTTAAGTAGCTCAATGGAGGCAGTATCATTCCAGTTACTTGTGGATATCTAAATGTTTCGGTTTTTAGAATTTACAATTTAATTATTGAATCGATTAGAAAGTCTTACAATTTTGAATCGATTTGTTGCAAAAATTGGTTCTTTCGTGAATCGATTTTTTTTGTACATCTCTAGTGTCACTGCGATGACAAACGACAAATATGCATTCTTAGTTCGTGGGGACTATAAGTACTTTGTGTCAAAGCTCTATTGAATACACAGTACAAATCACAATTATTATTAAGTACTCTGTGGTACAACAAATACCTATTCATTAGTATTATTAAATAAAAGTTTATCACCGAACAAACTAAGATGTGGTGAGTGTAGTGTACGCCTCAGAAAAATATATTTCTATGGATATAAAATATTATCTGGAAACCCTTCATCAGTATCGGAATTGTAACGGAAACTAATGATGATCGGTACCTTTTCAGTATAATGAATATGAGCAAGATTCTTTGTGTTATGATACCAATAATCTTAGCAGTTATCATTGGACTATTTGTGTATAATGCTTTAAAAAAGAAATACTAATAAATACATCTTATTTCGTAAGTAAGGTAAGTATTTGCACTGAATTCTAATTATCTGCAGGTATTATGAAAATATCAAATTTTTTTACAAAGGACAGTTCTTTAGGAATATCCTAGTAGGTAGGTAGGTACCTACTTTTAAAAACAACTGTTTTACATTTTGTGTAGTAGGAAAAGCAAAAGAGAAGATTTGTTGTATTTACTATACTCAAAATTATCTAAGAACGCAATAATGATAGCTGCCATTTATTAATATGAACCAACCTTGTACGTACGTCTTTGAGCAAAATGGAATAATTATTTAATTGACATGAATAGTTGGATACTTACGAACAAAGGATTTTGGCAAAATTTTTTAAAAATCCCTATTCGTATTGTATCGTATTCGTATTGACGTTATTTATAAATCATATTAAACGTTATAATCTAGTGAAAATCCCATCACATCATAATTTATGCAAAATTGAATAAAAAAATAAGGCGTCGAATCAATGTTATATGAAGATGACAAAATCAACACTGACGTTAAGTGATGTGACGGCATGAAACCACTTATAAAAACATAATAATCGATACATTACTATAATCGAAACTTAAAATAAAAATGAATTTATTTTATTTCTTTCTTTGTGTTAAACAACAAACAATTTAATTTCTTTTCTTCTATAAGAACATGACCAAAAGTGTTTATTACGATAATCTCTTACCGCAGCCATTTAAACTGATTAAAATACGGTTAGAATATTCATTATTCAACCGAAACCCACTGGATGCGGCGCGGACGAATTAACAGTGAGTTTTTTTAGGAAAAAAATATTTTATTATAGTCGTAAATACATAATTATTGAGCGTATAGGTATGGTAAAGTAACTTAAGTAGCTCAATGGAGGCAGTATCATTCAAGTTACTTGTGGATATCTAAATGTTTCGGTTTTTAGAATTTACAATTTAATTATTGAATCGATTAGAAAGTCTTACAATTTTGAATCGATTTGTTGCAAAAATTGGTTCTTTCGTGAATCGATTTTTTTTGTACATCTCTAGTGTCACTGCGATGACAAACGACAAATATGCATTCTTAGTTCGTGGGGACTATAGTTGGCAAACGAGCTTAAATACACAAAATATTGTGTTACATCACTTTTGTTGAATGTATATAATTACTATCTTCTTATAGAAATTCATTACTACACCTCAAATAGTGAATCAGACATTTGGAGGGCCAGACGTCATTCAAGTCTATACAGGGAGAAAATCCATATTGTGTACCCTACATACTATGGTAATCTATGGATTACCCCCGTTGGCAAACTATTCATATGAAATATTGGAACGAAGTTCCTTATCGCGCGTTGTGAAAGGGGGCTAGACGGAAAAATACGACACTTTTTGATTCTTACGAATGACGACACTTTTTTTGAAGTGATTCAGAGAGTTTTACAGAGATGGCGCTGTACAACTTTCTGAATCACGCTAGTAGCGTGATTCAACAATACTTAAATCCAAAGGAACTTCGTTCCATCCGGGTGTCCCTTGACACCTCTCGTGTTTTTTTTGGTGGGAACTAATCTAAGCCACGATAATATCAGGTACAAAATCGTAAAAATGTGATAATTTTCGTTTCACATCAGTATTGATTATTTTCTCATTCTAAAATAATTACAATTGGCCCTATCTTAGTATTATAAAATATTTTTTTACATCGACAAAAATAATTTAAGCACTCTTGTGAATTTTTCATTGCCCATTTTACCATACATACTTTTAGTATAGGTCGGGAAATAAATTTAAAAAAATTGTCAATTATAATATTGTTTTTTTTACAGGCATGTCACTAAAACGCAATGTCAAGTCATGTGTTACGTTTACGTAGATATATTGACAGCTCACAGTGTAGTTTTAAATAATTATGTGATCACACAGCAGTACGATATTTACCTAATATTTTATAATATATTGTATTTTATTAATTGGATTATTGTGTTACGGACATAATTATACCTATAAGGTAGCAAGTAAAATGTGGTAAGTAATGAGTTTGTGTAATATTCGTAAAGAGTTTCCTTATTTATTAATATCAGAGTAAAATAATCAACATTAGGACAAAATATCTGCCCCGGCCGGGGGCCCGGCCACTATCAAGTAGATCGTCTAAAAACTATAATAAAAGAGATTAATAGCCTGTATCTTTGAGAGGCGAATCCGTCGCGCCTCCATTCCGCTTTGAAACCGCTCGGAAACCGTCAGTGTGTTATGGCCCTTTAAACACGGACAAAGCGATATTTTGTGAAAATGAATCCTAGCTAGATCTATTTACTGCCCCCGAAATCCCCTGCATACAAAATTTCATGAAAATCGTTGGAACCGTTTCCAAGATTGTCAGAATATATATAGATACTATAAATATACAAGAATTGCTCGTTTAAAGGTGATACTTAGATAATTATTAAATGTTTTTGTGTACAACATAGTTGGTACAAGTTCTATACGCTTATCTTGTAGGATATTGAGGATTATTGAGGCACCGATCCGTTAAAACTCAGTACTTGTGCCAAATGGCCGATGAAGTTTAGTAGGTTACGTGTTGCCCCGAAGGCTTTGGATAGCTTGGATGTCTTGGCACCTGGTACCAACATCCACATGCAAATGATTTGTGGATCTGTTATAATGCAAAATGCATTGAAATAATACGCTTAGTTCTAAGCGCTCATAGCCCTGCGGCTTGCGTCGATCTTAAGTGATCGACAAAGTTAAGCAACAGCGGGCGCGGTAGGTAGTTGGATGGGTGACCGCTAGTGGCAAAAATTCTTAAGCGTTTCCGTACTTCGGAGGGCACGTAAAGCCGTCGGTCCCGGTTGTTATCATATGATAACAGTCGTTAAGCCATGTCGGAGGCCCTCGGGCGGTTTGAAAACTTCCGACACTCGGGTTGTCCACTAACCCCTCCACCAATCCGCACTGGAGCAGCGTGGTGAAGTATGCTCTAGGCCTCCTCAAGAAGAGAGACCCGTGCCCAGTAGTGGGCCATTAATGGGTTGAAGCCAATACGCTTAGTTCTCTTTTATCGAAGTAACATGTAGGCAGGAAATTTCCCGGGACTACAACTGGGTCGTATTTTTTGTTGTGGCCTAATTTTGTTCGTCCAACGTCCATGTCACTGGCAGAAACCAATGATTTCAAAAGAAAGGATAGGCCCGTCGAAACATTTCACACAGATGTTCTTCATACCAGCAAAAAGTAACGCTAACACTCTCACTTATTAACTACGTGAGGCGCGTGGAATAATATATATTATTATTATTATTATTAATATATATTATATATATTATATATTATTATTAGGCCGTTTTAGTCTCATTTAATCAATAACTGTGTAATCTATAAAATATATTATATATATATTTGTTTTGAACGCACATTGATCCTGTCCTTACTCAGTAATAAAATATATTAAGTAATTGGAAGGAACAATTAATTTTAGTGTGTTGGTTGTCACAAATAAAGTTTAAATCTTTTTTTTCAGCTTCTGCATCATGCATATGAGCAAGTTTCTTTGCTTCATGATTCCCTTAATACTGGCGGTTGTCATTGGACTAATTATATACAATTATATTAGAGAAAATAAATTTAAAATATGTTAAGAACTTTAAATGCTGTACGGCCTACGTGGGAAATGTGGGTACTCTGAAATGTTCATGAATATTTTACACGGTACAATAGGTTAAGATCTAAGAACTTTGACGTCGCATATTTTGTGAAGTGAACACTTCACGTCCGTGGAAGTGAATTAATCTTTTAATTATAATTATGAAGTGAAAATAAGTTAGTAGTTTTATTTAATCTTACATGTATGTACCTCGTACCTATTTAACATCGGAACCTGTTCCCGTCGAGTAACGTTTTTAGGGTTCTGAAGTAAAATCGGAACCGTTATAGTTTCGTCATGTCCATCCATCCGTCTGTCCGTCCGTCCATCCGTCCGTCCGTCTGTCGAAGCATAGCGCCAAGATCCTTAGTGCTAGAAAGCTGTAGTTTGTCATGGATATAAATATTTATTAAAACTCCAAAATCGTAGAATAAAATATTGAAAAACGGTTTTTTTCAGGGTACCCCTACAGGTAACGTGAGGATGAATTTTATATTCGTCGCGTACCCTATATTATAGGGTATCGTTGAAAAGATCTTACAAAATTATTATGGGTCTTCTAAGACCATTTTTGGATTTAGGGGTCCGTTTGCGAAATATGTATTTGTTTTAGAAGCGCTAATTTTGGTTAGAATCAATTGTCTCCCCACCCTTTGCCGGCTAAACTACTAAACGGTTAGAGTTGGACAAGTGAAAAAATCCTCAAAAATAGGTTATATGATGAATTTATAAGGAAAACTATCATGGGTATGTTAGCATAAGTAGTTAATGAGTAATAGTCGATAAACTTACTACTTCCGAACTCTACACTGCGCGTGGCCTGACACGCACTTACCTGTAGGTAATTTCATATTTAGGTATTATGTTTGGTCAAAAATGAAAGTAATAAAACTTACTAGTAATAAAACTAGATTAAATAGTAACTATATTATCTGAATGTTTGAAATTCAGTTTTGCACATAATTAATTAAAATTAAGTTACTATTGATAGAGCTTCGCTGGACTGATGATAACGACGATAAAACATACAATTTTTGCTTTGTTATTGTTTTTTATTTTGTAAAGCGTATTATTAAAATGTATAATTATAAAGGGTAAGTATCTGGTGAAACAGCGACCACAAAAGTAAAACTTTTTGCGTTAATTACCACTGTACACAGTGCAACGTAGAGAAAAGCTTTTACATGTATTTTAAAACTGTTACGAGGACAAAATTAATATTTGTGCATTAAATATTTTGATTTTATTTATAAAATAAGGCTTCATCTTCCTTGCTGTGAACGTTCATACTTATTACCCGTCTGTATGTTTGTCCATTGCAGTATCACGCAAAAACCATAGAACAATCGGGATCACCTGTGGATTTATTTGTACCAAATAATCTAATATTTTAACAAAAAAATAACCGACTTCAAATGAAGTACATTGCACTTTTGACATGGATACCGTTGTCAGATCTCGCTCAAATTTATATGGGACTACACGACAAGCACTAGCTTTCAATTAAAAAAAGAGTCATCGAAATCGGTTGGCGAGACATTGAGTTATTCGTCCATTTATACAGCGCACATACTTAATGCAAATTTAAGACTTATATGATTTTGACATGAATGCCATTGTCAGATCTCGTTTAAATTTATGTGGGACCACACGACAAGCACCAGCTTTCGATTAAAAAAAGAATCATCCAAATCGGTTCACCCAGTCCAAAGTTCTGAGGTAACAAACATAAAAAAAATACAGTCGAATTGAGAACCTCCTCTTTTTTTTGAAGTCGGTTAAAAATATTTGTACTAAGGCACTTTTGGATAACAATCCGAATCTTGATGTTTGTATACTGGCTAGCCTTCTGCTCCCGGGTTCTGTGGGAAAATAAGTTCCCCATTTGTTGTTCTAGATCATGGTGAACCTGTGTTCTAAGATTCATGAAAATCTGTTCAGTAGTTTTTGTGTGAATGAAAGAGCAACAAACATTGATACATCCTCAGAAACAATGATATTTTAAAAATATAGATACGTCATGCCCTTACAAATCAACCAAAAAATCTGTTCCGAAAAGAGCTACAACAACACACACACGTTTATCTTTTGTTTCACTACACCAATCACACTACAATAATACACGAAGGCATTTTAACGTTGTATGTCAAATCGCAAGCACTTCTGACAACAACAAAACTGCCTATCGTCTTGTATTGACAGAGCGACGAGCAGATGAGGTCAGTTTACTGCTCTTACGATCTTCATCTTCGGCGCGCTAGTGACATATCTACCTCTTTTTTATTTATAATATCATAGCTCACAAAGAAACTTTCACATTTGTAATATTATTAGGATTAATGGTTAACGATATAAATTCAGTTCTGTTCCTAACATCCATGCGGCACCAGAATTATTAAATTTTCATAACCCATACACGAGAATATAGGATGAAATACGAGAGTGAATTAGTAATGCTGGTTAAATTTGTCTTTTATGCCTTTGCAGTACCAAAATAGGCGCGAACATGAGCCCGCAAAGTAAACCTAATCGTTATGTAGATGAGGCTATGGAATATTCTGTAAAGCGAAGTAACAATGAGAAACAGTCATAATTGAACTTTGAATACTTTTCAGATACACAGAATACAGAGTGTATACACTTAAATAACACGAATAGTCTAGCGGTATGAACGTTGGGCTCCCAAACGCAGGGGCCTGAGTTCGATTCCTGGCACCAATAATTTTCAAAAATTATGTGCGTTTTAGAAGCTAATTATCCTGTACTCAAAGGTATGTGAAATCTACCAATCTAGACTACTGTGATAAACTATGCCTTGTACCCTCACATTGTGAGAGGAGACCTGAGCCTAGCAGTGGGACAATTATAGGTTGTGACTTTGACTTTTGACTAGGTATATACTTAAAATTAAAGAAATACATACAGACCTCTGCTTAGTCACGATCTGCAGTGCATCCACCTTCCTTCGGCCTCTTCTTCGGTAGTGCAGTGAAATGTTATTCTACTTAAGTCAAACCCATAAATAACACTGTGACACAGTGGGAAAACATCCCGCTCATAAAAATATGACACGTCTTTTGTGTTAGTACTAAACAAGTAAGTTTTTACTTGTACCTTTGTTTCGGAAAATTGCTTTATGTTAGAGGAGAAGAAAAGGCGAAAAAAAATTCAAAAATATGTTATCCTAAGAATAAGAAAACTGTGGCATGAATGACCTATCTTAGTCTGAGACTAAAGGAGAGTAAAAATTATTTAAATATCCTACTATATACTCTAAAAGAAGAGAGAAAGAGAGAGGAAAGATAAAGATACTTAGAATAGTATCTATCTACTAACAAACCTTCGCCTTTACATGGATTAAAACGTAGTGTTTAAGTACTCTCTGATCTGGATAGAACAAAGTGCCGCGGTAATTTCTCTGGAGAACTCCTCTGTTCACCGCAAGGCGATTCTGATTAATACTGAATGCTATCCGAATAGAAATCAATTCTCAGTGAAAGCTCGTCTACCTTTACATAAATACATAAATTATGCAAGGGTTACTATGTTCTATTTTCCCTTTACCTTGACGAAGAATAACGTCAGCGAAGAGTTATTGTTTATGCTATAACATCTTAGCCTGTAATTGACCTTCTGATTTAAAACCTGAGGTTTCTTTGCCAGTTTCAGTAAGTCAGACCTAGTTTTATTATTAGGGTTCTGTATGAAAAAACGAAAAACGGAACCCTTATAGAATCACTCGTGCGTCTGGGCGACCGCCGTTCACAGCCAATTTATTCCAAAACTACTCCACCAAATGAGTTAAATATAATTTTAACGAAATCAAAATTTAAGAAGGGTTTTGCAAACCGTATCGTATTGTATGTCAAATGAAAGGGCTTGTTGTAAGGATCTCAAATAATATTATATTTTTGTTATATCTCAGTTCTATATTGGATAGTTTTAAAATTGTTCAAGAAAGAATGAAGCCAAAAATTTACCATCCCCCCCCCCCCTTATCTCTGAAACTACCGACGCTAGAATTTTGAAGAAAATACAGAGAATAGTTATTTTTTTAAATATTACAGGAAAACCTATGAGTAGTCTATGGTCTCAAAAAAAAATTACCTTTAAAACTTTTCCTGATGAATCTCATATTCAAATCAAGAATCAAATATAATAATTCTATAACTTAAAAAATGAGATGCAAAATGTGTGATTAAAATGAATTATTAATTTATTAACCTATTTATCAACCTCCAACTACGCTAATAATGCTCGCGATGAGACTGGGATCCAATTAATTGACAACACTTACCTAATACTCTAGGCGACCGTTATTTTTGACATAAAACAAAAGCGGGCCGAATTTAATCGAAAGTGTGCTCTATTTACAGTGGGACACCAAACTACAAAATAGAGAGACAATAGAAATACAACTCTGTAAAGTGTAACATAGCAAGCGTGAGAAATGCACACTTTAACAACGGTCACAGACACCTAATATTATGAGCATGTTTGCACGAATTGGAGCTCAATATACGCTGTATTTATAGGGTGAGGGTATTTTTTGAACGAAGAAACACAAAAGAGCGTATTTTTTGAGCTGTGTCACGTAAAATGAGTCGAGTAATTTACGCTGCATTCGATTTCATACTAAAGTCCTATTTATACCACACGACGACGCAACATGAGTTGCGACTTTAGTATGAAACCAATAGAAGTGTTTTCCTGACTAATTTTACGTGCCTCTCAGCCCAAAAAATACGCTCATTTGGTCTCACCCTTATTTGCTATATCACCGAGCAGATTAACGCAATTAAATATAAATTAATATTAACTATTAACATTAACTTCAGCATTGAGCAGATCACTCTTATGTATTTTCCGTGTCCATGAACGGAATCTATGTATGTGTGCATCGCTCGAGCTTGCTTGTATCGATTTATTCTTCTGTGAGTAACTATCTATTTTGTGACCAAACTATCCAGGTCAGACGGTGACCAAACTAGAATGTAGTTCTATATTTAAAGACTTGTAATTTTCATTTTATCGAACAAATAAAATTGTATTGTTCTGTATACCTGGCTATATTGTGTTTGCGGTTGGTTCGATTCCCGGCTGCGGCAAATATTTGTGGCTGATATTTGTTCTTGGGTCGTATGGATGTGATCTTATTTGTGTATGTCTGTATCATCTGCGACAATGATCCCCAGTGCATGGGTGTGAACGTGGGACGGTGGGAGTGTTTATTGGAACGAAGTTCCTTATCGCGCGTTGTGAAAGGGGGCTAGACGGAAAATTACGACACATTTTGATTCTTACGAATGACGACACTTTTTTTGAAGTGATTTAGAGAGTTTTACAGAGATGGCGCTGTACAACAAAACAACAATACTTAAATCGAAAGGAACTTCGTTCCATCCGGGTGTCCCTTGACACCTCTCATTGTTTTTATTTTTAGATGTTGCCCTATACCTCCTATATCTTCAATTGAAAGTTCCATTGAAATCGGTCCAGCTCTTTCTGGGATTAGGCCGGAACAGAAAGACAGACTTGATATTGTTATGACATGTCATGTTCCTGAGTTTTATTGAATTATTGAATTTTTAATTAACTACTTATATTTAACTGACATATTCCTATGTCAATAAAATTGACGAAGTGTACACAATAACTCCATCCATCCATCCATCAGCCTTTGGAGGTCCACTGCTGGACATAGGCCTCCCCTAACTTGCGCCACTCTGACCGGTCCTGAGCCTTCTGAATCCAGCGGAAGCCCGCTGTCTTCTTCAGGTCGTCGGTCCATCTTGTCGGGGGGCGTCCTGTACTTCGCTTTCCTAGACGCGGGCGCCATTCGAGGACCTTTCTTCTCCAACGGTTATCGGTCCTTCGTACTATGTGGCCAGCCCATTGCCACTTCAGCCGGCTAACTCTTTGAGCTATGTCGGTTACCCTTGTTCGTCTACGGATCTCCTCGTTTCTGATGCGATCACGTAGAGAAATACCGAGCATAGCTCTCTCCATAGCCCGCTGCGCTACTCTGAGCTTGTGGATTAGGCCAATAGTGAAGCACCACGTCTCGGATCCGTATGTCATCACTGGCAACACACACTGCTCGAACACCTTCGACTTCAGGCACTGAGGTAGTGTTTTGGACGACAAGATATGACGCAGTTTCCCGAACGCAGCCCATCCGAGTTGGATTCTACGAGTGACTTCTTTCTCGAAGTTGGACTTACCCATCTGGATCACTTGTCCAAGGTAATTGTATTCGTCTACAACTTCGAGAGCAGCGCCGTCAACAACAACCGGTACGGGTGTAACATGGACATTCGACATGATTTTCGTCTTGTCCATGTTCATCTTAAGACCCACCCGTTGTGAGGCGCTGTTCAAGTCCCCGAGCATTGCACCTAGTTCCTCCAGGGATTCTGCCAGGATGACTATATCATCGGCATATCGCAGGTGTGTGATGTATTCGCCATTGATGTTAATGCCACGTCGTTTCCACTCCATCAGCTTGAACACATCTTCCAACGCAGCGGTGAACAGTTTTGGGGATATAACGTCCCCTTGCCTGACACCTCTCTGCAATTGGATGGGGTTCGTGGCTGTATCGTGTACTTTGACGGACATGGTGGCTGATGAGTACAAATACTTCAACACCTCGATGTACCGATAGTCGATCTGGCACCGCTGAAGAGAATTTAGTACTGCCCAGGTCTCGATAGACACAATAACTATTGCCTAATAATTCACGTTGTAAAATTTACACTTATACGAATAAATGAATTGAAATTGAGACTTTATTTATGTGTATTGATGCATACATAGATTACACATAACACAATTTGTTATTGCTTAGATATATCATAGTCATAGTTTAAACCCATACATAGAATATACCCAATTACAGTTATATCGAAGTTAACTATGGCATGGGTACTCACAATTGGGTATTTGGTAGTAATTTGGCGTAATAAATACACATCGTACGAAATGCGTATCTATAATAAACGATGTTTATTCCACGAAGAGCTATGAAATCAGAAATTTTAAGTAAATTGATACGTGCATGCAAATCTGTAGTAGGTCCTATATTATGCTAGTGATTCAAGGAGACGCTATTCATTTATTTACTATCAATAACTAAGCTTCAATGCTCTAACCTACGCAGTGCTATAACTCACAGATTTTATTGAATTTTATAAACCCGGTGGCGGAAGATAGATTGATGAATGGGAATGCATTGCAGGTGAACCGTTAAAATCAATACTAATTCTATTTTCAGGCAAATCATATTATCATTGTTTTCAGGTTGAATGTCATACCGAATATAATATTTTTAGAGAAACCACCGATAAATTCATAACAATAGCTTAGCCAAAATAAGGAATCACGGTAGGTACGCTGAAAATCGTGGCCAGCGGCCGTTTTCAGTAATCTTTGTATCCATTTGCTATGTAACTGATCTAACCATTATAGATAGATAAAATATTGAAAGCGCATGTCAGGGGACATCCTAATAAAAGTGGGAAAAAGACTAGCTCCATCCATCCATGTGCTATCTATCTATCTATGGATTGTTGAATCGATTGTTGGATGGTGTCTTGGCTATCGTTTATACCACAGAACATATAAAGTTATTAGATGTTCTGTGGTTTATACGACCTTTTTAATAAGCAATTTAAATTTAATGAAAATTATTTAAATGGATACGCGTTTCTTTTTTACCCTTATTGCATTTCAGTGATCTTAGTACATTACTATAAATAAAAGCTCGTGAGACGTAAAAATAGTCTCGGCATGCATTCACCGTCTGCAGCTTATAGAGTCGATCTATTACAGTCGTAAAACGTCAGACTTGAGGTCTTTACTTATGCCATAAAAACCCCGTTGACTTACTATATCGAGTCTAAGCAAATATCGTAATTTATGTAGAATGTTATGCTCTAGTGTATTATTACAACTGTAAGAAACCTGTTTTATAATCTACAGAGTCATCTTAATATTGGAACGAAGTTCCTTATCGCGCGTTCTGAAAGGGGGCTAGACGGAAAATTTCGACACTTTTTGATTTTACGAATGACGACACTTTTTTTGAAGTGATTCAGTAAGTTTTACAGAGATGGCGCTGTACTGTACAACTTTCTGAATCACGCTATTTTTTTTTGTGAAGAATTTTAACTTTACACAAATTTTTAATGAAGTACTAGGACATCATGAGCGACTAGGAGGTTCGACTGAACGTATTCACTGAACACAGTCGCATTTAGTCGAACCTCCTAGTCGCTCGTGATGTCCTAGTAAGTTCATTAAAATTTTTGTGAAGAATTTTAACTTCACACAAATTTTTAATGAAGTACTAGGACATCATGAGCGACTAGGAGGTTCGACTGAACGTATTCACTGAACACAGTCGCATTTAGTCGAACCTCCTAGTCGCTCGTGATGTCCTAGTAACTTGACTAAAATTTTTGTGAAGAATTTTAACTTCACACAAATTTTTAATGAAGTACTAGGACATCATGAGCGACGAGGAGGTTCGACTGAATCACGCTAGCGTGATTCAGAGAGTTTTACAGTACAGCGCCATCTCTGTAAAACTCATGGCGCTGTACTGTATGCTCTGTATAATGTATACATGGCGCTAGCGTGATTCAGAAAGTTGTACAGAGATGGCGCTGTACAACAAAACTTAAATCGAAAGGAACTTCGTTCCATCCGGGTGTCCCTTGACACCTATCATGTTTTTTATTATTTATTATCAGTAATAGTCCATGCAATCATGAATGGGTAGGATTTTCGAAGCATTAGCACATCAACAGGTCATAGCGACAGATGCAGCGGTTTATGTGTATTCAGTAACTTACTTTACCTTGGCATTATATTCAAATGACAATGAAATATCATTCCATTGATTTATTAATTGATAGTGGCCGTCATAAAGACCACGAGAATAAGTCAAGCATCTTGGGCGTTATTATTCGTCACTACCTGTAGCGTTTGATATGCCGACAACCTTTGCGATCATTCCTTGAAGATTTACTACCGTTTCCGTTGTATGCCGTAAACCTGAAGTTTACGACTCTTCGGGAATGTGGCCAGCTTTGACCGCATCTATCTACGTGCTCGTAAATTGGCATAATTTGTTACACACAAGGATTTTAGGAAACTAACATGATCAGTTTGCCTCGGAGACATTTTAAAATTAAGTAACTAGGTAATAATTGACGGTTATATTAATCATTTTGTGATACATATTGGTACTTCTACTACTTAAAGTAACATCATTATCGTCATCGTAAGAAATCATGGATGAAGAATTACAGTAGACATAAAAGTGAGTCATTAGCGGATTATGGTTACAATGAATAGGGATGTTGACACTAATTATAAATTAATATAAATTTATGTCTAAAATATTAGTGGTAACATTTAAAGGCCTAAAATATGATTCTTTTATTGAAATCAATCACAATAAATTAAATATCATTAATTTAAAATGTTAAAAATTGTACTCACTGTCACGTGACCTCAAACGCCATTTTGAGAATATGACGTCATTGGAACAATTGTATATGGAAATTCAACAAACTTAGTAGACAGATAGTATTGAATATCGTTCAGTGACGTCACGTGGCGTTTTTGGTGGGAAATTTGATAGTGATTTTTATTTATCAATTTTTGTTTTTAAATTGAAGATTATTATTTTTTATATATTTTTTTTCGTGAATATTGAGGTTCTATCTATAAAATAAAATTGAATCCTAAAATTAGTCAACATCCCTATTAAAGTGGATATACATATAAAAGGGGTAAAAGATCCTTACTGGTTTTTTTAAATGGATTTTAGGACATCGTGGACAATTCGTTGGACGTTAGGTATATGTTGGACAATAATGAGTATGACCATTTGCAAATAGTAGGTTCGTCGGCTCATTTTTCAGCTATCTAACGAGCCTGTAACTCGGTTGATAATGGCTAGTGAGTAGTAGGTACACTGCCTGCGAAGGGGAATCCCAGGTTCACTTCAGTTCGCTCCAGGTCGGGACAGAGATCAGTCTCAGATCATGTTTGGGCTCGGGGTAGGTTTGTGATGACACATTTATGTGGGGTGTGAATTATTTTCTTATTCTTATTTTAGCCGTATTGCGGCGGCTTATAATACTAACCCCAATCCCACGCCAGATGGGTGTTGTAAGAGGCGACTAAATCCGGCCCGCTGGTAGTAGGGCCCTCGGAGGGATTATATTGGTAGTCAGTGGCGGATTAAATGTCGACGGCGCCCTAGGCAAGGAGTTTATCGGCGCCCCTTGCTCTTTGTTATGGAGTTGTTTTTTTTCGAATGCACAGTTGCTGTTGACCCTAGCGGTCTTTACAGCTCCAAGCGATCAGATGGGCGAGCTTGGAAAGGCTCAGCCGAGAAGACAAAGCGAGAAGGGAGGACGAGCTCTCCCTCTACGAAAAATAGGGGATACAAACGGCCTAAGGGAGGTGCCCTTAAATTTTTAATTTTGAAAATTTTCGTCTTGCTACGGAGTGACATTTTACTCTTCTTGCTTATCATGGGATAGAGTCACCTTAGAAAGCAGCCCGGTTTCTTGCCTTTTTGATGTGCTCTTTGAATGACGGTCGGGGGTCTGGTGCCGCGGCAGCTCTTGAGTCTAGAGTGACGCCGAGATATTCGACAGATTTCGCCCAAGAAATGGTTGAATAATGAAACAGGGCGGATCATTTATCTATGGGTGGATCTGTTGAATTTGAACTGATCTTTTTCGGGATTAAACTCTATTCTTCATTTCCTAAACTGCTCACTTATGGCGGTGTTTGCGGCTTGGAGGGTTAAAGTGATGCTGGCAGGTATAGGGTGAGATTGGCTGGCAGGTGTATTTGGATGTCTAGTAATGTCTCTAGTTTATAAAGTATAGAGTAAAGGGGAAAGGGCAGATCCATAAGGATCTACGGCCGTTATTGTGTGCATAGAAAAACGTGAGTCCTCACCTCTGTATCGGAACTTGTGATTCGTTAAAAAGTCTCGTATGATTTGCACCAATCTGGCACTCCCATTTGGTAAAGTTTGGTTACGTCAATGAAGAGGGCACCGGTGCCTCTGGTAGGCCTTTTGTAACTGAGGCTGGTTAGGATGTGCTCCGTTATGCGGTGCACCTGTTGTACACAATAGTGATTGATTCTGAAGCCGAATTGATCCTTTATTAGGAGAATCTTGCATAGGGCGACTACCTTGATACGGCTGAGAAGTATCTTTTCGTGGATTTTTCCGAACGTGTTAAGGAAACTGATAGCTCGGAGGCTGATTCTTGTGTTTGCCGAGCTTATGAATGCCTATCACATCTGCCTCTTTCCAGGCGTCTGAGAAGATACAGTTAGATAGTAGAGCAATTAACAATAGTGTATGTAATAGTGTCCATAGCATGATTTTGACAGGAATCGAACGATGTAGGTGTAATCTAGTCGACGAGCGTGGTCCAAAGGTTTTAGAAAAAGTAAGCATAATTTTTTTGAAGTAGGTACTTAGTTAATTTTCTCGTCAAAAAATTCGGTCCGTGCGCGCCCTTTTCTAAAGAAGCGCCCCTAGGCATGTGCCTAGTTTGCCTTAAGGATAATCCGCCCCTGTTGGTAGTATTGATTTTAATTGTTGACTAATACCATTAATACTATTATTATTTCTCCAGGGGTTCGCCTGGATATCTACCACCCTCGAGCATGAGTCAGCCGCCAAATGACTCGTTGTGTTCCGGCTGGGGGCTTGAGAACCAGTTCTTTCTTTCTTTTTCTTCTTTCTTTCTTGGCCGGCAACGCATCAGTGATGCCTTTGGTGTTGCTAATGTTCATGTGCGGCGATAGCCACTTACCATCAGGTGGATCGTCAGCTAGTTTGCCGGCTATTTCCATAAAGGGATTTCTTGCAGACAATGCAAATAATAAATTAAATATTATGCCATTCTCATTCTTCCTTATAATTTATTAAATTTAGACATATTATTAACACAGATATCATAAACAACAGCTTTCTGACTAGAGTAACAGTTTCTATATAATAAATATTTCCTTATACGTTTATGATTAAATAACGACTCATTATATTATATTTAATATTTTTGCATGTAGTAATAAAAATAGTTTTATATAATCTATTAAATAATAAAATTAAAATAATTTGTATTTAACTAACACATCTACCTAAAGGTGATATCACAAACAATATTTTGACAAGTTTTCTTTATATGAATATACTTTCAATCTGAGACTTAACAAACAAACCATTATGAATACAATATTTACACGTTTTTTAATAAATTTATATTACTGAAGATAAAAATGGATTAAACTAAATCAATGGTAAAATCTATTTTGAGATATGTTTATCACTTTTCAAAGCTGACAGCATTGAAGTATAATGACATAGAACAGACATCTCGAACAAAATGTGTGTCCCGAAACCGCGATGACGCGTTCTTTTTTCAAACTCTAGAAGGCGATTTACACACTTGCCATAGAGTAACTTTGTATAAGACACTTGCCGAACCACGACAAACAATCAAACTCTAAATCTTTAGCTCTTCCAAATGTTTGATTTAATGTTTAATTGAATTCACTGAGTAATATAATACACATAATTTATTATTTACCAAAGAGTAGGTACTATAGTCATTCTTATCGGGCTTATTTATTTGTCCATTAACACGCTTACGGCTTGCCAAGTGTGTAAGCCCGCCTCATGATTTTTTCAATTCAAACCAATTCCATTCAAGTCAATTTATTTGCATTTCATTCAAAAATGGCGGGAACATTACACAATAATTGAAATAAATTCGTTTTAGTTCATTTAAGTTAATATTTTATTTTCTTACTGATGAAAATTGCCACCATTGCCGCCATTTTCTTTTTTGTTTTTTTTTACGTGCAATTGTGACAGGTTCATATCACGCAAGACGGCATTTTTTCAGTTTGTTATTAAACAATTTTGACATGCGGCCGCAATGAGCGCAGGCGAGTGACAAGTGAGTGAGTGAATGAAGTGAGCCACCCTGGCTGCAATGCATTTCCCCGACTCGATGTTCGGGGTGTCTGTTCTATACGAAGTAATAGTACTTCAATGGCTGACAGTGAAATAATTTTCTGACTAAAATGACAGTATAACAATTTATGTACACCACAATTTAACGAAATGGCACTTTAGATTATATTACAAGCAGATTAAATAATGTTATCTCTTAGATAAAAAAAGCCCTTCTTAAAAATACACCTTTTGAGTTAAGTCAATTTTTTATTTATATTTATTCATAAATTCTTTATTTCAAAAAACCTAAAAAGATGTAATTTTTTTGGGCAGTTTTCTCTTAAAAGAAATTATACTCCTATTTGCAGTAATTATATTGTGGATATAAAATCACATGTCTGCACTGTACACATTTAACATAAAAAAAATATGTGAAAACTAAATATATAAACGATTCATATAAGTAATCATAATTCATATAATCTCGTAATAATATTCTTAGTTAAAATGGTGAACACATGATATTTATTTGAATTTCATATCTAAAATGTGTTTTCTAAACTATAATAATTTAACTAACTTTTATATTGCTATTAAGCAATCTATCTTATGGGAAACATCGTTTGAGATTTGCAAAGGTTACCTTTAATCACAAGAAGTTATATTTTACTAAGGTCGATAGTATTTAGATACCATATACGATATGGGGACCTTCAAGAAGCGGGTCTATCACTTCCTTCTAAGCCGGCAGCGCACTGGTGGCGCCTCTAGTGTTGCGAGTGTCCATGGGAGACGGTGACTGCTTACCATCAGGTGGCCCGTCTGCTCGTCTGCCTGCATATTACATAAAAAAAAAATACCACTAATAATCCCTTTGCAAAATCCTTTGTGAATTACTTGTATCTAATGGTTACTATCACAACAGTTAAAATATAATCACGTAAAAATAGTTGCCAACCTCAAAAAAAAACAGGATTTGAAGTTGGAGAAACCAGGAAAATTGAGTTTGAAAACAGGACGCAGTAATAGATTTGCAATAGTTAAATTAATATCTAGTGTAAATAGGTGAAATGAAATTCAATTATTTAAAATAATCATGTTTTTTTAGTGAGACCGCCCGTAACGTAAGAATTTTAAAAGAGGCGCGTCAATTTTAAAATTTAAAAACTCAGGACGCTGCCTAAAAAACTATTCAGGACGTCCCAGGAAACTAAAAAACATAATCCTGGGAAAACAGGACGGTTAGCAACTCTGCGTAAAATATAAAATCAAGGATCACAGTGTGAATTGAAACTTAGTAAGCAGAAAATTATCAACTTCAACTACATATTTAACTCCATGTACTTCTAATTCATAAAGTTATTAAACACTTACAAAAAACCAATAATTTTAGAACCTCTAATTTGTTAACGAACATTGGCTAGTAGAAAACTTTTGTAACATTGATTCCCTATTTTTAACCGACTTCAATATAGGAGGAGTTTGAAATTCGACTGTATTTTTTTAAGTGTGTTACCTCATCAATTTTTACTGGGCGTACCGATTTTTATGATTCTTTCTTTTTTATATTCAAAAGCTGGTGCTTGTCATGTGCCCCCATTTAAATTTGAGCGAGATCTGACGAGTAGTTTTTCAGACATCATAATTTTGAAATCAGTTATTTTGTTGTGACAATTACTGTACGTTACCTACCTAGGACGTTGAAGGACATAATAAAAAACTATTATAAATAAATAAACATCTTCAGACAGCGAGATCTCCCATCGTTTTATTGCACTTCCGTTACATAGTTACATCGTTTTATTGCACTCGAAATACAAACGAAATTAGTAATTAAAACGAACTGACTTAATTTTGTAAATTTTTTGATGCACTACATAACTAAAAAAGTATTAATTAACGAGAACCGTTAGTTATCATGGAATGTGTGCGAGTAATTAATGTGGCATTATTAATAATTGCTAATATTCGTCTTTTTTTAATAAGTAATGGCGGGCTTAAAACAGGTCAACCAAGTTGTAACGGAGAATTTTCGTACGAAAGCAAAAACAGTTGACCATGTAATAGCTTTGCTAATCGAGTTTTTGTGTCGAAAACTCCACTGAGAAATGTGGGATTCGCATTTTACATTTTCTGATGGCCGAGGAACAAAGAGACGATTATATTCTATAAATATTAATTCTCAAGGGATAATCGCTGGACATACTTATTTTGTATCTGTTTAAATCGCTACGTGATTTAGACCCAAATCTACCACTTTAATTTGAAAGAAATTTTAATAATGTAAATGCTTAAATTGGGCTTCTTTGATTTTTTTAGCTTTTAAACTGAACGCATATCTATTATGCTTAAAAATAAATATGCCCATACGAGGATAGTGAACGATTTAATCACTTATTTAATGGACCTTGTTCTAAATTGGCATTTACGTATTTTTATTTAAGTACTTCATCAATCTTGCATTTTTATGCAAGGTGAATAAGTTTCCAGGATTATAGTTATTTAATAGAGTTATCAGTGAAAAGGTTTGCCCAGAATTTAATAAAAAATTTGCTTATCTACATAAGAGAACCTAAGAGACCTTGCCGCTGTATCAATATTTTAAAATCTGGCAATAAATGCATTAAAATAATATTGTGACGGTGATAATGACTAAAAGCGTTATGTTCATGTTAAAGGTTATTTTAGAGACGTCAGTTATAGAAAAAAGTAACGTATTGGTACTATTAAGAATTCGGAGACGTTCTGAGGCCTACTACATCTTGTCATCTATGATTCAAGCAACATCTATAGTAGAGGGGCAACGTAAGTACTTAATATAAGATGAAATAGATATAAATTGCTGTAGGTATTTAGTTTGGATAGAAAACAAATTGTCGCTTTTTTGCTGACGTCTCTATTAATAGATTAGTGAGTTAGTTTCATAATGTCACATGTAGGTATAAATCATACAGCTAATGTTGTGCAAACACTTAATTCACCCAAAACAAAAAACAAATGCAACAATCATAATTCATCTAACCTATGGAATATTTCAGAGAGTATTATCATAGGAGTATATACTAAAGTAATACTTCAGTAAGTAAAGCTAACGATATGGAGGAACCCTGTAAGATAAATTATTACATCTACAATAGAATAGTAAATAGACATAGGAAACTTCAACATTTGGTCACAGTTTGGTCGGGAAGGTCGAGCGTAATGCAAAACTTTAGAAAATAAATATTTGAAACAAATGCTCTCGACTTAGAACCGCACGCACATTTATTGTCTTATCTACCATAGCAAAACCTAATCTAGGGGATACCCGTTACATGACTGCGTGGTTAATGTGGTTACCGACGCGAGCCTTGTGCGGCCAAGAGAGCAGCAATTGTTCATCTGCTGGATTATCTATGCGAATGTGTTCAGAGAGGGTGGGGGAACAGGACGCGGCGCCGAGAAGAGCGCCGCTAGAACGAGAATGTTGACGGCAGAGAGGGCGTCGGGTAGGCGACTCGGTTTCATCAGACATCGCTCGCGTAACCGTAATCCGAGGGGATTGACGACGTCTGCGTTCTCTTCCGAGCCCGTCATCTAACCCGAAAGCTCGTCCTAGAACTAGGTGGGGCGGCGCGCGAATCAGTGGGATGGCCGAAGTTCGCGGACGACTCACTTCATCGTCCTGAGATTCTTGAAGCATGTTACACGAGGCAGCTCGCTGGGCTGGGCGTTCTGAACCCCTCGAGCCCATAACCGCTGCGTCCGATAATCGCCGAGTCGTGGGTGGTCTTATACATCCAGAACCAGTTGATAGGGACGGGCGCCTAGACCCACAGGCGCTGGGGGTCCGAGCTTGGATCTCTTGAGTTACTTCACTCTTTGTCATTCGCTTTCTCCTATAGTTTCGTAAGGAATCTCGAAGTGCACGGCTTCGTATACCGTACAATATCCCGTTGACCGGTGGAGCTGCGGCCAGAAGCGCAACAGACAGCGAAGCCAAGGGTTGAGGTGGTACGGCAACGGCTGGCCATAGTAAGATACAGTAATATGGAAAATAAAGAATAGCCAACGATCCTAACGGTTGTAGAACCGCTGACAAGGCTTTCCGACGAGGTGGTGGAGGCGGAGAGAAGGGGTTCCTTTGATGAGTGACAGTAACTTGTGCAGATAAAGTGACTTCATAAATAGCAGCTGCAATCCTATGGCGATGATAGCGAGCGATTCGAAGTATCTTCAAACTGCACAGAAGTACCAACGCAGCTGGTAGTAATAACGTTAGCACGGCGTATAGAAGGCAGAATCCTAGGCCTGAGGGTCCGGCACCGCAGTCAGGAGCACAGCCTCCAAGTCCAATGCTGTAGGCCATGGGTGGTTGAGAAGCTGCTAGGGGCGCAAGCAGAGCTGCAGTCGCCACCCAACCGCTCGCCACGCAAATCATAACCTGCAAAACAGAAGATTTGTGACGTTACTATTTGAACTAGTACTGCTAAATATTATAGTTAGTTTCATCAAAGCTATTTTCATAATAATTATGACATAGTTTCGATGCAACGCTGGGCAAAATAAAATACTGAGTGAACGCATTATTTTCCAAAATCGCTACTGAATTGCAATAGCAGTAGGTACCATTTGTAAAATCAGCATGAAACTATTATTACTGTGTTGTTATGTGTAAAATAGTATTTTTATTAAGGTGCAGTTACACGAGCAATTGAAATTGCTGAATTGCCGGCAATACTAGGCAATTTTGACGTTACGGCCAGATTAAGCAATTTCTATATTGCCCTATGTTGCTCCATTGGGTGTGGGCTCCATAGAGCAACTTAATAAACTAGGCAATATGTTCTACACGAGCAATTCAATGGAGCAACAACTGGCGATGGACGAAATTATTTTTGCGGCGGCGAATTGTAGTGCGCTATATTTATATAGCACAGCCAATGCCTCGTTAATCCATCTCAGGGTCAGATGACGTGACTTGCACACAAAATTTGGAATAATTGAACCATGTTAAAAATATTTGTTTTTGGTAATATTTATGATAAATACCATAACCAGTATCATCAGTATCATCATTGACCACCCTAGAATTTTGGAAAAAACTAGAAATTTTAAAATAAAACTTTCCTTCAAAATTAAAATAAAATTACTTGAAAAAGTAAAAATAAATTTAATGAAAAACTGAACTTCCTGCTTATTCATTTACTTAAAGTATTATAGAATTTTAAATACCAATCTAATGAAGTGTTTTATATCGCTGAATTTTTTTTAACGTGATAACGTTTATAAAGACGATGAGCCTGAGAGGCATTCACGAAAACCGAGTAACGGCCGGAGTAACGTCACGGAAGCGCGCGCAGCATTAGAGAGAGAGGCACGCTAGACCGGCCGTCTCTCTCCCACTCAAGCGTAATCGGTCCGCTTGGAAGGCATTCTCGAAAACGTGGTATTTCATTTCATTTTTATTTTATTTAAAATCTTTTGAAAAGAAATGATTTCTCGTAGCTCGTACGTATTATTATTATATGAAAACGAAAATCTACAATAGCGTCATCTCTGTTTATAGGTATGAACTACTTGAAAGAACTTTACACAGTACATCGACTCGGACTTTAGTTGTAGTCAAGAAAATCACAGATGTCGCGCAGCTCCTGATATTTAAAACGATTTAAACCAAATTTTCAATTTATCATAAATTATTCTTCTACGAAATAGACGTTATCACGTAAAACCATTGTCCGTAAACCGACTTTACAGACAACCAATTTTTTAATTATAGACATTAATTTTCTATGATTAAGAGTTAACGAGTTCGAAATTCTGACCACTGTTTGCCGGCGGCGGCGCCAGTTCACCCATCCCCGCGCGACGTGATATACTCGTATTCTCGTAGAAAGAACGGACGGAAGGGACGGATACAAAAATTGCCTTGAATTTTCCAAACGATTGAATATACCGGCAATCAATTGCCAGTGACACAAGTAACATATATTTTAAGGAGCAATTAGAGAAATATTTGCAGAAATAATTGCCGCAATTTTTATACATTGCTCTAATTGCTCCATTACGTTTGGCGATTGTCGCAGGGCAATAATTACCCAGTTGATGTTTTGGTAACGTCAAACGAAATTATACCTAATAATTATTTACAGCATTTTTTAAGAATTTGCCTTTTTTGTTAAATCTGTCACCGATATCTAGCATTGTATTTAAATAACCCAAAGCGAAAGGGTTAAAGTCGTGCCGCGTCCATTTTTAAATTGCCCCCCTTAACTATCAAATTGCCCCCCTGTCGGGCGTGGGCCCCACGTTGGGAAACACTGATCTAGACAATATTAAAAATGGCCTGAACTGCTTCGAGAAAAGGATGCTACGGCCGTGCCGCTTTTTTGCTCGACTAGGCGGGAGCACTACCGTGTCCCAGATAAAACACTCAGCTAATTTTATTGTTTTGTAATCCATTTATATTTTTATTTTTGTCCGCCTAAGAAACAAAGGAATCTAAATAATGTTGCTTATTAACATACTGTTGGTAGTTGATTTTGATCGAAATTGCAGTTTTGGAAAATTTTAAGGATACTGCTGCGCCACTCGCCGATCTACACGCGACAAACGGGCGCAATGAAAATCAGAGGCGTAGTAGGTTGGTACCTTCCACTTACTGCGCCATATTCTGAGTGCGACCCTTTTCTGTTGGCGGCTGCAACTTCAATTTCAATCAGTCTAATTTTAATTTATAATAATAATATATCCTATCATAGACCTTAATGTTGTTGCATGCTTGCGACTGCATAAATGTTTCTTTCTTTCTTTCTTTCATTCTTTCTTTCTTTCTTAAATGCTAACTGCTAAGTAATCCGATTAACATATAAAGCTGGAAACAAAGGTCTACATTTTAATGATGGCTACTTACGAATAGCCATGATAACAAGCGAGACGACTTGATCTGAAGCACAGGGATTCGCTACTTGCAATCTTAATGAAATACTTAAAGGAAAATGTAATCCGAATGTATGTAAAATAAATTGTGTTCCTAACTACCTACCTCTGTGGATTGGCGGCCAGTTGAAGTTCGGAACTTCTTTTTTGTTGTATTGTATTAAAACATTATAACAATCCATAAATAAGAGTGGTGAATCAAGCAGTAATTGACGATGCCTAGCGTACGTAGCAACAAGTTGGTTGATGTGCCTGAAGACGGATAAGCAATTTCGACGACGACGATGATATACCTGATTAACGTTGATCTTAAGATTAATTAACTTCGAGTAATAGAGCGCAAATATTAATCCAATGTCACAGTCATGATCCGCCTTCAGGGTACCTCTTTGAAGCGGTAAAATGTTAGATACCTTTTTCGCAGAGACTATAGCAGCATAGTGCAGCGGCGCAGCAATAGCAGCAGCGCGGTCGGCGTGCAGTCCGCACACAGTCCACAGCTGCAGCGGATGCAGCGCGTGCAGCAGGGCGCCGCATACGCATGCACCGCCGCCCCCGCACAGCGCTGCGCCGCTCGCCAGCGCCCCCACCGCGCCCAGGTGCACCAGCAGCACTGATGATGCTGATGCTGGCTGGATAGGAATAACATTTTTATCATATTTATCAAAAACAGATAGTTTATTATTCGTAAACGGGGAATAAAATTAAAATCCTTTAATCCCTAGGAACTAAGAGTTATTTGAATTTAGATTTGAGATTTGAAGAGATTTGATACCATGGATTCTGTTGGGTTCAAAATTTGCAAGTTGGTATACAAGCCTTATTTTTTCTCATTGTTCAAAAATCTTATTGCAACTTTTAAGGCAGAAAATGTTGAATTTTTTTCCAGATGCCGCCATTTTTTGAACAAAAACAAATGCTAACGCGACTGCTATATGTTAAAAGTTTCTAAGCACTGCACTGATACGAAATATAAGCACAAAAATGATGATTTATAATACAAACAAAGGTCTCAAAGTTGCTATTGCCTACCCGATACGATATTTTATAATAAGTAAATGTAGAAAAACAATGTAAGTACCTTATACTCGAATCAAACAAAATGTTATTGTGTGTTTAGGAACAATAAATATTAAATCACGCTATTTACAAATATTTTCATTGCACGTTTACATTCATAAAATATTAGAGAAAAAATAGGTAAATAAAAGCTTGATTCATAAAAATAAATACTTTAGTTTTTATAAGGACTGAAACGCAAACGTCCGCGGGACACTTGTGGGTTGTTAAGGGTTGAATTGCTTTGAAAAACCAGCATTCAAACCACTTAAATCATTTTGATCAGCGCATTACTCACAGATTAATAATCTAACATTTTAACAAAAAAATAACCGACTTCAAATGAAGTACATTGTACTTTTGACATGTATGCCATTGTCAAATCTCGCTCATATAGGACTACACGACAAGCACCAGCTTTTGATTAAAAAAAGAATCATTGAAATCGGTTGGCGCGATATTGAGTTATTCGTCCATTTATCGCGCACATACTAAATGCAAATTTAAGACTTATATGATTTTGACATGGATGCCATTGTCAAATCTCGTTCAAATTTATGTGGAACCACACAACAAGCACCAGCTTTCGATTAAAAAAAGAATCATCCAAATCGGTTCACCCAGTCCAAAATTCTGAGGTAACAAATATAAAAAAAATACAGTCGAACTGAGAACCTCCTCCTTTTTTTGAAGTCGGTTAAAAAATCCATTTGTTAACCGCCTTCAACGGACTGAAATTAGATTGCTATTTCAGCTTCCAACGTCCTCAGATATTCGATAGCCGCGTGCCTTACAGCGAAGCTCATTCGCTGTGCCACTTTAATTAGCGGGAACACGGCAAAGGTTAGATAAACATAGTACGAATGAGGTTTCGTATCAACGAGCACGAATTAATGAAATATTCATGCAGGTCTCTTTACTCAACGCTTCATGCCGTGCGGGTAATTATTAGCGGTTTTCTAGCTTGCGTTTAAAAATAGTATTCATGAAAATAATTTATAAAATATAAGTAAATAAATATTGTATATCCTGGACTTCTTCACAACTTACCATCAGGGGCATTTCATTGACTTATCTTGTGTAAAAAATATGATAATCAACATTCTAATAGTTACAGTTACCTATGTTTTGGATAGTTGTAACAATCAGTGCATCTGAGTAGATAAGAATGCGAGAAATCGCACCCCCAGTGGAAAAAAGCATACCTAAGTCGTCTTACGTTGAATTTTAGTTATTAATATGATTGGAAAGAGGGACAAAAGCTGCATATGCTCAAATTTTTTCAGATTTTTGTCATTAATTTTGACGGTTTTGTGCAAGAAATCGTAATCCTTTGACTACTTACTGATATTTTAACAGTTTTTTTCCTCTTCGGTATAATTGTAATTTTCATCTTATGCCTTTTTTTTCACTGAAGGTGCGAAGTAGATTACTTTTAATTAGAACAGTAGAGTTATGGGTGATGTTCGAGACCATTAAAAAATGCATTAGGCACATTCGGTCCATGTATGAAGTCGATTTTACACTTTTCCCATACAATTTTTTTAGTAATAGCATACATCGGTTATCCACTAGACAAAAGACGTAATAGTGTACGTACATAATTTTAACTAGAAAAATAATAAAAGGGTATAGTGTTGTAACATATACTTGTATTAACATGAGCATAAAAATTGTATGAGTTTTTAAAGAAAAGTGCCGTGAATATGAAATGAGGGATAACGACTTGCAAACTCGATATTTAATCATTATTTTGCTCTATGATAAGTACCTATCCTCTCGAGTCTCGTCGCTTCTATAAAATGTTCGTATCAACAAGTGTATCATAGATTACTGAAGTGAACAGAGGGACATTAACATTCGATCGTCCCATTCCCTGTGAAAAGCAAGTCAAATACCTGGGCATCACCCTTGATGAAAAGATGACCTTCCACGCGCATATCAAACAGGTTTGATACAGGGGCACCTTCATATTAGGGCGACTATATCCAGTGATATTCAAGTCGAGTAAAATTTCGCTCGATGACAAGACGACACTTTACAAGACTTGCATCACATACACATCAAAATAAAAACAAGCTGCACTAGTAATTAATTGTTAACTATGAAAACTTATCAACTTCGATAATAATTATCAGAATTCATTTGTAGATAATTAATAGTACTTGCTGTAAAATGTGTAAAATGATTAAAATCTTGCGTAATTTTTCGGCCGTGTTATACATCCATTTAGTAAAAAGACGACAAATTTAATCACAGTCGAATTTGACTGTAAGGCCTCTAGTTTTAGTTACGCTCCATCTCGTTTGCTCCTTAATCTATGAAATTTGCTCTACGAACGCATTTCATTTTGCCATGAAGTTGCGGAGTTGTCTTTGCACAGCTCTAAAACGTAAATGGAAAAAATGAAGCTGAGCAAATTGAGAATGCAGGAGATGTGCTGTTATCTTTCTGTGAACTTGTTTTGTTATATTTTCCACACAAATTTTCTTTTATTCAACATAGTGCATCTATGTTAAACACATTATTTTTTTTACAGAATGTAGTTGAATTTATGCTAACATATTCGATTGAATTTTTCAACTACTTCTAAAACTCAATTTCACGTTTAATTGTATCTATCTACGCTATCTAAGTACCTAATTCTAAGAATCCAGTATGCTTTGTATAATTAATTACCTACCTCAAATACCAGAGAGAATGCCAATAGGTACTGTTTTTTACAAGTTTTTATTTTAACTTGTAATGTTATTATACCGTGATGGCTCATTTTAAATTATTCGGTACGTTTACCCTATAAAAGCGTTATTAATTTTTTAGACTATTATTTTTTGCTGTAACTCTATAAGAAATATATAAACAAATAACGATATTCACTTACAGTAGCTATGTTGTGGGTGTCATCCCTCTTGTCTCTGTATTCCGTGGTGTCATCACAGCACACAAATAAAGAACAAATACTATCAGACCAAGAACAGAAATTATAAGTCGCACCTTCGGTGCAACAAAGGCACAACAGCTTTTTTGTAATTATACAGGAGAGGACTTTAAGATTTTTTCACATTCACATTTATTTCCATATTACTGGATTACTATCTGTAGTAGGTTAAAAATATAAATACTATTAATTGTTTATAGTTTTTGCTACAGTTTCATGTAAAATGCTTGTTTTATAGACAATTTGGCATACTAACTCAATTTTACAGTTTTGGCTATTTGTGTCTAGTTGTTGCACCGAAGGTGCGAAGTCATCATGCAAGCTGCCTCGCTGGGAATCGAACCCAGGGGGTGAACGCCGCCGCGTCGGTTAGGCATGGTAACCATTGCGCTATAATTGCCATTGCGCCATTGCATGGTAGCAAAAATTCTAAACACTACTCATGTCCTGTTCCTATTATTTATTCCTTTTGTATTCCAAACTAACTTATATCTAAACAGCGTACAGAGACAATATTAGATTATACGTACATGAAACAAGGATATGAAGGCCCTCGAAGGCCGAACAAAAGGATCTTTTGCCGGAAGAAATTATCGAATTGTCTCTCAAGGGCGGATCCAGCTTTGGCGCCAGGGGGGGGTCACATAGTCGTGGTCAAATCACAAGAAGTTATAATTTAATTTTGATAATAATCGATACATAAAAAATAGGTATTTTAAGATATTATTAATTACTTACTTATATTGTGACAAAAATAAATAAAAACATTATGTTTAACAATGTTAATAGTGGTCCACCAAGGTCCTGGACCCAACCCAGAGGGGGTCATGACCCCCACGGAATACAGAGACAAGACCCCCATGACCACCTCCGGGATCCGCGCTTGATTACTCTGTTATTACTATTTCTGTTATGTCTTCTGTGGTTATACCGAAGTAAATACTTTGACTTTGAACTGTCATATTTTGATCTTTACATTATATGAATTGATCATGTGAACAAAATTATTTTGTAATATTGATTTATATTGTTGTCGTTCTAATTCTTATGAAGAAAAATTAAAGTAAACCGGGATGGCCATGGATGGATGTATATGATACAAGGGTTTTAAGCGAGATGGTTGGATAACAGACATCTTTAAATTATAAAGTAAGGTTTCAGTATACTTGAAATGGTTTTGTTTATGATTTAGTATCCTATCCCTACTAATATCGTAAATGTGATTTGTAAAGTTGAAAAGTTGTGAAGTTTTCTTTGAGAAAATAAATGTCTTAAACCAGAAGTATGTTAATCTACATACAAACATTTTGGTGAAGCTTAACTAAAACACATCTTATTGGGACGAATGTGGCCCAACCGTTGGACGAACAAGTAAAGGCCAACAATCGCTCAAGAACAATGAATTTTTTTTAATGCTTAGAGCAGGCAAACGAACAGACGGGTCACCTGATGGTAAGTGATCACCGCCGCCCATGGACATTAGCAACACCAGGGGCGTCACCAACGCGTTGCCGGCCAAGAAGATGACGATGGACCCTCTTCTTGAAGGACCCCATGTCAAAGCTTAGAGGGAACACCGATGCAGGTAATTACAACAATGTATTTTTTTGGATTTAGGTTTATTTATACAGTGGATGCTGCAACTTTACATAATAATGTGCTTTTCAGATTTGTTGGAGATAAACAGAGCGTAATGCATCACAATGTGTTGCATATTCACTTGCTGCGGGTGGATGATCGATCTCATTCAGAGGTAGGTATGCTTTATTTTATGTAAAATTTTATATTAGATGTAAATCGTTACATTACATGTAAAATTTTATAAAAAAGTGTTGTTTGAAGAATAAACAAGGCATGGGACTTTTCTCTTGAGGAGGCTCCATCACACTGTTTCAGTGAAAATTGGTGATTAGTGGCCAACCCAAGTGTTGGAAGTGTTCATGCCGCTCAAAGGCCTACGAACTGGCTTAACCACAGCCAAGTAACTTCCAAAAAAAATCCACTAATCAGGTAATCCACCTACTTCTATCTCCTGGTCTCGCACAACGACGTAATCCTATTGGTGGAATTTATGTTCGCAAACTGTCTGCAAAACCGATGGATACTCAGCCTAAGAATGGACTGAGCTCTGTAGATTACGATGATGTTCTGTAGATCCCTCAGGTTAAATACAATACATTGGCAATAATCATACTCATTCTTATGATTCCATGGTAGTGGTACTCAGCTTACTAATGGACGAAGCTCTGTACAGTCCGATATCCCTCAGGTTATGGACATTCACGATGTCATGCTGCATCAGCTCCGCAGTCTGCTGCGCGCTGCTCACCGGCGCCATGTCGGGCATCGCCCTCGGTTACAACTACTCGTTAGCTGAGTACATCGACTTGAAAGGTTATCTTCACTCCATTTCTTACTTAACGTATTGGGTGTTCCGCTTGGGAGTTGAGACTTACCATCAGAGGCCTTAATGCGACTTTTACGTGACATAATGGGCTCGCAACGTCAATGCGAGTTGGCTACAATTTGTATGGGACCGAAGCTTTTCTATTCATTGCCACTAGATGGCTCTGCTTCGGTCCCATACAAATAGCTAACTCACATTTACGTTGTGAGCCCGTTATGTCACGTTAAACTTGCATTCAGCACACAGGTGGCTTGTCTGCTATTTTTCAACTATTTACATAAAAAAAAACCTATAGATAGGAAACCAGAAATTATTTGCTTGCAATACTGAATTGTTACAATATCTTCAGCATAATTCCTACTGAATACAAGTTTTATAGGATAGTTTTAATTCTTGAACCCACAACGAAGGTCACGGGTGATTATTTCTCACAACAATTACCACATGTAATGACACGCAAAATATTTCGTTACATAAATCCTGATACCAGTTCCTGAAATTACATTTGCCATTGGCAATTGACCAGAAATTTACTTTGGAATAACTGAAGCGACGAAATATCCTGTCTTCTGAACATTGAAATAAATGCTTGCCAATTGTAATAATTCAAATTAATTTTAAATAAATAATTTTTACCGGTGGGTACGAATGCAAATGTGTAATATGCTTATCGGTTTAAAAAAAGCAAAGCAACAACCCATAAATGTCCCACTGCTGGGCTCGGGGTCTCCGCTCACAATGTGAGGGTACAGGCCATAGTCTACCACGCTGGCCAAGTGCGGATTGGTAGACTTCACACACCTTTGAGAACATTATGGAGAACTCTCAGGTGTGCAGGTTTCCTCGCGATGTTTTTCTTCACCGAAGCAAGTGATAATTAACTTGTAATACGCACATAATATTTGAAAATTAGAGGTGCGTGCCAGGATTTGAACCCGGGTCCCCGCGTTCGGGAGAACAACGTTCTAACCACAAGGCTATCACTGCTGTAACTTTGTAGTTATGTAAATGTTATGAAATCTACTGATAAAATTTTCATTTCTTCTTAAGATCTAAAACCAAAATAGTTTAAACGAAGATTTCTTATAGTTTCAACAAAATACTTTCAATATTCTATCAGTGCATTCCTTAACTTCGATGCCTAGCATCTGTCAAAAAGTCATTGTGTTTGTTATTAGATATTTTTCCAACAAACTCTGTTAAGTATCTCTGTATATGAGATATGAGCAATTAAGCTGAAACAAGTGTTATCCGTCAAGTTACAGATCCCTCCCAAGAAAGATTTAATGTTAATTAAAAATATAAACTGGAAATGAGAATGGATGGCTTATTTAACACGTTCGCTGCGTTGTGAGGTCATATTGGCTCACAGCGAACTTTCATGTGGTGCGGCGAGCAAAATAGCGTTCTTTCCCCTGGTGCGGAAGGCTTAACTTTGTGTATTTCTATCGTAGGAAAGAGATTTATACACCATTGCAATTGCCGCTTTAACGTGAACAATCCAACATTTTCAAACACTCGTGAGCCAATTTGACCTCACCCGCACTTAAAGAAAATTGTTTTACCCTAGTGCGGTGTGAGGTCAATATGACCTAGCGCTCCGCGCACCTCACACCCGCACTGAGCGTTGTGCTAGCGCCATTTCGCGCGCTTAGTGTTGTGCCACGCGATCGACAAGGAAGACGTTACGTCGCTTTGAGCCATTTTTCACGCGTACGAAATATATGTTTTGCAACTTTTAATTTAAATATATTATATTAGTAAAGTAGTGTGGTGTTGTCGTCAAGTCTTTTACCGGGACCAGATGAAGTGGAAAGAGTTACTTCATTGTGTGCCTAAACATACAATAGGATAGACACAAAATCTATTTTTCTTTAGTTATTTTTCACGTCTGTGACTTACAAGGTTAAAAATTAAACTGTCAATAAAATTCTAGAAAAATTTTTCGAGTGCTATACAACAGAGGTGTTTCCCATCACTAGTGTTTTGATATCTTCAGTGCGTTGTGTGGTCAAATGGACCTCTCAAATTGTTTCTATTTTAGATGCTAAACGAAACGTGCGAACTAAAAACGCAGCTAGGTATATATTGCTTGGTTATTAGTCTTTGACCTCAAAATAAAATATATTCAATAATAAATATCCCCATTGAGAAAAATCTATATCAAGAGAGAACTGAATGAGGGCTTATTTGATCACACGACGCACTGAAAAAAGGTCCTCTGTGAGTCAATATAACCTCATGACGCACCAGAAAAAAGTACACAAAAAATCGTTACGCAGCGAACGTGTTAAGTTAATGTTGCTACAAAAGTTGTTTTTTTAAGTATTTGATCTTTGGTTTTACCACTTTTTACAGAGACAAATGTATCCGTTTACTTGAAGCGTGGTATCTTTGATGACGAGATCGGTGATGACATGGAGTGGAGACGAAGCGGTCACCAACCAGTCGCGGGACATATTGGAGAACATAACCGTAAGAATTTTATTATCATCATCATACCCGCCCTTGCGGAATTAGGTATATAGCCTATTAGTTTTATTCATAAAAATCATACACAAAAGATATTTCCAAATACGACTTGGAATTCTAAGAATAGGCGCTTTCAATCAAACAAACAAAGAACTCTCATCTTTATTATGTTAATGTAACCTGTGATGTAACGTGAGTGATTATAATGTAACGTAAATGTAATATCAGTGGGATTGTATTGGGAGATAATATATTTTTGTTGTTTTTTAACAATAAGAATATGTTTAACAAATCAAATATTTTATAGTATTAGGATCTACTTATATGTTTTTATTTATGTTTGTGTTTCTTTATGTATCACAATGGTGCCAAGTTAGCCACTTTTTGGCTAGATCTGGCTACATATTTAGCCACAATTTTAGCAACTCATGACTTAACAAGCTAATATTTATGTAATTATTAGCTAATAACAAGTAATTATTTGCTTGTCAAGTCATGAGTTGCTAAAATTGTGGCTAAATATGTAGCCAGATCTAGCAAAAAAGTGGCTAACTTGGCAACAATTCACATTAAATATTCTAATGTGTATATTTTTAATTTCGTTTCGTCATTAAATACAGTCAGAACTGGCGAACCAGAGGATGAAAGTTCAACCATACGATCGGGTCGGAGGTTGGACGATTCTATCTTAGAATCTGACGATCGTCATAGATTCGAAGGATCTCTAATGAAACTCACGGCCAAACCACCTGCACCGACCCCTGTTACAGAGGTTGAAACGACTATTGACACAGATAAGGTATAAATAATGTTCTGTTCTATTATGTTTGTTTTGTCTATGGTTCGATTTCATTTGTTCGAATTTCGAATATCATGTATTATATTATTTCTATTGTGATGAACCGTATTAATAATAAAATTGTAGTGTGGCCATTGGTTATAATTTATAGGAGATAGCAGGTTACTGATTCTAATTACTTAATTAGTTTTTGTATATCTTCAAACCCGCCTGGTATCAAAAAAAATACTATCAAAATATATTATATCTTTTTAAAATCCTTATGATAAGTTCTTTATGATGAGTTTTAATACCCATATTGCATTTTTTACTCACAGCCACCATATTTGTTTTTTTTTAATTTCACTTATCTAAGAACACTTGGACTGTCAAGACGCATCTAACAATATCTTAATTATATATGTAAATTGGTCCAGCAGTTTGCAAGATATAGGGTAATAAAGAATATTACACACATACATACAAGATACCTACCCGCGAAAAACCCCTTCCTTCTTAAGTCGGGTAAAAAAACTTCAAAAACAGGTCTTGATGGTAAAGTGTCTTTTCCCTTTTAATTTATTATAATATTCACTTTTACAGATTCTTTCCAAGTATTCCATGGGCTCATTGGACCAAATGAAAGCGTTACAGTCCTTAATTAACATGAAAAAGGCAGTGGACCCACGACGCGGGCGATTAAAGGCTAAAGAAGAAACAAAGGTACGTCAAAATCAGCCCGACAAATGATTGATTTACTTAATTATTTTAACGATTCAAGAAATGATTCCTTCCTTTTTAATTCAGTAACTCTAGAAATATTGCCGTTCTTCTTATAAGAAGTTTTAAGGGATTGCTTTGTTATTACATTTGTTGAGAATAAGTCTAAAATATATTTTTTTCTGTTCTATAGCCCTCACAATACGCATCAGATGATAAAACACCACAGGGAATAATAAATCCCAGCAAATTAGGTCCGGGGCGAAAGTATATGGAAATGCCCCCGATTCCTGGGATGAAAACTCTGCCACCTAATTCGGCACGATATGCAGTGCCTCAAGAACCTCTGAATGAAATGGCCAAATGGAGACTACCAAAGTTACCACCCGAAGTGTTTACTAGAGATGAGGTTCTTGGTGATTATGATGTTAGGCCTACTTATCCAATGCCTGTTACGCCAAGAGCTGGTCCTGTAAGACCAACGCGACGTAAATCTACCAAGCCAAAGCCAAAATTGACGACAGCACCCACGCCATTAATAGGAAGACCAGAACCTAACTATCCAAAATCAATAGACGAGGATATTGATACGTTTAAAGATAAACTTTTATTCGAAGCTCCACCAAGGTATGTGTGAGAATAATTTATTGTTTTGCTCGCTGTTTTGTACTACAATACTAGGAGGTTTACTTGTATTACTTATAAGCATGACCAATTATTCACTAAGATTATTTTTTTAAATTTAAATAGTATTATTCATGTTGTGTATTTTTTATTTTCAGTTTTAAGGATGAAGACTTTATGAAAGAAAAAGATTTTATGAAACACCCAAAGCAAGAAGATGATGACTACGGAGATGCTGTGAGAGGTGTTCCGATGCGAAAGAAAAGACACAGTATTATCTTGGACACATTCAAAAATACTGAAACCAACAAAACTTCCGCTGATAATACTTCAACACACAATCTAGAATTGCAAACGAGAAAAGACAGTGTTGTCTTTGAAACATTAAAAAATGTTGAAATAAACAAATCTTCCACACACGACCCTTTACTACACAATCCAACACATCTCGACGCAAATAGTAATAACTTTATGAATATATTGCGAAAACCTGTAGCTGATATTTTACATAAGGAAATAAACGGAGAAATTTTAAGTACCAGTGGCAAGTTACAAGTTACAATAAGCCCGGAAGATGCCATTAGCATAATGTCTTCATCAATAGTGTCTTAAAATTACTTCAGACTATTTAAGATGTTTTGAGGCGTAAATATAGATGTGATGTGATGTTTAGAAAGTTCAGTTTTGTTTTGTATTTGTTTTGGTGTATTTAATAAAAACATGAGTGTATTGATTATTTTAGTATTATTATGATAAATAACCAACACTGCAGACCAATTACTGCATTGCTCACAATTCTAAAATAAATCTTAACACATAACTTATTTTTGGTGGCAATGGAACAACATAATGTTTAAAGCTGATAATTACAATGTATTAGGTACATTTACTTATTATTTTACATGAGCATTTAGTAATGTACATATATTTTTTGCATTTTGTACATAAATGAAATACGGTCCTTTTGTTTTTAATGGAAATTTTTGTTTTTATTTTTATTTATTTTTTTCATCTCTAAAATTTTTCTCTGAATCGATTTATGTAATAGAAGCCTTAACATCGACTGTTGATCTATGAACGCTTCAAATTAATTGAAAACTGCTATTTGCCGAAAAACTGTTCAAATAACAAAGAGAACTGGTGTCAACAGAAACTTGTTTATTTTATTGTTTTCCAAACAGAGTTGAACGAATAAAAACACCACAGGAATAGCATCAAATTGTTCGTTTTTCCGAATAACATGAGAATTACGAGTAATAGCTTCTCTTTGTGCGCTGTTAGTTTGTTCAGCGGCATGTGTTCGAGCTGGCCATGAAACTGCAAACATACTAACTGGAATGCATTTGGATCTACCGGATTATTTAACTAGGCAGTTCTATCTTTAACTGAATAAACAAAGATATAATAAACTGTATGTTTCTGGAAGGTATATTTAGTGTCTCTAATGAGCAACTGCTTTGCTGATCAGCATACAAGATATGCTATGATATGGCTTGCTAGAACCTTATAAGTACGGTTACTAGATCCAAAGATTTAGAGTTTTCCTAACAATATCCTTCACTCAGCTGTAGATTTTGTAAATTCTCTGTCAATGATTTTCACCTGGAACGGAGGCGACAAAAATATCTAATTCTGATATTTGATTCCTTGTTTTTTGTTATTAAATTGTTTTTGAAAAACTGAATATGCATGTGATAAATAATTTACCAAGTAAAAAACTAAACCTTATTTAATTCAAGTTTCTTCGACAATCCAGGACAAACGTTTCTTCTTTGTTCTTCTTTATTCTCTTAATTTTACCGCTAAATAACAGTAAAAGGATTACGAGTAACAACGGATCCAGATTAGAGGGAAATGAAGTAGGTAATATAATGTAATTAGACCTTCCGCAGTTAGTTGTCACTGTGTAGTCGTTTTGTGTTTTACCTTCTTGTGACATGCAGGATAGGTTTAGGGAAACCATTTTTTATTCTTAAGAAAATGGGTTTTCTAATCAATGTTTAAGTTTAGCGGCGTCTGGCAGGGGGTTACAACCGTACTAAGTGTCTGGCAAATGTATAACGTCATTCTAATATTATTCCGAAGAAAATATGAAATAAACTGAGCTATAAACTATAACGAAAGGTAGGTCAAATTTCAATTTCAAACCATCATCCAAACTTCATGGGGGACTTCTCCGGGAGGAGAGTTTTTACTTATATAGGGGACACCTACACAGAGAAATTTTCAGGGTATATAAAACGAGGAAGTTCTGGCTGTCGCGGGTAGAGTTGATATGAATAAAGAAATTGACATGTACAATAGTGTAATGTATACAAATACGCCTTAGTCAAAATTCAATAAATTAGGTTCAAGATCTATTAACTTAGATCTTATTAAAATAATTATTCGCATATTCATCTGTGTATCTGTCTGTAACATTGATGAGAAATACGAATTGAAATTTAATACGAAATTTATTTTACTATAAATCCTCAAAGGAGAATGCCCATTTAGTATGGAGAAATGTACTGACTTTAACATTTTTGTGTCTTGATAAAAATACCTTTATTTGATTATGTTATCTTAATAAATTACACATACTAACTTTAGTCAATGTCAATAGTAGGAAATAAGAGATTTTAAACAAAATTAATTTGTATTTAGGTTATAGTAAACTCACAGTAATATGGACTCTATGCAGGCGCATTAAAGTCGATTGCGTATGTAATGTCGATCTTATAAGTTTCAAATTCATTTGACAGTCCCCAAACACCATGTAGTTTGTAATGTATTATAATCACATAACACTATTACTCCTGGCTGATTATAATAATTTTCTAATTCATTTGACAGTCCCCTTACGTCATCTAGTTTGTTGTCATGGATATATTATACTATAACTGGTGTATCATAATTATAATCGAATCAATGCAACCTATTGGCCCGAAGGATCTTAAAAGATTCCTGATTGGCCCTTATCTAAACATAAATGGCCCAATGGTTTTCTTTTGTAAACCGGAAGTAAAGTTACTTATTAATTTCAGAAAATTATTCACAATAAGGATTTTTTAGGAAATAGGGTAAAATACTTGAAATATTTTAATAAATTTTTTTGTCCAAAAATCATTGTGACACAATTATTTTTTAAGAGTACTGGCTATGGGCATTCTCCTTTCTACAGAAATTAAATAATAATATATTTTGAAACCGAAACACGTACGATGCGGAGCTTGACATTAACATTAAAACTTTGGAAAAGATCGAGAAAATTTAATTCGTTATTTATCTAAATTTTCCTTTGTGGAAATATCATGTGCTTAATTATTGGAATGATGTAAGATATAACCATAAAGCTTTATCCACACCACTGCGCTTTTATCTTTATCTTGCGTTAAGCGTATGCCGCAAGTACCATGCAGTTTTGGTCTACACCTGTGCAGCTTGGTCAATAGCCACCACTATGATACAAGTTGAACATGAAAGCGCAGTGGTGTGGACATAGCTTAAGGATTTAGGCAATGGGCACATGAGATTGGCAGCCCTCGCTCATTTTCGAGGATATTACGCAACCTTTTTTATGCGAACGTTTCTCAATATATTTCTTTACCCTGCTTATTTCTTACCTAGATTTCCCATAACGGTTACCAGAAGTCTCATTCGAAAACCTGACAGAAGCCTCACACACTTAAAAATGTCCTGAGAACCTCTCGCATACGTTAACAATACTGTGATTGAAAAGTCAAGGTTTATTGCTTTGCAATGACAATGAAATGTAATAATCATTTGTGTGTAAGCCATCTGCGACACAGGTAAAAACCTACTGCGGGTGTATGTGTGTAAGCGTTTTTAGCGTTTATAAAAAGCTATGTACCCTGTACTAGGATTTCCTGTGATGTGAGCCAGTAATAACATCTACACGATTTGGACTTTACGAACAAGACGTGCAATTATAGGAATAACAACACCATTATAGGCAATACGTATTAGCACATAGGTTAACACAGTATTTATTTATTCTGGTAGGTATGTGAACTTGTGAAGTCACTTATTTAGTTACTAGCTGTGCCAGGCGGTTTCACACGTTAATTTATGGAAAAAATTTGCTACTTAAATATATGATGATATATAGTCTATAGCCTTCATCGATAAATGGACTATCAAATACAAAAAGATTTTTTCAATTCGAACCAGTAATTCCTGAGATTAGCGCGTTCCACCAAACAAACTCTTCAAGCTTTATAATATTAGTATAGATTAAGGAAAAAAGTATTAGCATTTCCGTTATCAATACAAAGGCAATTTCCTTTTCAAATTTTGACAGAATAGGGATTAGGTACGGCTGTCAAAGGACCTTACAGGATATTTTAATAGCTATTTCGAAGCAATTTTCACAATTACGTCTCCCGAGTCGATAATAGGCACAAATACTCCTTCAATAATTAGAAGCTCGCTTAATCGCATTGCCACAGACCGTCTTATCTTGAACTTTCCAGCTGAGACATATTAAAATTTCTAACTAACTGAGCGTAACTCGAATAGATGCTAAAAATAATTTAGAACTAATTAAGTTTACAACGTCAATGACGTTTACTTAATCCGCTAATTAAATGTTCTTTTATTATCGTAATATAGTAGTTATTGACTCCGTTGCCAAGCTGATATTTTAATATATAATACTAAGTGATCGACAAAGTTAACCAACAGCGGGCGCGGTCGGTAGTTGGAAGGATGACCGCTAGTGGCAAAAAAGTCTTGAGCGTTTCCGTGCTTCTGAGGGCACGTAAAGCCGTCGGTTCCGGTTGTTATCATATGATAACAGTCGTTAAGCCATGTCGGAGGCCCTTGGGCGGTTTGAAAACTTCTGACACTCGGGTTGGCCACTAACCCCTCCACCAATCCGCACTGGAGTAGCGTGGTGGAGTATGCTCTAGGCCTCCTCAAGAGGAGAGACCCGTGCCCAGTAGTGGGCCGTTAATGGGTTGAAGCCAGCATCAGTTATTTAGCAGAAAGTTAGCGGACGATTATGATGATCTCTTGATCTGCCTTGTCTTACCTTACCTATTACTATTTATGGATAAAATAACATGAAAACCAGTTTAAATATTTCCGAGACAAATATTTTGAAACACTTCAAAGAAATTCTCAAAGTTCATCAAGCAGATTTCAGTTTACAAGGATAAAACGAGTAAAATACCTTCAAATTTGCTTTTCACCGTAGCTCCTTTAATCGATTTGTACCTTTTACACTACGATCTTACGATATTTTTTTAAAATTAAGTGGGCCAATGGGTCGAAATATCTTCATTATAAAATACGAATTGTGAGTACCAGTTACATTTAAAAATATCTGAAGACATTCGTCCACAGTCCGGTTCTCACGTCATTTTCTACCTCGCACGTGTAAACTGTGGAACAAGCTACCTGCATCGGTATTCCCTCTAGGCTATGACATGGGGTCCTTCAAGAAGCGGGTCTATCGTCATCTTCTTGGCCGGCAACGCGTTGATGACGCCCCTGGTGTCGCTAATGTCCATGGGCGGCGGTGATCACTTACCATCAGGTGACCCGTCTGCTCGTTTGCCTGCTCAAAGCATTAAAAAAAACGTTTGTAATAAGAAACTTGATACTTAGATAGTCCATGCCGAGGACAAAAATCTTTAGTTAAATTTTAATCCAGTATGCTCTCCTGGGATGATTAGATGATTGCATTTATATGTATTTTGTTTTTTGGGACCACTTTTCTGCGGGCGAGGCCTCAGGCGGAAATTAGTAGCTAAGTGAAACAGTATCTATTCTGTGCTGAAAAGCACCACTTGGAAAATGGAAAACCGATTGATAGATAGGCAAAAATTGCCGTAATCATCCAAAACGGTTTCAATTTATCCATACGCCTAAAAATTTGGAATAAAAGCGTAAAGTAGCTACGCAAAGACACTGTTCGATTAACTCAAACAACTTTTCAAGTTTTATATTAAACAACATGCAATAACAATAATAACATTATACTAATAATATAGTTAAGCAATCTCCACAGTTAAAGATATACCTACTCTTTGCTTTTACGAAACCGCGTAACCGCATGTAGGTATACGTACTAGCCGTTAAGCTAAGGTCAACACTTCCCATTGAAACGGACGAGAGCTTAAAGCTTGGTTTAAGTAATTAAGATTTCCGTCTGGTCCGGAGATAGGACATGAATCTTTAATGTTGTGTTGGCAATATCTATCTCTGATATTGTAACATATTTAACTAAAAAACATCACATAGCGAATGAAAATATTAACAAAAACTTTAAAAAAAATTGTAAATATTTGCACCCGGATGACCGAGCTTTGCTCGGTTTAGTGTTGCTTAACAACGCCATGTACTGAAGTAAATTTAGTGTTGTTGCTCGCCAATAGATGTCAGGAAGAGTCTACTGTTGCAGTTTTTCATTACCTAAAAACACGGATAAAACGATATTTTCTAAAAATGAATCCTAGCTAGATCGATCTATCGCCTCCGAAACCCCCTGCATACTAAATTTCATGAAAATCATTGGAGCCGTTTCCAAGATTCAGAAAATATACATACAAGAATTACACATTTAAAGGAATTGGTTATGAAAGTATCCTATCCTATCTTGTCTTATACATCTTAAAATCTCGTGTTTTGTGATCGCACTTATCCGAAACGGCTCGATCGATTTTTATACGTATTTTTTCTGTATATTTGATAGATATGGGAATAGGGCGTATTCCATATCGCTAAGTGATTAGGGTGTTCCTATCCAGAACATTTTTGGTAGAACAAAGTTTTCGAATCAGCAAGTAACTTTGGTAAACTAACCCGCATACCTGAAGTGAGGTGAAGTGAGATGAGAGGTGAACAGAGTTCAGCTGTTATTCGGAAAAGCATTGTGATGTTATAAATATTTCTAGGAATGAATGTGTATCTACTTATTTAACCCACTCTATAAAGTTAAAATGTTTCATAAAGTTCCCTCAATTAGTTTGGCACGCACGTCGAAAGAATATTTTCGTTACATGAACTAGAGGCCATGAAAACATTTATACAAAAATCTGTATTCAAAACATGTCAAAACTTGAAAGTTAGCATCCCAAAACTTTAGCATTGCTCATAAAAATTGGATTTTCGTGAAGTTTGTTAAACGGGTAATTCTATTAAAAGTTCTGTTAATTTCGTTTGGAATGTATTTATGATAATTTTATCATATTATTATACGTCTGGAAGCCCTGGGATCTTATTCTATAAGCATCGCATAAAGACACACACACACAAGCATGTGCACGCAAAAACACACACCAGCGAAAAATTATACGTCGTAAAGCGAGCAAAAGCAAAGAAATAGGTACACCATCGTTAGAAACAAATCTTGTTGCTATTAGTAATTATGTTGTTGACAATACAACAATTCAAGAGGTCGCAGTGCGCTATAACAGATCTCCCGCTACGCGCTCTTTAATTAAATAACCTCGGAATTAATTAAAAGTTTCTCATTGCAACGTCTTTGACTTGTTCTTTCTAGTTATTATCTGGTATCAGGTATTTGTTAAAATGCCAGGCAATAATTTCCTGTTTTAGCTAACCTTACTGATTAGATTGCAAGCTTGTACTTAAAGAAACTTCTGAGGAAATATATGCCTACTAATGTTAATAGAAAACGTTTTGAAATCCTCTTGATATATTAACCAACTATTTGTACATATACAAGTGTACAACAATGAGTTTTCCGCGATTAGCGATCGAATTTGTACATTTAACCAATAGTAATGCTAGATACTTAAAGATGTGATTTTTACAAAGTTGTAGGTAGCTTATTATGTTAAAAGATAGGAGCATAAATAGAAAATATTGTTACGAAGACGAAACACTCAAGTGAAAATTCAAAAGTAATTTATTTTTGAACGAATAAATGCATAATGACAAATTATTTTTAGTATTTAAATATCAATAGGTACAAATTGAATTTTAATCGTCACTGCAATGATGTCAATAAGGCACTTTAAAAAATCCTACCACGTCATACTTCAATCATTAAATTCTTCAGTTATTTTAGGTCTGATCTTAGAAAATGCTACTGAAATATTTTATGAGCAATACAAATATGTTTCAATATTAGACAGTCCAAATACTGATGGCGATTTGATTTATGGTTCGGTGATAGCTCTGACAATTTCAGTAAACGAATATACTTAGTATATTAGTTCATTGGTCTCAGTCCTATTTATCGAAATTTTTAAAAAATATTCAATGTACAGAAAATTTTCCCTTTCATTTGATTGTTTTATTATAGTATAGATTGTACTACTTATCTTAGTATCATTAATGATTATTATTTACTTGACTATTCGGAGTCCTAAATTAGAATTGCACTGAACTGCGTGTTCAGTTCAATGTAATCAATAACCTTACAATGACGAAAATGGGCTGAATGTCGAATAAAATGAAAATATTGACCTTTCATGGTATTAATTTTTAAAATCTCGATCGTAATATAACACACTCACTTTATTCCCTTGAAATGCTACAAGTATACCGCAAATAAAACACCTTATATTAATGAATTCAAAAAAGGAGGAGGTTACCTCATAACTTTTTGCTGCGTGTACCGATTTTAATAATTCTTTTTGTATTCGAAATCTGGTGCCTGTCATGTGGTTTTATTTAAAGAGCGAATTCTGACGAGTAATAAGAGTAAATCAATGAAATAAGTAAACAAAACATTTTTAGAATACTTACCTAAAAAACGAAAGATAATTATTTCGAAAGCGGTTCTTATTTTACATAATAATATGATAATGTTTTCAGAAACGAAGAGAGGTCGAGGAGTTTCAGTTAGCAAACGAAATGTTTCAAATTAGCTGTAATGAGAGAGAATCATAAAGTACATTCCACAAATCTAATGTGAGTAACTATTATTATCGTAGGTGTTATTTTAACTGAAACATCAGACATGACTATGATGTGGTCTTTAATTAATAATAATAATAATAATAATAATAAATCTTTATTTCAGGCATCGAGGCCCATAACATAAATACCTTACAGACTAACATACATACAAAAATATAGACTTAAAAACTAATTCACTTATTCGCGAAGTGAGACGCGCTTTCGGTGACTCCCGGTGGTCGTCGTCGTCCACGGAACTTTCGGAAGACGACCCCCTTTGGCCACAGCTCCTCCTTCAGGAAATCCGACAGGAGTTCGGTTGGAACACGCACAACAAACGAGTTAAAGTTGACTGCGTTGCGCGATTCCAACTTCTCAACCAGCGCCCGGCACTTTGTCTTCTTCTCCAAATACTCCACGACATCGGAGACCTTCGTGGTGTAATGGAGACGGGAGACGTAAATGTAGGTCACTGGAACGGCGGGACGCAGGAGATGATTATGTCCTGTCGGTGCAGTACCGCATTGGTTACGACAAAGAGGCTTCCTCTTCTTCTTCTTCTCCACTTTGATGAAGCCATCTTTGTCCGGCTGGCCAGTGGGCACCGTACTAGGAGGGGGTTCGTTGCGGGAGACTCCGCTATCCCTCTCTGCCCTCTTCTGTACCCGAATTTCGGGTTGCTGACAGGTTACAGCTGCGGCATAGTTACGTTGAGGCGTAGACGTAACCATGCAAGGCGACACCTTCCGGGGTGAAGGTGTGGGACGGGTAACGCGCACGTCACTGCTTACTCGTGCGGGGACAGTGGCCGGCGATGAGTCAAGTTTCGCTGACTCGAAACTCGCTGACGAGGCTACATGTGCCCCGCGACGCGTGTTGATGTTATCGGCCTCTGGTGACCTACTAGCCGCTAAAGCGTTGCGCAATGTCGCCACTTCAGCGCGTAAATCACTGATGGTGTTTTGGGAGGCCTCCAACTTCAGCACCACTTCCGCCAGACTTGTCTTCAGGATGTTTATATCCTTAAGTAGCCTGGTGACGTCGACGTGATCGAACGTGACGGGCGGCAACTTGTTGAGGTTCCTTGCCACGAACGACGGCACGTCATCAGGATCAGTCTCCTTAAGTAGGTTGATAACATCCTGGAGACTCTTCTCGCCCTTCTCATCCTGTCTGCGGGATGGCATCCGGTCGATCTTCCCGAGCGACTGGTACAGGAGCGTCTTCGCATCAACGATCTCTTCACGTGTGAAGTTGGTCTTACAGATCTGGATGATGCTCATCTCGTCCATTGTATCAATGGCGTGTTGTATGAACGCCAATACTTCATTGGCTATGAGCTGTTCGGAGCCCATAGCCATTGTAGCGTGCAGCGGCAACCGCCGCGCAAATCGCGAATAAATAGATATTCGTACGCGTAGTGAGGTGCGTCCGTCGCCAAACACACACTCACGACTATTAAGGTTGCTAAGGGTACTGTATTTTTATGGTAGGTAAATAGATACTTTGCTTCAGTATTACATACTGTAATACTGTTAGAATTATACTTAGGTACATAGGTACGTACCTAAAGTATAAAATTTTTATATATATTTAAGCATACCAGTAGGTATGTACCTACATTGACCAGCTGAAGAAAAACAACTATTTTCTAGTCTGAATAGATGATAATATATGTATATAGAGATAGTAGATGAATATAGAGGAGATGAGATTTAGTTTCCTTTCCATCTGTAGTCACTGAATTCTATTAATTTTTGATTGCCTCAATATAACTATTTTAATTTCCACTCGCTTTAATCGGACGAATTGGTTGAAACAATTTCTTTCGAAACATAAAAACTTTCAAATGCCAATTTTAGAGTTGATTTGAAATTCAAATGTCAGCTGCTAAGATCGCTATATCGCAAAAATGTTTCCAATAACTAATAATTTGTTTTGGAAACTATTTTAATTATTTTTGGTGGTTTTAATTGATTAATACCTACTACTTCACTTAGAGAGAAGTATTTAGAGGATTTTTATTAACTTATAACAATTATTGTGTTAATAACTGACTTAAAAGCTATTTATAATCCTTTATTAATGTTTCAATGGTATGTTTCCGTTCATAAACGGTAACAGTATTATTAACGGTAGTTATATATTCGTTTTTGTAGAGTATATTTTTAATAAATGTAATGTGTAAGTCAACTGTAATATTATGATATTTATTATATTTTAAATTATACTCAAATGGATTTTCAGGTTTAATCCTGCCGATTGAGTTTTAGCCGAGCTCATTAGCTGGATTATTTAATACTAATGAAATACAATTTGTTATATGTTAATGAGAAAACAACAATGACTTCAGAAAATCAGTGTTTCCTATCTAGGAAGGTTGGAGTGCATTACACATAATACGAGTAATATAATAATCACCAAAAAACCGACTTCAACTTAATCACGTTGGATGAGGGCCACTAAAATTATCGCTGAACATTTTATGAAAATTACCATAATTATGTACCTTTTATATTTGACGAGATCCGATAATCAGACCTGAATTTAGAAAAATATGGGACCAATCTAAAAGACTACTTCTAGATTGGTCCCATATTTTTCAAATTTTCTAGACCAACTAGAAGTAGATAAGAATTGAGAGTATTTGAGAGCCTCCTCCTTTTTTTGAAATCCGTTAAAATTTGCCTTAAAAGTATATTCACCTGTTTGGTAATAACGATGACGAACAGTATATAGGCGTTGAGCAGCAATCCGATGGCAGAAATGACGGTAACGGCCACATTTAATACAAGCGCCACCGCCGCTTCTTCCCCGCGGACTTCTGTCACGTTCATATCCATGGATCAAGCTATCTCCCTCTCCTTCTCTCAGCTCTTCTCTGCCGCGTAGGCGAAGTTCCGTTCATTGTGAACGAATGACTCATCTCACTGCTGCTGCAGCATTCCATCTCATCTTTAAAGCTCAGGATCTGCAAAAAACGGATATTAAATTACCTTACGATATTTCGAAAAGTAACAAAGGTGATGTAATTATTGGAAGTAGCAGCGGCATAAAGTAATGACCCCAATGTAAAGAGTACAGTGGATGTAATGCAATCTATAAACGCCCTCTGTACGTGGTATAGACATAAACAATTAAGATTTATGACCAGTAACCAAGAACCGGGAACAAATATTTGTCTCGGCCAGTAATCTTCACACGCCAGGTGGGGACACTACACTACCAATGTTATTTCATGTAAAAATAGCGCTTGGAATTTTTTCCCCTTTTTTGTCCTTCAAATAATATGATCTATGCATTTTTATAAGACTGAAAACTATCTTTTTCGTTCAGGCCTGAAAAATAAATAAATGAAAGCGCAAAATCTTGGCATTTTGAGCGTACGATGCATATATCTAAAGATGTAGCATTTTTTTTTCATTTAATATATTTATTTATTTATTTAACACTTTATTGTTTGTACACCAAACAATAATATACATAAGAGCACAAGAAAAAAGAATACAAAACAATAACATTGTCCTTAAGAAAAAATGGGCTTCCCATAATCTAATTTTAGGGAAAAACCCTAGCGGATGTTCAGCAAGTTCACTAGTTCTTATCTTGTCGAAGCAGAAGTCGCACGCTCAGTGGAAAAAAGACACAAGATGAAAATTGCAATTTTACAGGAGAGGAAAAAATCTGTTAAAATGTCTATAAGTAGTCAAAGGAATTTACATTACGATTTCTTACACAAAACCGTCAAGATTAATGATAAAAATTTGAAAAAAATTGAGCATATGCAGCTTTTGTCCCGCTTTCCAATCATATTATTAACTAAAATGCAACGTAAGACGACTTATGCTTTTTTTCCATTGAGTGTGTGAAGTATACCCAATGATACGCTGCAGCAACCTCATCGCGAAAAACCGTAAAAAATCGTAGCTGAAATATTTGCAGCCGTGTCACGTCACTTAACCTGCACGCCCCTGATATCGGTAAACGATAAATAAATATTCTGTCAACAGCGATAACGATGCCAAGACACGACAGCTTAGTTATGTAACTTAGTTAAAACTCGACATGTCAAAATCAAACTATATTTAGATTTCCGTAAATTATTGAGTGGCTACGTAACTTGGTTGGAGCGGGCGTTTGTAGTACAAGTTGGATATTGTTACGTAATAGGTACAGACGATTTTATAATTGACCCTCCACGCCTTAGGGCCTGTTTCAAATCCAACACTAACCCTCTTCCCACCTACCTCAATATTTACTGTAGTCTGTGGGTACCTTATTACATTAAATATGAATATTATATAATAAGAGTCTTCTTGAATATACGAGTATTAATTTAATAACTAGCTTTCGTAGCTTAGTGGAGTGGTTTCGAAACGAAATATTTATCTTAGTTAACTTAGATTTATGTACATATGTATATGCCCGTGGCTCCGCGTGCGTGGATATCGATTTTTTACAAACCCTGAACATTTACAGGATAAAAAGTAGCCTATGTGTTAATCCAGGGTATAAGATATCTCGATTCCGAACAGTCAAATCGGTCAAGTAGTTGTGGCGTGATTGAGGAACAAACATCCAAACATCTTCACAGACTTTCACATTTATAATATTAGTAGGATTATTGAACTTGTTTTATCTAGTATCTATAGAAAATATTTGGCTAACTATCTAGCTAAACGTACTAATCTAGTAAAAGCCCACTCACTCTTGTCTTGAAGATGTTCACATCATAGATGTACTATTATGTTTTCTGACTTTTCTGTGATCATAGGTAAATAACAATGTTAACAAGTCAATTCCTTTTACGGATGTGTTATAAAAGACGAAGCAGTTCTCATGAGAAAAATGTTAAAACGTTAGTGAGAACCTCCTACCCTACACACAAGCTCAAGCCCATTAATTTAGGGTAAATCCAATAAAGCCTAGGTACATCTATGATATTTCATAATAATTTTAATTAACCTTATAACTATTAACTGCAAAATATGACATTTCCTTAAAAAAGGTCATTTAGGTAGATTGTATTATGTTAAGGGCAAAAATGTGGGAAAAGGTTTCCTTTCACCCTGCTCATCTTGGAGTCCAATTGATCGTGAAAATAAGCTGAAGAACGAACGAGGCAATTGCATAAGGGGTTCATGGTCCATCGATTTATTTCTGGCTTCAAGGTGATTCAGTTACAATGTCAAAGCGACAGTAATAAGTGGATATTGAGCTTCCTTTTCGGCCGGCAACGCAACATTTTTGGTGTCCCTAATGTCTATAAACCATACTAACTACTTTTTATCAGGTTATTCGTCTGTTCACACAGAAATCATTCAAATCAATAAAAATCAAAAACACAATACACTAACGACGTAAATACATTCAAGATAGTGGAACATTTTACCGCTAGAAGTGACCTGTTAAAGATATCCGTCTCAGAAACTCATTTAGAAGATTTATGGTAATTAGCACAAACTTTATCAGTGTCGTTACTCGTTTCGCTAAACTTAGTCTTTAAATAAACGTTCCTTAAGAAAGTTATCAGGGAGAAGATTAACTTATCAATTAATTGCCATATACAGACTAAGCTAGTTTTTTAAAAGTTTACCTGTAACTTTTGAATGCCATCAAAAACATAACTTGTAAAAAAACCAAGTCTTGCAACTCAGTTCTTCTACCGTAAAAATTTGTGAGATCCATGTAATACCCCTCCACCAATTCACACTGCAGCGGCGTGGTGGAGTGTGCTCTAGGCCTCCTTAAGAGGAGAGACCCGTGCCCAGTAGTGGGCCATTAATAGGTTGAAGCCAATGTATACCAAGTCGGTTAATTTATTCAGCCCCTACATAAGGGTCCTTCTGTTTTAAGTTATTATGTAATTAGCTAACCTAACAACATCTTACAGTGACCAAATCGATATTAAAAATCTTTTATGTTCCAAATATATGTATAGATTGACTTGGCCCCAGACCGCCGCGGCGCCGTGCCCCCAGATGAAGGAAAGTAGAAGTCCGAATGCACCTGTAATATTCGAGGAAATTCTAATAAACTATGGAAATAGCAGAGAGCAAACAAATATTGAAACAGACGAAGATTTTCCCATTTATTTTCTGTAATAAATTACGGAAACAAGAGTTATCTTTGTAAACTTCAAGAATTTTTCTGTTTTCGCATATTGCTTGTAAGAATGAAATTTATGTAACTAATCCTAGCTTTGTTGTGATTTTAGGGATTATGTTAGCAATCTGAATTTAACTGAAAATGTTATGAACTTTTCATATTCCTTAATACTTTTTGCCTTTTAATTTGCTACACTAATATTTTACGTTAATCAACTTAGAAATAATAACATTTTGGCCGGCAATGCCTCGGTGTCGGTAATGGAGTTACCACAGAAGATAATATAATATGTAATAGTCATAGACTTAAATATACATATAGTATGTATGTACTATGTATGTAATATACGTATATTTATATGTATAAATATACATACTGATGTGTCATGGCTGCCAGCTAAACGGTAGGTGTTCGCCATGTGAAAAGTGCATTAGAGGAAAACTATTACGGCTATGTTAGCTTAATTAGTTAATGAGTAGGTAATAGTCAATCCCTACATTGCGCCGGGCCTGACCTGCACTTGGACGATTTTTTCAGTAGCAAAAGCACTAGAGATATAAGTAGAATGAATGACTTAAGAACTTTTAAACGATTTTTTCAGTAGCAAAAGCACTAGAGATATTATTATACAATGAATGACTTAAGAACTTTTAATTTTAGACAAGTTTCTTAAGTTTGCACCCGTGCAAATAATATACCACTTTATGTACCGCATCGTAACTACTACGACATTCGTACAACATTTAAGATATACAACTTTTTCGTTATGCTACATACTATTTTAGTAATATATTTAGCGTATTAAGCAACTACACTAGGTATATCAATTCCGTTGGTGTCGATGCTAAATTATTCAATAACAGTCGAGTGATTATCGATTAGAATTGGTTCAGCTAAATGCTTATATTTGGACCAGTCTGGCTATAGAATATGCAATATCAATTAACGATACCAATATTAAATAATGTCGAGCCAACCACGAAACTTTCCTTTAAGTAAATAATTAGTTTCATTAAGCTTTTGTTTTCTCGTACAGCTTGAAAACACAAAAAATAAAAAATAAAATATGTGTGTTTTAAGTAATAAATAAAACTTGTTTTACAAGTATAAATTTAAAATTTAAAATAACACGCCTGCACTTTGGATGATAATGAGGTATGTAATAAAAATATTACATACATACGAGATACGCGCGAAAAACATAATCGTTCCTTGGAAGTCGGGGAAAAACAAATTGGACACGAATCACACAGAGTCAGAGTTTTCACAGAAGTGAAAACTTTATTAAAAGCCGACTTTACACGAACGAGCGTTAACTAAAGAATGTTATGGATAATGATATTACAATGTCAATCATTGTAACAAGTGCAAAAACTTTGATGATCCATTTTTTGTGATGTAGCTTAGATGACATTCCGAAAACGTCGTAGGAATCTCACACTTCGGGCTGCGTCTGAGTGGGGCGAAGCCAATCTTCAACATCACTAAAACGCAGACGTGTCTATTCACCGCCATCTTGGCTCCTACTTTTCGGTATGTGTCTTTGGATTATACCACCTGCCTTCACTGTTCAGTTGTTAGGAGTAGAGATATTCTCGAAACTCAACTTTGGGCGGTTCATTGAAATCAAGGCTAAGGCAAGGAAACTTGGTGTCCTTGCAAAGATGCGGCGAGTGTGAAGTACTGTTCTCATATTCGGGCAGGCGCAGTCAAATATCACCTTTCTGCCTTGGACTCAATGGAGAGTCACAACGTGCGAAGAGGCTCATTGGTGACCCAGATCTAGTTGGGACCAATTTTTAAAGCCTTGAGCACAGGCGCAGATTTACTCTGGCTACTGTAGCCAGCCTCGCGGTTTTCTACAGGGCACATTTGTTTGAGATAATTCCCCCATTTCCATTTCTGCATCGAACGACACGACGCACGGCGAGTATCCATCCTTATGTCATGAACATCCCGCCAGTACGGACGGCGTGGTTTGCCTCGTCATTCGTTATACGCACCGCAAAGGACTAGAATAACTTGACTGCGTCGGCGTTCCCGCCTGCCTATGACATGGATGTCTTCAAGAAAAGAGTTCATAGGTTTTTACTACTTGTAAGTTAATGTAATCACCATCATGGTCCACATCTCCACTTCTCAGGTGGGATTGTGGTGAAACATTAAGATATTTGTTGTAAAAAAAACGAAAATATTCTAGATATCGAAAATTTATTACGAGATCGTTTTTATTGGGATCTCTCATAAGTCAAGATACTTCGCGAATATTTTATTCATCTCCGAAAGAGAGTGGTACGTGACTTACGGAACTTGAGAGCTCCTATTTTACCTCATATTGCGTCGGGTATCATGCTCGTACCTATTAGTTGTCTATTTATATAAAAGTACTAGCTCTGCCCGCGGTGTCACCCGCATTTTACAGGAAAATATGTAGCCTATGTCTTATTCCAGATCATGGTCTAAATGTGTGCTAAGTTTCAGGAAAATCCTTTCAATCGTTTTTGCGTGAAAGAGTACAAGGATCTATACAAACCTTCATATTCATAAATTTTATAACATACGATCGATGGTGTGGTGTCCCTATTTACTTACAAAGGGGTAGAAAGTAGATTTTACAATACAAAACTCTTTATTGCACACCAGAATAAAATGTACATGTAGATAACACAACTACAATGGATAGTATACAATTGGCGATCTTATCGCTAAAAAAGCGATCTCTTCCAGATAACCCAAAGAGGAAACTTATCTAAGTTGACAAATAAATTGCTGGTAGAGATGTACAAGCACAACTAACATACGTATGATGTTCATGAGGTCTGCGAAACTAACATAATGTGAAGAGAGGAAAGGATAGAGTAAGATTGCGATAGAATAGATTATAAAGGATCATAATTTAATCTTGTTATTGTTATGTATTGTCTGTAAGCGAGCGTCAAGTTATGTTGATTAATCTGTGGTCTGTTCTCTATGAATACACTAATGGCAGCATGCACGTCTTTTATTTAACAGTGGCGACGAGGATGGGATACGGTTCCAAGACTAGATTCTACGCAGTAATCCCTGCTACCTATGCGCTTAGCAATCGCAATCGGGTGGCTAGCGCGACCCTGGTCACGATTGCATTTGGATTTTCTAGGGCCCGTAGGTGGAATAACATATTTAATTGTAGTAGATTCGACCTCAAAATGGATAGAGGCCATTCGGATGCGAGGAACCACCGCTCGAGCGGTTATAGCGGTTCTGCGGGATATGTGGGCGAGATTTGGTATTCCGAAACAAACTGTCAGTGATAACGGGCCGCCATTCACGAGTTCTGAATTTCAGAATTTCCTGAAGCATAACGGCATACAGCACACCTTTTCGGCCCCCTATCACCCGGCTTCCAATGGAGCCGCGGAGAGTGCAGTTAAAATTTGTAAACGCGTCATCGAAAAGGCTTATAAACAAAATGTAGATATAGACATAGCCTTGTCTAGGTTTTTACTAGCTTATAGAAACACTGAACACGCCACAACAGGCGATAGTCCAGCAAGCATTTTACTGGGTAGAAGTCTGCGGATGAGACTAGATAATTTAAAACCAGATAGGGAGTGTCGAGTGGCAGCGTGTCAGGCGCGCAGCGAGCGTAGCGCAGGTGGAAGTCAACGCCAGTTAGTTACGGGAGCTCCAGTTTGGTACAGGGAGTTTAGGGGTCCCGATAAATGGGTAGCCGGTACGATTGCTAAGCGCATAGGTAGCAGGGATTACTGCGTAGAATCTAGTCTTGGAACCGTATCCCATAGACACATTGATCAATTACGACCTAGGGTTTCAACATTTGCAACGGACGGTGTTAATAAGGGTATCGGCCTCGTGGCACAAAAACTTGAAATTGCCAGACAAAATCGAAAATCACTGTCGTTTCCGATGAGCCAGGACGAGCATCCCGGTTCAGACGGGCACGAATCCAGAGCGAGTGGGATACAGGCCAGTTCATCTCCCAAAAGCCCTGCATCTACGGCTGTTTTAGACTCAGAAGGGGCGGGACCTCGGAGCCCGACAGTTGAACCCAATGTGCCAGCGGACAAGTTAGTAAGTAGTGCGGGGGGTATTATAGGTATAAGAGAAGTCACGCCTAGAAAACGTAAGCCACCAATACGATATGGATTTGAAATAGATTAATACCTTTAAGATGGAATATGTAATGTATTGTTTATTATTAATTAATCAAACCTTATGTATCTGCAACATGTAGTAGGAGGTGGATAATTAGACTTTGAAACTATTAGATTCCTATAATATACCTACCCGCAAAGCCCCGATTGCGATTTTGATAATGCTAGTGTCTGTGCTGTGGTTACTTAACTGATCCCAAGATAAACTTTTTATCGTAGGGCAACACAGACATATGCATACTTATTGCTTACTGGCTGTATGTTACATTGTAATTAAATAATTTATCAAACGACTTGCTAATGGTCTATGTAATGCTAATAATTAAGTAACTCTTGTCTTTTCGTTAATTTACTTTCTTTAGTAAGAATACTCTGAATATTCATTTGAATAAGAATACTTAGATGTGTGTTCTGTATCCTCATTATAAATTGTTAGTTTACTTTGTAGTAAGAATGCTTAGCTATGCTTCTTCATTTATTAGTATAAGAGTACTTTAATTATGTACCTTCGTTATTAAATAAGGGTGGAGGTGTTATGTATTGTCTGTAAGCGAGCGTCAAGTTATGTTGATTAATCTGTGGTCTGTTCTCTATGAATACACTAATGGCAGCATGCACGTCTTTTATTTAACAGTTATAAGGGACCCTTGGACTGTCGATAGTGAATAGAAGATACTTTTTTTCATAACAGTTGGGACTTTAATCGGACGATATTCGGTAGTGTTTCGGTAATTTTTGATTCCTAGGAAACACAGTTTGCATCTGCCATTGTTAAAATGCGTATATTTTTAATGAATTATTATATATTTATTTTATTGCTCTTTTTTAATTATTTATGTAACACACCAATGCAATTAATACGCTGCTCTCTGTTTAAACTAAAGGTCGGCTTTAAGGGTATAGTAAAGTTTTACACTATAAATAAATAAGTTTATTTTCCTCTCTGAACTCAGTTCAAAGTGATTCTATCTTAACGATAGGTAAATACAGTTACCGAGCGAGCACAGGTGGATAATATAAAATTCTATTGTATTCAATACTTGCCTTTATTCCTGGCTAGAACTTGAAAGGAGTGAATACGTCCTTAATCGAATCAAACCCATTTGATTAGTTCGTTCACAGTTAGCACGTACAAATTGGAAAACAGAGGTACACTACTTGGAAAATTGGATACATTGATATGTTAATGATATTCACTACTGCTCCTTTAGTATTTTAATTTGAAAATTGAATCGAGAATACAAATAACTTCGCTAAACAAATGTAACTAGACAGTATAATCAGTGCATCACCTTCTAATAAGTCTTTGAATAATCTTTGTATAGGTATGTATCTTTGTATATATTTCTTTATATACTTATCCCTATGAATTTACACGATATAGCTGTTATTAAAATGGAGGAGGTTCTCAATACGACTGTATTTTTTTATGTTTGTCACCACAGAACTTTGGACTGGGTGAACCGGTTTTGATGATTCTTTTTTTAATAAAAAACTGTAAGCATATAAGTTAAATTTGCATTAAGTATGTGCGTGATAAATGGACAAATAACTCAATATCACACCAACCGATTTCGATGATTCTTTTTTTATTGGATGTACTTCATTTGAAGTCGGTTCTTTTTTGTTATTTTAGGTTATTGTTTATTTATTTAGTTTTTATTGCAACAACCTAGTAAATATAGGCTTACAAAGGGCGGACTTAATGCCTATTGGTATTCTCTGTCAGTCAACCCATACGGTTTTTTGCAAGAAATCGTAATGTAAATTCCTTAGACTACTTACTGATATTTTATCAGTTTATTTGCTCTCCTATAAAATTTCAATTTTTATCTTATGCCTTTTTTCCACTGAGCGTGCGATATGTACCTAACCGAGAACCCATAAGTAATAAACGACAAAATATAACACTTAAATAACTAATGCCTATTATACTAGCCAACAATCATTAATGAAGATAATACACTAAAACCAAAGAAGACTATTATAACAGATAGTCATAATTAGTACTAGGAGAACATATCCGAGAATCGTTAAGTCATAAAATAAGTACAAAAATAACTTCAGTAGACGATAGAAAAATACCTGCCTAACAATAAAATTAAAATTAAAATAACAGAGATGTTAATGGAAAAGAAGGAACATAAAACATGGAAAATAATGTTAAATTAAAGTTAAAAAAAACCGGACAGTTTTACTTACACTAAACATATTATTATAATCTAAGAACACTCTCCATTAAGTCACCTTTCAGCATTTCCGTTTGGGAGCTACGACGCCACAGAGAAACATATAGATACACAGATACGCAGATACACAGACACGTAGATACACAGACACACAGATACACAGACACACAGACACATCAAACTTATAACACCCCTGTTTCTTCTTTGGGGATTAAAAACGCAATCCTCATCGCCGAAGTTATTAAAAAAGTAGAAAATCTAGAATACGAAGATTAATCGCGTTTTCTATTTTGTCCAGTGGTTAGCTGGTAGAGAATGCAATTAAGCATTAAGCGCGCCATTTGTACCGTAATATTTCTATTGTGGTCAATAAAGGTTAAATTAATTAATTAATTAATTTATGTAACCTAGAGTTATCAATGAAGTAAACACATTTTGATGCATAATACAAGAGTCTGCTGTATTTGATCGAGAACTCGGAACCCTTCCATAAGTGCATAGTAACTGTCAAGGGCTTTGCTTTTATGAGATAAAGATCCTTCATAGTGCTCGGTCCCTCACTATGAGCCAATAAGTTCAAACATTTTTTCTTATATCTTTCTTTCTTGCTCTCTCTTTATTCTTTGACGACAACGTTTCGGTGATGGCTAGTGTTGCTGATATCCATGGGCGACGGAGGCCACTTACCGTTAGGTGGATCGTCAGCTCGTTTATCAGCTAGTTAGATAAAAACATGGTTTCTTAGGAAAGTGAGGGTTAAAAATCATGAATCTAAGCAAGTATATGCATGTGCTATAGGTACTATACCTATTCCATTGGCTCAGTAATTAGAAAATCTGTTTGATTTTATACTTTACTATAGGCTGGATGCCCATAAAAGAAAAATTGTTACAAGCTACCGTTAACGTAAAACGCCACGTGATACGCCACGTGAAACAGGGCTGTGTTGAAAATATCGTATTAATTTATTTTTCGACATCAATCGCAAATCGAATCAATTTCGCTACAGAAAAATAATTACTATTTGTTTTACGTTACGTTTTGATGAAGCGTTTTGTAATAATATTTTATTTTTACGAAGTTTTTCCGAAGTTGTATCTAAGATACAAAAATTTCTGTAGTTAGCCGACAAATATGAAGACCTGATGGTGTCATCATCGCCGCCCGCAGTCATCAGCGATACCATGGGCGTCACTGATGCGTTGCCAGCCAAAAATGAGAGAAGAAGGGTAGCTAGACTAACTAGCCCGACAGCCGAAAATCTTACGTAACTCACATGCAAAAATATTCAATATAAAATGTATGTTCATAGAAAGATTTTAAGCTTTAAATCCATTTCCCAAAGTTCTGTATCGACTGATAGGTTCAATACACAAAACCCATATTGGTATACGCAGCTAAATCCTAACGAAATTTAGGGACGCTGAGCTTATAATATTAGAGGAGATAAGCTCTTTATCATCGAAATCTGCAACGCAAAGAATATTTCCCTTTCCATTCTTCAGCGGGACCAGGCGGTCTTTATGAACTCTTAATTCCAACCAACTTCCAGTGTAAACGTCAAATTCGTGTTACGAAAGCGATCACGACACTTTTTAGTCAATCATACGTCGTTTAAAGCCCGAGAAATGAATTGCCTGGAACATGAATGGTTTTATAAAAGTTCATAATAGCCCCGCGGGTTAACTGTACACGTTCTATCTTTCTATCTATAAGATGTACTTAAACACAGTTCTAGCAATAACGAGTTTGTAAGCCATCTTAGGCTGGATACTTACAGCAAAGTTCTAATAAGTAAGTACTATGCTGTACTACTGTTAATACTTAAGCTTATGCTTTACAATATATTATGTAAATTAATTACTAGCTGTTGCCCGCAGCTTCGCACGCGGAAATGGGGGATGAATTTTGAAAAATTCGTCCTTAGTCATCCACTAAGGAAGGATTTTTCAAAATTAAGGTATGGTATAAGGAAAGAAGTAAGTACGGGCGAACATGGAAAATTTTACTTGAATTCCCAGGAAAGAAAACTAACACCTCCGTATGTCTCTACGATTTATTTCCACTCGGAAAGTAGCGGTGAAGGTATCGGATAAAAATATTGGCGTATGGATAAGTTCCACTGAGTATGAATGATAGCAGCAGTGATAGCCTATCGGTTAGAACATTGGTTAGACGCGGGGGCCCGATTTCATAAATATTACAAAAAATAACATAATTATTAAATTATTTAATTTTAACTTTTATGTAAATTTTAAGCTAAAAATAATAAGTAACCAATTAAGTAGTCTTATCTTAAATTATCGTCTACGAGAATCTTGAATATTAAAACCCTTATTTTATCGGTAATCGCTTAAATCTTTTGTTTACAATCTCATTTTACGCTATACAGAATAATACGAACACAGCACTTTCATTTGAATTCAATGACCGGTTTAACTGCCAATAAGTACTTAACACCGGTATTTAAGTGAATGATCATTGAACAGATCTGCTTTTAACGTTTTAATTAATCAGAAGTTGGAGATATTAAAGTGATGTTTTATTTTGATTAATTATGATTGGGAAAATAAATAAAAGTTAATCCGTTATTACGTTACTCCTTAATTGAAATTTTGTAATTAGTTGCATTTACATTGGTTGAAATAAAAAGAAAATTACTAACTTGTTCATACAACAGTATTTATGACAAACTATAAATTACTGAATGGATTAATGGCTCGTCTATTAACACAAAAACGTTAATATCTTGTATCTACTAAGTATTTTTTAAAGACACTCCCCTAAATCATGAAACAAAGCAACGAACTCCTCATTTAAATGTCACTAATCTCATACACCCTTCAAGCCAAGACACAAGTAGCTTGAACTTTGTTTCCTATCCAAATTAGCTGCTGTAACATCCTGAAGATGTCGCAACCACAGTGGAAAAACAACATAAGTCGTCTTACGTTGAATTTCAGTTATATGATTGCAAAGAGGGACAAAAGCTGCATATGCTCCATTTTTTTCAAATTTTTATCATTAATCTTGACGGTTTTGTGCAAGAAATCGTAATGTAAATTACTTTGACTACTTACTGATATTTTAACACTTTTTTTGCTCTCCTGTAAAATTACAATTTTCAACTTATGCTTTTTTTCCAGTGAGGGTGCGAATGTCGAGTGACACAATCGTCTCAAGTTACTTTGAGTGTCCATTTATGATGGAGTCATGTCTTGGTGCATAGGTAAGTGCGTAGGTAAGTGCATTCTCCTTGAAGTAATGAAAGTTTCTCCACTGTTATGTGACTTTAATGAGCAAGGCACGTCCAGGCTTTTAGACTTTAATGGTTCAACGTACCTATACGTATTTAAATACACATAAATAGGCTTTGTTCCCATTAGTTCTACTCGTTCGTCCTATCGTAGAACTAAAGGGAATGATACAGTCAGCAGAAGACATGTGCCAGGTATGATACAAAAACGTTTCGTGATGTTGTTCCGAGATGAATGTTATAAATAAATAATAAATACTTGACACGTGAGGTGTGCCGTGTGATTTAACATTGTTAAAAATCAAACATTCTGTAATTTGTTGACTGTATACAGTAGTTACCTAATCTAGAAGTACCTACCAACTAGTATTCGAAGTGCAGCCAGGGCGGGTTACTAGTGTATTATTATTGTTCACGAGAGATATTATTTAAAAAAATCTTCGGTTACCATTATTGCATTTAAAGAATCTCTACATAAAATTGTTATCTTACATTTCATATTCAATACCGATATTTTACATCACGTTTATTTCACCTATGAATGATATGTTAATGATAGTATGTTATATGACTGAGAAAAGATGTATTCACTGAACAAAACAAAACGTTGAACTGCGTTCATCGTCGTCTTTTATTGTCATAAAACGCGATGGAATGAAAATGCAATTAATGATTAGGTATAACCACAGAAGAAATAACAGTACATATATAATAGTAATATAACTAAAAGGAAAATAATCCCTTCGTCCACTTTGTAAGATCCTATCAAATCTATGGATCCTATCTATAAATAGATCACAGAATAGATTACAATTATTGTAATCTATTACAGATTTGATATTCTATGATTTTACTTACTTTATTATCAATGCCATAGAATTTATGGCAACGCTTCGCCTGCGGTGGAGTGGTTTCGAAACGAATTTTTAATTAATTAATTAATTAGATATTATTATAGATGATGTCATATATGTATAATGTATATAAGTACTTCATCTTCTCCAGTATCATCTTGGCAACACGTCTCCGTTCAGTTTATCACTGCTTTAGATCACAACAATTAGGTTTTCTTTTCTCCAGATCCTAATAAGTCTTTAATAATAACAGTTGAGTGCACGGGTGAAGAGGGTCCGTCTATTCCTCTCTACGATTTTAAACTAAATTTCTTAATTTCCATATCCGTTCTTTCCAAGCATTTCAACATTTCACAGACGGTTTCACGGATAACAGATTAGATTTGTTATACTCGCCCTAAGCGAGGGATAGATGCGGGACCACTTAATGTAAGGATATAAAACATTTTACGGGATATTTTGTAGAATGTTCCTAAAATCAAAGCGGAGTCATGTTTTAACATGACTCCTTTGTTTCGTATACCTAATACTATCTGCAAAAATCAACCCTGATTTTATTTGTTGTTTGAATTCGGAGCAAGCAAACGTGTATTCCGCTTTTTATATGGCGACACCATATCTGAGTTATTTTTATTGAATGTGCGTGGGAGATGGTCCACTTACGTAAACAAACCTTCTTTGATGTTGTATAGAAGTCCATTCCGGAAAATTACGACAGAATTTGGAAAAATCACAATAATATCAAGGAATGTTCTTTGATATTCCTAATATGTTATTCTTTGAATTTACCTTTTACAGATTACATAGATTTTATTCCATACCCCTGAGCATTTATATCAATGAATGAATGTATGAATGAATGAATGAATTTATTTTCTCAAGTATGCGTACATATAAGGTCACATATAGTACATTAAAATCCAGCACACTTTGCCGGTGGAACCGGCCATACAAATGTCAGAATAAATTACAAAACAAATCCAAATGTTGTCCAAATAATTGTAACCAAAGTAATGATTTAACTAAAACCTACATCAATATGTCATAAAAATAATAAAGTCATAAAATTTAGGTCATAAATAAATCTCTCAAGCCAATATACTCGTACAAGGAATGCGATTATCAACTTGACCCTAGATTACCTCTTTATTTTTTTATTTTATTTATTAAGTATAGGTAAGGTAAGGAAGTATTCAAGTCGATAGGTAATTATATTACATTAACGTCGTAGATTTCACAAGGTAATATAGTACTTTAAACCTACAACGACCCATGCTGAACCGCCATTCGAAGGTTAATAGGATAACATCATAATCATGAGGAAACCTGCACACCTAAGTGTTCTTCATTACTTTTTTCAAAGTGAAGGTGAAGCAATGAGACAATATTGGATTGTAATGATGATGAAATATACCTTGTGGTTTGTGTAGAGACCGATCGAACTTTTGGTTTCGGTTTCGGCCAGTTTCAGCCAAAAAAATCTGCTTTCGGCCTTAGTTTCGGTTTCGGCCAAAAATTGGCCGATACTTTCGGCATGCCGAAACTCAGTGTTCGTGAAATGTCGTGCGTCATTCAGCTAACATCGCGTATTTTTTATTTATTTCGAATGGATAGTTGCTGTTGGTTGTAGCGGCCTTTACAGCTTCATGACACGACGCGGCTATCTCGTGGTCGATGACTTTCCAAGAGAAGTCTTTAATTTAACGTTTCATATTTTTTCATTTATTATTTTCATATTTGTTCATTAAGCCGATGACAGGGCGCTTTGGTGCTCATATAAATAGGCAAATGCATCGCGGTGTCCTAACGGACCAACTACGTACGCACAACTAGTGGTACGATACAACTAAGTGTTCCCAACGGCACAACTGCATTAGCAGTGGACTAATAAAGGCCTATGATTTTGTGACTTAAAAAATAAATAGTATGTTCCTATATAATTTGGTACATAAGTACCTATTTTAATAATTGTTTTTTTTTCATTTTATCCACTAACTATTACTATATACTATTTAACGCAATAGAACATATGAATATTAAATAATATAATACCTGGAAGATATTCCTCTCGTACAAAGCTCATTACAAAATGAAAGAGCTTTTGAGTTTCACTGACCTACGAATTCCCAAATATGTGGAGTCCGAGGTACCTTTGAATGAAGCCGACCACTCTCATTATGAGATTACACGCCAACGTCGCACTTAGTGTACAAAAATAATACTTCCCTTTTCATTTTTGTACTTTGAAATAACGAAATAATTTTACTCTCAGGAAACATATTGTTATACTTATTTCGATTGCTTTTAACATTGAAGTACTATTACTTCGTATAGAACAGACACCCCGAACATTGAGACGGGGAAATGCATTGCGGCCAGGGTGGCTCACTTCATTCACTCACTCGCTTGTCACTCACCTGCGTTCATTGCGGCCGCATGCCAAAATTGTTTAGTAACAAACTGAAAAAATGCCGTCTTGCGTGATGAGAACCTGTCACAATTGCACGTAAAAAAAAACAAAAAAGAAAATGGTATTACTTATCATCAGTAAGAAAACAAAATATTAACTTAAATCAACTAAAACGAATTTATTTCAATTATTGTGGAATGTTCCCGCCATTTTTGAATGATATGCAAATAAATTGACTTGAATCAATTCAAGTCAGTTCAGTCAGTTCAGGTCAGTCAATTGAATTGAATTGAAAAAATCATGAGGCGGTCTTACACACTTGGCAAGCCGTCAGCGTGTTAATGGACAAATAAATAAGCCCGATAAGAATGACTATAGTACCTACTCTTTGGTAAATAATAAATTATGTGTATTACATTACTCAGTAAATTCAATTAAACATTAAATCAAACATTTGGAAGAGCTTGTAAAAGTTTGGAGTCGTTGACTGTTTGTCGTGGTTCGGCAAGTGTCGTATACAAAGTTACTCTATGTCAAGTGTGTAAATCGGCTTCTAGAGTTTGAAAAAAGAACGCGTCATCGCGGTTTCGGGACACACATTTTGTTCGAGATGTCTATTCTATGTCATTATACTTCAATGGCTTTTAATGCATTATTGAATTTTAATTGCTTTTACATTAATTGTTAATTTTCAATTAATGTTAAATCAATTAAAGGCGGTTTATTTGGTTTTCAGGGTTCCGTAGTCAGCACGTCCCAACGCAGGATAGCGCAGAAACCCATAGTGCTAAAGCTGTAGTTTGGTATGGGTAGGTGTAGGTATACATATTAATTACTAAAACTATAAAGTCACAGTATAAAATTTAAGAAACATTTTTGGTAATTGCTTTTGCCTCTCGAAAATTACATCGGAGGCATACTCGTAACGTTGAATATTAAATCTCAGACGTCTGAAAGTGCCTCTGAGTTTTGTATCTTTCGGTATGCCCTTGTTAACAAACAAAATTACACTTACCGAGGCATTGTATGTTGAAATTGTTTTGAGTAAATATTAAACAGCAGAGCAAAGCTCTCAAATTACAAGCGAATACAGACAGCGATTACTTTAAAATTGTTTGATGTCTGGAATCTCCGATGAGAATTGGAAACTAGAATCAACAACTAAATTATTTTCTTCTTTAATTTAACACTAACTCTACGTTAAAGCAGCTGCGTTAAAAGAATATAGAACATCAATTTTAACTTATAATTTTGGCCTTTAAAAAAGGGTAGAAATATTTGAATTATATTATAATAGAGCCAATTTAACGGATCACATTAGACACGGGCATGTGTTCGATAATTATTGCCCAACATACGACAAAAAATACATTACATTCATGAAAATTTTGTTGACAATTGTGAAACGACATGTCTTAATTCCGTCTACAAAATCATAGAGGATGTGATAACACAAGATCTGTAAGTAGGTACAATTACCTCAATTGCATTTTCTAATAAAATGCATTCCCCACGTGAATACGATATCATTCTTAGATTCTTTTATTGACTCAATGTAATTAAACTCTTGGTTTTATTGTAGAATACAAAAAATACAAATACAACCGTCAAGCTCCGGAAAGCACTAGCCACGTCATAAAGACAAAGCCATTCGTGTGAGCTTCAATACCTTCTGATCTGTTGTGAAAAGATAACAAAAGCTAGCAGGTATTAACAACCTATTATTAATTTAAATTAATCCATCATTAGATCTGATATGTGTGGATCGGCTAGCTTCACACACCTTTGAAACACATGGAAAGCATCATGAAAAGTTCTTGGCATTTGCAAGTTTCCTCACTAACTTTTTATCGTAACAAGTAATGTAATTAATTTCTAATATGCACATATTATTGAAAATAAGAGCTGCGAGCAGTGAAGTATTATTACTAGCGTATAGAACCGACACCGCGAACACCATGCATGTTCCAATGCATTGGCGCCAAGTGGCTTCAATCTTCAATGGATTCGTTCGATTTTGAAAAGAGAACCGGGGCTAAATTTTGAAAATCGAACCGGACGGGACAGACATTTTGTTCGAGAACCGACCACCATCACTTCTTAAATTTTTACTCCAATGTTGTACTATTTTAACATTTCGTTAAGAAAATTTTCGTACAAACTCAAGTCATTTTACATCCTCGAACTTTAATGGTTTGGCCATAAAATAGGCAGAGAAACAGTAGTTGAAGTTAAAATTGAGTTAAATTAAGTTCAAGACCGCGTCCTCTTTTATCAAATAGAGTACCTGTTAATAGATATTTTGAACTATAATGTTCTACAGAATGTTGCTTAATAGTACTAAACAAAATTTACAAGTTTGAGAATACAAGACGAAGTCATCTCATACCATTTTATAAAATACTAGGAAATCGCTCTCGCTTCGCTTCGGAAAAATAGTAAAAAAAAATATAATATAGCCTGTGTCACCCCGGGATAATGTAGCTTCCCAACAGTAAAAGAATTTTTCAAATCGGTTCGGTAGGTTCGGAGCCTATTCAATGCAAACAATCAAATCTTTCCTCTTTATAATATTAGTATAGATTATTACCTATTCACGCCTTTATACATATATATGCTTACTAAAGAAAAAAAGGGAGTTTCCTGGTCTTGAGCTAAACCTGAATGTAATATTAGTATATACTTATCATAAAAATGCTTTGAAATCAGACCTAAAGCAATAACTATGCAAAATTTCATATTTAGGATAAGAGGAAGATGTGACTCAAACAAACAGGGTTAAGGTCGTAGCTGACTTATACGACACCGCTCCCACCCAACCAAAGTATGAGAATTCAAATATAAACTTTAAATCGTGCTCTGTAGGTACAACTATTGAGTGGCAAGGTTGCGGTTAGCTTGCTTCCCGCGCGCGGGCTGCTAATTTTTGTTGTTACTGTAAAGTGCACCTACAGAGCACGATTTTAAGTTTATATTTGAATTCTCATACTTTGGTTGGATGGGAGCGGTGTCGTATAGGTCAGCTACGACCTTAAGCTATATAAACCGGTTTTGATACAGAAACTTTCCATTCCCGTAGGAAGTTTGAAATAAGAAGTAAGCATAAGCACCTTTTCAATAAAATTGCAATTTTGGATAAAGAATGTAAGTCAACCCACGAACGTGGTACTATCCTGATTGGTGAAGCACTACTGCTTTAATTATTAAATTAGACGATTGAGATTGACCTTAGAATGCGTGGGATTCATATCAGCGGGCCTATTATGAACTTTTATAAAACCATTCATGTTCTAGGCAATTCATTTCTCGGGCTTTGAACGACGTATGATTGGCTAAAAAGTGTCTTACCAATTTGACGTTTATACTGGAATTTGGCTGGAATTAAGAGTTCATAATAGACCGCCAGGACGGAGCAAGGTGAGCTCTTTAGATAAGTAGTTTTTTTGTCCATGTAGTTTACAACTAGGTGGTCAGCCAATTAACTAAGCGACATTAAGCTAACTTTACATGAGAGCAGTTTAAAGTTGGAATTAAAAAAAAAAAATTATATTTTTTTGCAATCCTCCTACCGACGTTATTCTTACTGTTTTGGAATCCTTATTTTATTATGGCTATATTGTGGCATATAAAACAACTTTTCTAAAAATTCAACTTTAAACTGCTCTCCTGTAAAGTTAGCCAATTTTTCCTTTCAAGCGTCGATATGAATAATGGATGTTAGCTGCCAACCTTCACTCAATATTTTTGCTACTGTTACAACTGCCTGTGTTTTTTGGAACAATAAGTATACTATGTCTTATTCCAGATTATGGTCCTCCTGTATTTTCTTTTATCATTCCACGGTTCATCATTCAACTATGTATACGTATGTTATGTGTATATCATTGACGTTACATTTTGTGACAGCCTTGACATGCCCCTCGGTTCGAACCATGTTCGAACCAAAGTGTATTATTATTCGATCGATTACACTTCTTAAACGTAGAAATGGAAGTAATTCACATTTTTATCGCGCTTTAGCGTGAAGTAAATTTGGACGTGCTTAGAAATTCAAATATTAACTTTGATTTTATTTGACTTGAAATTATTTGGCACTTAAAATCTTTCTTTATGTAAGTACCTATAGGTATACCTAGTTACTTTAAAATCACTTATAATGAAAGGTGTCCGCGTGAAGCTGTAAAGGCCACTAGGGCCAACAGCAACTATCCATTCTAAAACAAAAAAAATGAAAGGTGTAAAAATATTAATGCGAAAAAAAAATGTCTTTGTTCACTTTGTACAGATCCTTTCAGTCAGTGACTGACGAACGAACGATGACCAAACCCAAGATTCGATTCCCGAATAAGACAATCTTGTGATCGATAAATGTATTTATCAGTGATATCATCAACAAAAGAAATCCTAGTGACAAAAAGTGCATATAAACCAATTTATTGTAGGCTATGTGTACTTACTTTCTCCACTTTTTCTTAATCATTGATTAAAAAAACTGAGACTTTTAATTTCTTGCGACACTTCTTAATATCCCGAATTTACATTGTATACTGTATACTAAAAAAACATTGTAACAATAAACGGGAGGTTGGTTGTGAATAACAGACAGGAGTGCCGAGTGGTATCCGATGAACCTCACATGAACTTAGAAAAAATAACAGTGACGAATAGTTATCTTATCAGATTCATAAATCAAAGTGCAATCCCATTAAAAATTAATGGTTGGACTGTAAAAATTAATGGTGACCGCACAAATCACCTGTATTGCAATAGTAATCATATTTATGAGTTCATTTTTCAAGGTGATTTGGCCATAAGTTAGCCTGTCATTTCCAATTAGCTTAGCAAGCTGGCGTCATCGCTGCAATAAGAAATAAATAAAGGCAAAACGTCGGCCACACAAAGAGAAGCGACCCGTATATTTTTATATTCTAACGTTATGCTATTAGATAAAGAATATTGCTATTGCTATACTTACGTAAAAAATCGACCAAGCGCAAATCAGTCCTATCGAAATCGAAATCCTTCGTGTGCGAATGGTTTCGTACCACAATGAAATATGTAGGTATGACGAAAAAAACATTATATGGGGTCCCGTTAGCATCCTTGGGGTACGGAACCCTTAAAAGAGAGTTGATTTGTATTTTTATGTCCTAAGAAACGTTAATTTAACAATTAAAGGTACACTTAGTAATAAAAACTTGATACGATAATAATATTATGTTGAACTTTTCTTCTCCTCCATGACAAAGCACCTTTCCGAAAAGCTAGTAGATAAAAAAATCTCTCGGAAAGCAATAATACAAAATGTTTACAGGTGGTAGATACATGGTACATGCCATAATATGAGCTACGTTGGGGCAAGGCCGCACGCGATATGTTTCCCATCGTACACAAATCAATGTTTTCACACTTGTCACTTAGTAATTGGTGGATATCGATTCCTGTTTTAAATACATATTTCGTTTTGTTCTTTTAAAATTTCAAGCTTGAAGTACAAACACGTACTGGTATAATTATGTAATGTACCTATTATTAAAATATTTTTAAACTATATTTAATAGGTACATAATATGTACTCTAAAGTTAAACAAACCATTTCCATACTGACGTCTACCGATATCCGAAACAAACGTCGTTTCCACTCATTCATTCATTCAACTCTGTTTTCACTCTAGATATTTATCTAGATCAGATAAGTTGAGTATGAAAGCTAGTCAAGTTTGCAGTAACAAGTTAATTTGTCAAGCTCGCCTGGCCACAAATTGCCTTTTCACTCGCGAATAGGGCAAAACAAGGGCGGGCGTTGTCCGCTTAAACTACCCTCTGTAACAAATGGTTAGGTACCGTCAGTCTTGTTTAGACTAAACTACTTAGCTCTACTAAGTAAATGTTGCTTCCATTCCAGTTATATAAGTTAATATGTCAAGCCTGAAGCCTTTTTGCATAAATTATGGTGATTATGATAATATGATAATAAGTATTCTGTCAAGAACAAATTTTTGGGCTTTATTAGAGTTGAAATTTCTTTGTAGCATCGTTTGGAAAGGAACAATTAGGTACGATTGTTTGTTTTGTAGGAAACAAAGACAGGTCACAAATTAAATTTCCTAAATGTTAAAATGTAGAACCACATTGTCCTCTTAGCTTTGATAAACTTTACAACTTAATCTCGTAAGCGAGGAGGCCTAGAGGGGTCTGGATCCAAATCTCGGCCGTGGCAGACATTAATAATTATGATAGATAGGTAAATGATTTTCTGGGGTCGAAAGTACACCAAAAATGTCTTATTTATTGCGCGATGCATCACAAAAAATCCTACTCCAGGAATGAGTGTATGAGACAATAGTACCTATACTCTGTTGATAGGTAGGGAGATGACCCCCTTCCCTAAAATAAACAATTAATTTTCAAATAAAAATCACAGAACTCAAACTTTATGCAGCGATTTATGCAATTATATCGGTTGATGGTTTTATTAAAGTCATAATCTAATATATAAAAATATCGTGTCACGATGTTTGTGGTCACGATGTTTTTGCTGTCTCAATTTTTATTCATTCACTTCGAGAAAACCAAACTTAAATACTTATAAAAATCAAGTCTCGTTTTTTAGTCGTAGAAAATTATTTTCCTCAAAAAAGTTTTTTTTATTATTTTAACACGGATAGACCTTAAAAACTATTGTAAAATTTCTACAAGAGTCAAAAAATATATTGTGTTTATAAAATATGCGAGTTATTTCCTTACGTAAATCATTTCTCCGTTGTTATAAGCTTTTATGTTACAAAGGAAGTAAATAGTAGTATAAGTAGATTAGTGAGAGATTATGTCAGCAACTCCTTCATTGTACATGTTACGTTGAAATCTTCTTTGCGACTCTTTGTATTTATTGGTACAAGCTCCAACTCCATGGCATATTTATAGCAATTATTATGTGCTTATGATATTTTTTTAACTCGTAATTCCTTTCTAATTTTAAGCGTCATATCAATTCGATACGTTTGAATGTATTATTATTGTATTAGAACTATGATAAAAGGTTTTGGTATTATTATATATAAATGTGGAGCTTGAATTACATGTTCTTGTGACTAAAATTTTAGGCTTTTCTACACAGAACTTGGCACCCATTAATTCTCAAAATTCTTTTTTTGAATATGGCTCTCATTTCACATTATGTTTTGGATGAGATTTACTATTAAGTTAGCAGCAATTTTAAAATCTACGTTATCGGTATGAGCTGGAAATTTGGGATCAAACTGTTAACCTTAATACAGACGAAGTTTATTGGCGAGTCGCGTAATAAGGTCATAAATTAAGTATCACTTCGATCACCCTCCTTTTATGGTAATAGGTATGTTATTCGCAATATAACGCTTTCCATTTTCTACGTCTCTTGAATTGATTGTTTAATGAGTTTTTTTCAGAATTCAAAACTGTATAACAGTTTCCATTCCTAAATTTGTATTGCACTGCTTTTTTCTGTCTCTCATAAAATATACTTAACGATGTTGAAACTAGTTAAAAGTTTTGAAAAGGGCTTACAAACATTTGACCTCATTTTTCATATTTCGTGTTCGAATCTTTCACTATACTTTCGCAGCCGTGGTAGAAGAAGAAAAATCACGTTGAATAAGTGTTTTGAAAAATCAGACAAATCAGATAAGTATACGAGTACACGGATACACAAAAGAGATCTGTCACATCTGTTCAAACATATGTACAAATAGGTCTGTGGAGTAGGTACATCATTGATCATTTTCCAATGTATGTACTCGTATGTATTCATACGATAGGCGTGGGTAATCTGTCACTAATTATTAAAATGATAAATTGATTAATTAACACGATTATCATACTGTCATGTCACTATTTCGCGGATGGCGTAACACTTCACGACATAAGTAACTATTATTAATTATGCTACAGCATTATACTGTCATGAAGTCTTAATTCAATTTCGAAATTTCTTATGCAGTTTTTCATTTCCCATCGTTTCGACAAGGTGCTTAATTGCTGAAGAGAACAACCTTATTTAAGCAAATTAAGGTAACCTCTCAGCCTCAGCACATCTTTAAGTGTTTCAACAGAACTACTCGTATAATTGAAATATTACTTGTCTTAGGTTCGTAATTATTTTTAGTGCTCGGCCATGCTCCAATTATTTAATAATAGGAATTGTCCACCTTGGTGAAGCGTGGGGTAATTACAGTTTGTTATGATCCAATTACCATAAACTATAGTCTAGTACCTAATATACCTACGACTTCCAAGACAGTACTTGAAAGTGAAGTAAATAATATAATGGTAGATAATATACGAGTATATATCTTTACTTTACTTTAAAATAAAGCGTGTTAAACTTCCCTTCATTCCAGACTTTCCTTCCTTTTCATTTAGTACATTTGACACTCGTGATGTTATTATAATTCTTTCGTTAATTTCTTCTCGTAATTATAATTCTTTCCATACACTCTGAGGTAGTAGGAAGTGATGGCATTAGTCGTAATATGATCATTCTTATCCTTGCCACAGTTGCTCCTATTATCACACATCCTTAATTTCTCGGTACCGTCTAATTAATTCCCAGATTCATGGAAAGACGCTCAAATAATTCCTCTCCCGAAGAAAAGTAATCCAAATTCTTGTTCCGATTTCCGACCAATTTCAATCCTGTTCCTCTCCAAAGTATTTATCAATAGGTAACTTAATTTTTTTATGTTCACATAATCTATTGAATATCTTCCAATCTGGTTTTCGTCCTGGTCATAGTACGACTAATGCCTTACTTAAAATCACTGATGATATTCGGCTAGCAATGGAAAAAAAGACAAGTTGACCCATGTTGACCTTGCTTGACTTCAGCAATGCATTTACGCTTGTAAGAGTCAATAACCTTGAGCAACTGGGCGGAGATAATACGAACCCTAAATTAAAACTAAATTATTATTTTTCATATTTATACGTAATATTTTAGTTAAGAACTGTGCAAAAATTCCTTGCTATTTAAAAGTAGACACAAAACATCGTTTTTGACAGAAAAATTGTATAGGTATACTTTTAAACGGCAAGAAATTTTTGCACAGTTCCTTCTATTTCTATTCCTTCTATTTCCTTCCTATAATCACGTACTAAATCATTATCTACTCTTCTTTTGTTCTTCCCTATTCTTCCTTAACTAAATACTATTATAGCTGCTGACAAACGTTTATTCTTAATTATGCACCCTACCCTGTTTCCAAAATTACTCACTTTATTAGACTCGCTGTCTGAAGAGCATAATTTAAGAAGAGCTTAATACGCTGTATTATAAAATATATCTAGATATACTCGTAAGTTTGATTTACAATGAAGAGGATTTTGTTGTTGTTGTTGTAAACATAAATTGATAAGACAACCCCTAAAAACAGATAAAGGCTGGGGTGTTTTATATCATAGAACGTACTTTATATGATATCATATAATGTGAACAATTATATTGTACATAGCGACCCACACATGCAAAATATGGTATTATGTCAAAAGGATTCGAAGTAACAATTACACGCTAAGAAAGAATCGCAATATTTCATTATTGCCACTAGCATATTAAGGAAAAGACACGCGTCAGCTGTAAGTAACAACAGTTACAAAGGAGCTTGTAATTTCCCTGAGGAACACGTGTGTATACATTTGGGATATCCAGACAAATTATTATATTATACTTATAACTGTTTTCGTCTTTACCAATCAATTGTTTTTCTTTCTTCTCCGCCGTCAACACTTTTTGTGTGATGGCCAGCAAACATCACACGGGCTTTCTAATGGCAAGCAGCGTCGTCGCCTGCCTTAAAATGATCCCTAAGTAAAACGTTGAAGTTTACACATCACATCATACTTATTCACCATTTAGCTGAAAACTAGATGCTAAACAAAATTAGCACTTTATATTTCGCAAACGAATAATTAGTTTTGGAACCTTAGATAATACCTGGAGCTATGGTACTACGTGAAACGTGAAGATGAGGTAGGTACATGCCTTAAAAACATCCACTTCTTTGTGATGAATTTGTGTTTTCACATCGGAATCGGTTATTGTGCTCTACCAAAATGGTATACCTACAGCCTACGCATTATTTGATGATAATAAACCATCATTTAGCTGGACTTTTTACGAACTTGACCTAGATATTGGGGGCATAAATGTGTCCCTAATCGCGAAAGTGGATATAATATCGTAACACGATGGTAACCCGTTTAAGCCTTCCTAAGTATCATACACTACAGTCACGACATCAATGCCACCTACACAAAAGATATTAGTAAGAATATGTTATTATGAACCTACGGTTACCTACTGTTATAACAATATCAATCTATGGTAAGTTTGACTCTTTCTAAACGAAATTACTTTGTCTATTTTTCGCGACTCGTCGTGTTCCGGCTAGGGGCTACAGAGTCAGTTCTTTTTTTCTTTTTATTGGGGTTTTTTGCATTCAAAAGGTTTCATTATAAAGCAGGCTCAATAGAAATGTTTTATGGTGATAGATTACAAAAGGGCGCTGATAACTGTTAATTGGTAGCTACGGTAGGAATTTCATCCATTTTAACCGACTGCAAAAAAATGAAGAGGTTCTCAATTCGACTGTATTTTTTTTTGTTGGCGTGTTATTGAGTTTGTTACATATGCGTAACGAGATTAATATTATAATACATACATCCATACAATATGATCCATCGAGAAATATTATAATTAATTAAGAAAGCAGACATCGCCGCATCCACCACTTGTAGGTATAGTCAAGATATCATGTGACAGTTCGCGGAAGCAAGTCTGTTTCACGGACAAACATCAACCGTAATCACCCTAGTTATAAGTATTTAAAAAAATTAATTTCTAATGTTGAAATTAAAATTAATAATTATTTAAATTACTAGTTTTCGTTCGCACCCCGCTGCACCTATTCGTAACCAGTTATTCGTCCATTTGTCGTGTACATAAATATGGTTTTCTCATCAATGCCATTGTCAGATCTCGCTCAAGTTTAAGTGAGACCACATGACAAGCATCAGCTTTCGATTAAAAAAAAAGAATCATCAATATCGGTTCACCCCGTTGAAAATTCTCCTCCTTTTTTTGACGTTGGTTAAAAATGCAAACAGGTGAATCGAAATTATTTCACTGTTGACTTAACACACAACTTGACCCAGTAAGTTAATCTTCACCCATATTAAAACACTTTGGAAACTTTAATATTAGCGGTCCACTACGGAGCCTAGGTCTCTTCGTAATTGAGGAAGTTTGGAGTTTAATGCTCAGTGATGAACAGTGTAGTATCTAAATAAATTCTCGGTAGGTCGAATATAAGATATTTAATGACAAATGACAAAATACTCATATTATTATAAAATTCTAATTTGGTTTCATTTTAATTTAGATATTAATTTTGACTAATTATTTTGACTTCTCTTCTTAATAGAGTGATTTTATCATGATAAAATTATTTCGAACGTTTTACACTGTGGGTATTATACTCGTATGTTGGTAGTCTCATGAAACGACGGCTTACGTGCAGTGTGAGACATGTAAGCGCTTATTAAGTTTACGAAGCTTAACCTAGCGGTCACTTATCTAACTCCTGCATCCGAAGCTTAACTCTGTTGATCGTTAATTAACTTCAGCCGACTTTAGCTAACTAAAACTTATGTATCTTACTATTATGTCTTCTGTGCTAATACTAGATATTTAAGTAGTTTTCCTACTACAAACAGATCCCTGTTTGCATTTTCTGTTGGGATGCAGCAGGATTATGTACAGTGACCTGTCTCGGGAAACTTATAGCGCATTTACATTCAGCCACTTCCATTGCCACTTCCCTTGCCGTACATACTTCCGCAAATATTGCTGTGGCAACGTCAAGGGAAGTGAGTGTTTACATTGTCGCTTCATGTGTATTTTCAATTCGACTCTGGGCAATGGATGACGTCGAAATTGTCGCAGCGTCGGCGCTCTGCCTTATAAATTTAATTAATTATTTAAATGTTATGAAAAAAAAAATAGAATTCAAGAGAGACATCGTCGTCAGAGAAGATGGTGGATGATAGAAATTCATGAGGAATCCCATATTACCCGCTCAATTTCGTAAAGTTCTAAAAATTTAATTGTTTTATCATTACTCCACTCCTGTGGCGGTGACTTAATAAGTTAAAACACAGGACAGATTAATAAACGAATTGCTGTAGTCAGGTTTAACACGTAGCGTAGCACGTTCTTTCTCGGTTGAACTTCAGCGGCAAATGAGCGAGTCGCGAGAATGTAAACACTTAATCGCGTTCGCGCTGCCGATCCTTTGACTTCCGCACGAAAAACCGACAATCGAGGGAGCGCCGCGAGTGGCAGCGGCATGGGCAGTGACAGCGCGAGTAACCCGTTTACATACTCGCGCTGCCCACTTCCCTGCTCACTTCCCTTCCCAACAAGGCTGAATGTAAACGCGGCATTAGGTTGTTTTTGTTTTTTTTTAAAGTAACATATGAATAGGGTGTAAACATACCTAAACTCTTTTGAGTTTTACCGTACACCCTGCGCCGTCAATATACATACATTATTAAGATTAAATATTCACAATATATAAATTAATTACGTGCTACATATTTCATATAAAAAGAAACAATCTTTACACATTTTATAAGCACCATGAGGGTAGATCACAAAAAAAGTTACGTAACGTTACGTAATAACCGTTTCGCGTTTTGAATAAGTTTTAGCGAGCACTGTACCCACGGACGTGAAAATAACACGGACGTCACCTTGTCTTATCGAGAATGACGCCGCCCGTTTACCATGTGTGCGTGTGATACTTGTACGAATAGAATAATAATATATATAATATATAATATAATATAATAATATATAATAATAATAATAATAATAATAATTGTTGACATTCAGTCTTGTTTTTTAAGTCTGTGACTGTACCATTAAAATTCTCATACTAAATCTTTAAGGTAGTACCTATAGTAGCTCTATTATTAATACCTACTTACAGAGAATGTACCTAGTAATGTCTAAACTTCTTATCCAGAAGCTACTCCAGTCTTCAAGCCTCGCAAACATTCTAAGAGCGTAGTTGCCATAAGCTCCCCTTGTTTGTTTAGTTTAGCATATTATATCGCTATCAATTTAGTTTAGGAAATTAGATAATATTATTAAGCCTCAAAGTGGTAATGCCCAGGGCGCTTGACAAAGCTCAGCCGGACGGAAACTTCCCAGCAAACATCGGTTATATGTATAATACTGTTATACATACTCCACAAACTTTGTGTATAATATTGTAGAGCATATACTAGAAATCAGTAGTAACTAGATAAGTAAACACAAGTTCGTTACCCGTCTGGCGTAATTGTTAATTTGTTACCATGCCGGACCACTATGCCAAGGATCCTGGGTTCGATTCTAGCGTTGGGGGAAAAATGATGAGTTTGAATTTCTGGTATCGGTTTGGGTGGACACAGGACACAGGTAATCCTAGTGTGGGGCTATGAGTGTGTACGCTAGAGATTATTATTATTACTATAAACACTAATAACACGCTTTTTAAGTACACTAAAGGAAAAATTGTATAACTGCTATTTACCGGCAAGAGTTTCTCTTTCCGAACTCTTGGCTTAAGAGAGAGTAGCAGTCAGGTTAAGAAGGGTTCTGAATGTTCTATCATACGTCATAACTGAAAGCGTATATTATTTTCTCATCTGGAATGTTGTCCCCTATGTTGAGTGTAGTATCAGCTCATACTTATCATCGTATTGTCATCGAAACTAGAAATAAACCTACAACAACTTACAACTGATTTTTTTTACGCTAACACACTCATACCCCCGCAGTAGGTTTTCACCTGTGTCGCGGGTGGCATGGACGACACATAATATAACACATCACAACAACAGCCATGACCCGAGTACAAATATTTATTTGTCACAAATATCTGCCCCAGCCGGGATCGAACCCGGGACCCCTCGCTTCGCAGGCAGGGTCGCTACCAACTAGGCGGATAAGAGGAAGTAGTCTAATTCAGCTCGGAAGATTTGACTCACACACATTAAGCTTGTGATAATACCTGATTATCACTGACAAAACCATCCTTCTACTTATTATTTTCCAACTTGTCTTTTATTGCACAACAAAATACATATGTTATTATGATGTCGACGAAAGTTTTTCGATAATCTTACTTCATCTGGATTTGAATCATAAACAGAATTCTGATGTAGTTTTAAAGTTATGCTGCTCATTAAAAGTAAGTAGGTACTCGTAAGGTTACCTACTGGCATATTTCAAAGCTCGCAAAGGTGTAAAAATTAAATTTCATATACCCATATAAAGCAAAGCAAAAGCCATACCCATATATCTTACATTAATTTCAAATGTAACCGCATAATTCTTTATTAGTCTACTCGCACGACGACGTGTGAAAAATTCGAAAAAATAACTTCTCTCGCATAGGAAAGAAAATGGAGCAAATTGTCCCCTTTGGCCGTAACAAATTCTATTAGTGTCTGTTGCTTTGCAAAGTGACATTATTGAATAACTCGCGTTGTCGCCGGGTGTAAATGAAATAGAAGGAACCAATATTTATTATTGAATCGCGGTAGGAATTCAGTGTTTGTTTTACGGGTGACAGAGCCAGAGGTCGAACGTTTTTCTAGATAAGTACATACTCTTCCCCTATTTCTTCGCTCCATCCTAATTGATTGTAGTTGAGGAAGCAGTAGTTGTCTATGTACGTTACAATATATCCTATGATATATGTAGCTCTGAAGCCTGTTTGTTAGCGATAAGACCGCCTTTTATATAATTTTCCTGGCTTGTTATACGATATTTTCTTTTTTGTATTATACTGGTCCCGACTGTTAATCCTTCTATGGTTTAGTTGTTCAGTATTACTTTTAACAAAATTCTAAACTACCGGGCTTATTTTTTTCTTTTTAGTCCTTTTAAACAGTTGGTTTTTTTATACTTTTTAGGTAGAATTCATTGACTTCTTTATTAGACGAAAAAATTCGCAATGTTGTTATTTCATTATGGGAATTATTAAATTAGCGAGAATGGTTGTTTAAACAATATTAAATCGTTATATATCCTAAACTGTGTTGAATACCTATTCACGATACCCCACTCAATAGGTTTTGAGAAAAAAAATTATTAAGACATAAAAATCGGCCATTGTAATTTTTTTTTTCAATTTTGATATACCCAGTGTTACTTTCACAATTAAGACGAACCCAAAGGCACTTCTTAAGCTGAAATCAATCAAGCCATTTAGGCTACAGAGTGTGCCAAAGAAATATACAAACATACATACATTCGAAAAATATAACCCTCCTTCTGGCGCAGTCGGGTAAAAAGATATTCTCTCTGTAAATTAAAAAAGTATTTAGAATACGCGACATTGTAGCATTCAGTGTCTTCAGACTGTTTACGTAACAGATTAAATAAGCTTTCTGGGAATTACCATTATCATCGCGGGTACTAAAAATATTAAAGCGGGTATTATGGGTTTTATTAACATCGTAAGTTTTACAGCGCGGTCCAACGGAACATAAATAGACGAAGATATCGACACGAGAACCATCTGGTGATGATGGTTCGACGATATAATTAGACTTTTAATTTGATTACGTTTTTAGAGTTCCGTAGTCAAAACTGTACTTTTTATATTTACATACTATACTGTGGTTGAAATTAAGGGTTAAGATAACAAACAACAACTTATCTGTACCAATTTTATTGCAAACGAGTAACCGCCCTCGCTTTGCTTCGGATTTCTATATTTTTTACACCTTGGGTTACATTATTGGAGTTTTATTAAGGATCCCTAATTTTTTTGAAAATATAATATAGCCTATGTTACTCGGGGATAGTGTAGCTTTCCAACAGTGTAAGATTTTTTCAAATCGGTTCAGTAGTTTCGGATCCTATTCAATGCAAACAATCAAATCTTTCCTCTTTATTATTAGTATAGTTGCAAATAAACATAATAATAATAATAATTTCGTCGTGTCGGTCCGTCCATCCGTTTGTGAAATATTCAGCTTTAAAGAGCTAATTTTAGCTAGAGTCATAATGTATCTCCCCTGCCACCTAATTAATAAATAACTATAATAATTAATAAATGGAAAGTTTTGGATATGTAAAGAAATTCCACGACATTGGGTAGTTATACAGATGAATTTAAGAGGAAAACTATCGCGCGTGGCATGGCATGGACTTGGCCAGTTTTTAGTACACCTAATAAAATATTACTTCATATGTAATTTAAACGTCATAACGTTATGTAACGATAATCCTACTTCCTAATTTAATTATTACAAATGTGTAAGTTTGTCGAAAGGCTCAATACCCCTGCGGCTTGCGTCGATCACAGTGGGCGCGGTCGGTAGTTGGATGGGTGACCGCTAGTGGCAAAAAATTCTTGCGCGTTTCCGTGCTTCGGAGGGCACGTAAAGCCGTCCCAGTTGTTATCATTAGATAACAGTCGGTAAGCCATGTGACCATGACCCTCGGGCGGTTTGAAAACTTCCGAAACTCGGGTTGGCTACTAACCCCTCCACCAATCCGCACTGGAGCAGCGTGGTGGAGTATGCTCTAGGCCTCCTTAAGAGGAGAGACCCGTGCCCAGTAGTGGGCCATTAATGGGTTGAAGCCAAACCAAGTTTGTCAGGAAAGAGAAAAGTTGGTTACACTTTACGCAAAAATCACATAACGAATTTTTATGAAATTCAGCACACAGGTCTACCTGTGTGTAAATTCCATAATCTAGAATAAAATACAATATTATACCGCAAAAAGTGGTTAAAGCCGCGCGCAGAGCGCTATTATAAAATAATCGTGGAAAAGGGTACCGTTTCATAAAACGTTGCTGAGATAGGTTACTGAAAGGTATTTTCCGTATTTTCCGTGCGCACGTGTTTGCTCATTTAATAGCACAAGGTGAGATTACGGTGTTGCAATGATGCAATGTGTATTTTTCAATGAGTGAAACTTCCATACTATTACGATCAATCAGGTATGAGAATAACATTCAGAAAGTTTATTTTAATAGTTATCCAATAGGGTCAAAGCAGTTGCTTCACTTAGTTCTGTTTTGAGGAAACAGGGGAAAATCATTGAAGTATGTATTATTAGTAGCGTATAGAACCGACATCGTGAGCACGATGTATGTCCCAATAAATTGGCGCCAATGGGATTCAATCTTCGATGGATTCGTTCGATTTTGAAAGGAGAACGAGGACTCAGTTTTAAAAATAGAACCTCCTGGCTGGACACACATTTTGTTCGAGATGTCTGTTCTATGACATTATACTTCAATGGGGAAACGTATGTTTCTCAGACATTTTTTTATAATATCCATTGTGTTTAACCTTGTACATATATCAGCTGCTGGTGAACTTGCCTGCAGAACTTCTATTCCGGGTTCGATTCCCGACCAAGCAATATATTGAAAGATAAATGTATATTGTTCTTGACTTTGTTTATGACGTGTACTCGCCACACAAACTGGAAACAGTCGCGCGGAAGCTTGAACTTTGAATGCTAATGTAACGTTAATTGTGATGCAGCAGTCGTGAAAGTTATGTTACAATGATATTATAAGTAAAAAATGTGAGCCGTCATGGGGCGGCTGGTAGATGTGAAACATCGAAATTATTTTATACAACTAATTTTATAGGCATAAAAGTACAGATTATGACAGGAACTAAATATGGTATGATGAAAAAATACAATATTACGGATTGTCTCCAGAAAATGATGACAGTTTTGTCCTACTGTATGCTACAGCCTATCAAACTAACTTTATTTATGATTACCCACATTGTGTTATTATTTTTTTTTCATATTGCCCTATCATAATAATATAGTGCGGCGAAGCGTCGCCACATCAGGTTTACCCCTCGCCTATAGATGTTTCACATCAAAAAAGAGGTAGATATGTCACTAGCGCGCCGAAGATGAAGATCGTAAGAGCGGTCAATTGACCTCGTTTGCTCGTAGTCGCTCTGTCAATACAAGACGACAGGCACAGTTTTGTTGTTGTCAGAAGTTCTTGAGATTTGACATACAACGTTAAAATGCTTTCGTGTATTATTGTAGTGTGATTGGTGTAGTGAAACAAAATATAAATGTGTGTGTGTTGTAGCTCTTTTCGGAACAAATTTTTTGGGCATGACGTATCTATAATTTTTTAAACATCATTGTTATGTTATAAGAAAAATAACAGGAACAAAATAAACTATTAAATACAACTGTAACTGTATTGCAATTGTCAATTCATTGAAATAAAAAGCGACCAGACCTACCCTGAACTAAACTTATACGACGGAAACACGATCAGCTGACGGCACTTCCCTTACCTGAAACATTGAGTTTATTGTTTACAGTTCTGTTAAGCTTGTTAGTTAGTTGAAAATATTGGAAATAAATTGAATGAAAATGAAGAACATTTTTTGCGAAATGTTTCGACGAGCCAATTTCGAAGCTTAAACGTATAAGCATGATTGTCAATCAACAATCATTATGATTTTTCAGGTGTAGCCTAGCTGATTGACGATTGACAATATTTATGCTTGATTTCTGAATTCCAAAATGACAGTGTATTAAATGTCTTCGTTTACTACGCCATACAGTCATAATAGTCGAATTAGAGATGCAAGTTGTCTTTGTGTGAATATGTGTAAAGATGAGTCCTAGAAATCCCAACTGTACTATCTACGAGTTACCTATTTAAGGTTCCGAAATAAAATCGGAATCCTTATAGTTTCGTCATGGCCGTCCGTCCGTCTTTACGTCTGTCCATCTGTCCGTCTGTCTGTCTGTCCGTCTGTCCGTCTGTCCGTCTGTCCGTCTGTCCATCTGTCTATCTGTCCATCTGTCTATCTGTCCGTCTGTCCGTCTGTCCGTCTGTCCGGCTGTTCGTCTGTCCGTCTGTCCGTCTGTCCGTCTGTCCGTTTGTCCGTCTGTCCGTCTGTCTGCTAGAAAGCTGTAATTTGGCATGAATATACATATTTGTTATAACTCTGGAGTTTTAAAATAAAATAGAACAAAATATTGAAAAACATTTTTTTCAGGATACCTCTGTTGTCGCTGTGTTGCGTGGCACCTCCCCTACAGGTTACGTGAAGATGATTTTTTTATTCGTTGCGTACCCTATAGTGTGGGATATCGTTGAAAAGGTCTTCTAAAAATATTATGGGTCTGCTAAGACCATTTTTGGAATTAGGGGTCCGTTTGCGAAATATTTGGCTTTAAAGTGCTAATTTTGGTTAGAGCCAAGTGTCCCCCCCTACTGGCTGAAAAACTTCTCAAAAACAGGTAACATGACGAATTTACACGAAAAACTCACGGCTATGTTAGCATAAGTAGTTAATGAGAAATAGTCGATAAACTTACTACTTCGGAATCCTACATTGCGTGGCCTGACACTCACTTGCCCGGTTTTTATGCAAAAGGCTAACGAACGAACATAGGAACTAGGTACCTGATGGCTTTCGTCCCCCATGTACGGCAGTAACAACATACGTTTGACCTCTTTCAGGATGTTTTAATCTCTGACATTCTTAGCTGGGCTACCTTTGGGACAATTTTATCTATAATAATAAAAATACAGTATAGGTATTTAAGATACATCTTATTATCCAAAGATATGTTTGCAGTAAGAAAAATGTCATCGGGAGCGTCTGGACTAGAAGTGTACCCTGATAACCCACTCCGCTTAGGTTATTTATTTCTTGGCACTGACCCATATCATTAAATAACTGCAAAAACGAATCGGTGATTTAGAAAACTTTATTACACAAGTTCTATTAAACGTAAAATAATTGTCTCTCTACTCTGTAAAGATAGTCTTAAAATAACATTCGTAGAATAACAGAGAGGACTTATTATTCTGTTTAAATGTTTTTTCTACGGCTTTGAGCATCACGGACTACGTACTAAATAAATACTGAAAAGTTTCAACATTTAATACTACTGGGTCTCCATGACATAGTTAATTACTCCTAGAACATACGTTTTAAGAATTTACTTATAGTCATTATTATATACATATATACATAAGGGAACATACCAAAACCACGTAACCCATTTTTTCCAACTTTTTACCCCACTCCCCCCCCTTCGTGACCATCCGTAGTATATGAGAAGACCACCCCCCCCCCTCCCCCCTAGTTTTCACGTGGTAATTGATAAATACGGTTTTTAATACTTTTTTGCAAAAATAGAGTTAAAAAATTATAATTTTGCTTATATTTGACGACTTTCGGCGCAATGGTTGCTAAAATATTGACTACGTGACAAAAACCTAAACCCCCCCCTCCCCTCTGTGACCAATCGTGGTGTTTTGAAGACCCCCCTCCCCCCCCCCCTAAATGAGGCACGTGGTTTTGGTATGTTCCCTAATATAATCACGCCTCTTTCCCGTAGCGGTAGGCAGAGACCACTTCTTTCCACTTGCTACGATCCTTACATACTTGTTTCACTTCATTATTATTGCTACAATATTATAAATAAGCTATGAACATCCATGCTTTGAGATACTGGATATATTAATTTAGGCCAGGCCATTCGAAATACAACTCTTTTCATACATATAATATAATAGGAAATACCCGTGTATATGGCATGAATATTGTGGTTAAGAGGTTAACTTCGTTGAAGTAAATTATCAGAGTAAATTTAGTTTAGTTTACTAATGAAATAGTTGTAGAAGACGGTGCAATAGACACAAAGATCTGTGTTACGCTCGATAACATTTCTCAAAAAACTTCTCGGTATTTCGCAGTATATAATATGTCACCGGAATATAATAAGAACCGTAAGTTTATAATTTTCCTGGGAAATTTATAAACTTTCGTAGGATTCTAAACGAGAGATAAATTGTATTATTTTACGGCCACATTTTCGGAAATTGATAAACTAACCGAGCTCACTCGTAAAATAATAAGTGACCAATAACCAAACGCCATATGCGCTCTGATTGGTTGAATAAGTTACCTACGTGTTCCTTCTCCTTTGTTGACGAAGTGACATTTACCACAGAGCTACGAAAGTTTTAAGTGGCCATGACCAAAACTATGACATGATTGCACACGAATCGAAGTTGGCGAATCAGATTCTTTCGATTTCAGTTGTTTTTTCATGGCGAGGGGCTTCGCCATAGATGTCGACGGAACCCCGCTTCGCGGGGTTCCTATTTTTCCTAAATAAAATCAGACGACCATAACCTAACCTATCCTTCTTTTGATTTGAGTTCAGTTGTTTTTTCATGGCGAGGTGCTTCGCCTTAAGTAGGGATTATTAGTATATTATGTAAAAAAGTAAACCTGTATTATAGGTACCTAAATAGTTTTAAAGTAAAAATACTGTTAGGTAGGTAATCGAAACTGATAGATTTATAGTTTATAGTTTGGCAAGTCTGATTGTACCTAAGTCTATGGACACAAGCATCGCCTCTGTCAACATCGACCAATCAGAGAGCAGTGTGTTATTTTCCGTATTTTAAAGAAGCGTAAAATTAAAAGCTCTTCTGTGATTGGTCGAGCCGTTTAGAATTTTACGAATGGGCAATCCGTTAGTTTATAAATTTACCACGAGACGTCGCAGATTGATAAATTTCCGAAAATGTGGCCGTAAAATAATACAATTTATCTCTCGTTTAGAATCCTACGAAAGTTTATAAATTTCCTAGGAAATTTATAAACTTACGGTTCTTATTATTTTCCGGTGACATATATACAGGATGAATTCTTCAAGTGTGCGTGGATGACTACATTCTAAACTATGAGGAATATCAAAAAATAGTCAAAGGAGTCTCGGGGCCCATTCTGATGAAAATTAAAACTGCATCATTAGATTTTAGAAAATTAATATACCTGGCCAGGAATGAAACCCGTTAATTTTGAAAAAAACTCATCCTGTACACTGTCGAATATTACACCATTCGATAGTTTTGCTAACAAGGATCAAATTCTGGAAACTAATAACATGATAAGAAGCATCCATTAAGAAAAATTAGAAAGTACTATTACTGGCTTACCCTGTTGCATGAGTGCATGACAAATCTTGCAATCTTAAGTTCACCTAATACTTCCTATTATTCTAAGGAGTTCAAGGTGTATTTATGTAGTTGTTTTTACTATTACATACTTTGTGTTACTTCTTGTCATTCAAGTATTTATTATTTATTTATGTTGTGCTCGTAGTGTGTAAAATTTATCTATCCGCATGACTTAAGCTCGCAAACGGGATAGATAAGATTCCGATAAAGATTTATATCTACATATAAATATTGTTGGTATAAATCTTTACTTGGCTTCAACCCATTAATGGCCCATTACTGGGCACGGGTCTCTCCACTTGAGGAGGCCTAGAACATACTCCACCACGGTGCTCCAATGCGGATTACTGAATTACTATCATTGTTTTTGTGAACATGAAGTTGATTAATTTGATTACTGAGTTCTATAAATAAAAACCAGCAAAGGTACGAGCTATTTTTACCACCTAAGTTATTCGATATCTAAATTGGAATAACTTGAGCTTTTTCAGGTGCCAGTTGCGAGTGACTTACTAAGTTACTAAGGACATTCATGGGCTGATGTTAAAAGACATGCCTAAGTCCATTATTTTAGATGAATCTTATTTGGTAAACAAATCTTGGCATACCTACTTTTTAAATTGTTATAGTTTAGTCTTTAAATTGTTATAATTTTGTGTGAGCTTTATTTTTATTTGTTTTTTACAACAATTAAGTTAATGTTTGACCACAATCCTCTCTGATGGTAAACGGAGATGAGGTCCATGACGGTGAGCACATTAACTTAGTTAAAGTTAGTTAGTAAAACATATTGCAGTAAAAAGACACTAAGATAGTTTACCAAATAGGATTCGTCTAAAAATAGACTTTCCTTATGCTGCTGTTTCAACTCAGTATTATTGTTGAAAGGGCGGCAGTTGAAAACTTTTTTGCGCACCTGTGGTGTGTCGAATACCTGCTTTGCTAGAAAAACCTTTGACCGTATGAGACTTAAGACGAAGTGAAGAACTCAAACCGAGCCGAGTCGAGACCGAGTTTCAAACTAGGCTAATTATCTTTGCTTTTAAAGCAGGTTGCCATCGTTTTGAAATTCCTTACTTTATATTTGATTTAATCATACAAACAGACTAAGTATTACGTTTTAAAAGAAACATATTATACATAACAAACAACCAGTTATTTGCGTAGAAGAGAAATGAATATATTATTGTTTATTCTACGATTCTGGAGTTTTAATAAATATGTATGTATCCATGATCCATGATGATGTATCCAAATTACAGCTTTCTAGCACTAAGGTTCTCGGCACTTTGGACAGACGGACGGAGGGATGGACGAAACATGAAGACATGACGAAACTATAAGTTAACTATAAGTTGCGATTTTACTTCGAAACCCTAAAAAGATATTATTTTTAGCATCTTACCAAAGTTGCGTGCTACGTTGTTACACATAATTTATTTATTTATTATATTATATACGATTCGGATATAAAGTTACTTAATTAAACAAATTGTAATTTATTATAAGACTTTTGAATGAACACAAAGGTACTTTGTACGTAGCCAAAATAGCGTTCTATTAATGTGTTTGTACCAGTGAACGAATATACTATATAGGTATGTAAGTTGGTTTGTACTTCATATCTAATTAAAATACTACCATTTAATGATTCGATGCTAGCTAAATACAATAAAGATAAGTTGTATTTAATTGTAACAATATAGTCACACCTTTACCTACTAAGAGAAATGCATCTCTATCTTAAATAGAGTTAAATAGATTTTAAAAATCACACAAAAATATGAAGTATTTAACTTTTCATAATATCGTTAAGAACAGTAATGCCTATATTCTGGCAACATTTTGTGCGTTTGAGTTGTCAAAGTTGGTACGTCGATTTATGGATTCGAGTTTCGACTAGAGATGTTACCGCCGTTTCCGCTCGCGTTTTGATTGATAGTGCGGTTTCAGCGAAATTATATCATGCACCATCATTGGATCCATAAATTCTCTTAGATAATGCTTAGATAGAAGCAATTTTAAGCAACATGCACCGAAATTTCTACATTCAAGCGCACTAATCAAAGTGTACACACTTTAGGGTATCATATGTATCGAAATTGAATACGTGTTACGAGTATGGGAGGACCCTTTGTAAAAGGTTACAAATATAATATAATATTAATATTGAGATGTTTAAAAATGGTTGTTAGAGCTGGTTAAAATTTGTCTCACGTAACCTTATCAATGAGTTTAGGATAAAAAAAATTTATTAAAAGTGGCGCTTATTTGTCGAAGCACTTAAATCTTAGCGATAAGGGCGAAAGAACCGCTATTGCGTTCCAGTCACGATTGAAAAGAATTCTGTCCATTACCCTGAAGAAATTACAAAAAAACGTTGAATAATGCTTGCGTTTACTTGCAGAGGTTCCGTATTATAAATCTAATATATAAAAATTCAAGTAATCATTAATTATTCAATTATATTCATAAAATATTTAGAATTTTATATTAATCTTAGGTTCACGCTTCACTTTACCTGGATCAGAAGTTAAGAACTATCATGATCTGAAAATGATATCAGTATGATGGGTATCACATTTACATGTATATCTACATATGTATAGGTATAAGATATATAAAAGGCAAAGGTGATTGACTGATGTATGAACTCACAGGCCAAACAAAATTTCTCACACGTATTCCTAATATGACATAGGCATCCACTAAAGATCATTTTTCAAAATTCAACCCCCAAGGGGGTGAAATAGGGGATAAGTATTATAATGTTAAGCATTATTTCCGCGAGCGAAGTTGCGGGCAACAGCTAGTTAGGTATATGTGAAAGTCTGTACCTACAACGGAACTTACCTACTCTACGTTTTTCTATCTTCTCTTTTCTACTATTTTCTATCTCTTACTTTTATGAAATTTGAATGTATACTATAATAAAACTCAAAGTTTCTATTTGTCTGTCCGGGCAACACATAAAAACGCTTGAACGGATTTCGATGAAAATTGGGAAAGTTGTTACTGATACCCTGGGTCATATTTAAGGCAACTTTTCATCCCGTAAAATTAAAAGGTTTCCCGAGAAAACAGGATAAAAGTTTGAATAAGTCAAAACATAATTTCCTTATGCAAAGCTGCGGGCAAAAGCCAGTATTTAATAAGTTTAAGTATGCCTACAAAGGATCGGAAATTAGCTTGCAACACATCTGGTTTCTATGATTGTTACCTAAGCATTAAGTGGTAATGTACTAAGTCTTCACCAATCCGCGCTGGAGCAACATAACTCAATTAGTAACTTGGTTCAAAGGCTTGAAGCCAATTAGTAATTAGGTAATTATACGACTCATATACATAATTACGACTGGGATGAAACAGGTGAAAAATATGGGAAATTAATTTGAGTTTATTGATCAACAAATTTTTATTATCAAAATTTATTAAATATATAAAGCAGAAAGGGTATTCTAGGGTACTGGTTATTCAATAATATTCCTTTTACTTTGCACCATGATATAATTATTTCCATTCTCCTAACGTTCACATCAATATTCCAAAGAACTTCAACACTACGTGATCAATAATAATCTGTTTTACATTATTGACAATTCCCTAATCTAAATATTCAATTTTTCTTCATGACATTTTTCAAATGACAGCTTCTGCATCGGACAAGCGTTGTGGGATAAAGAGGTCCGTCCCTGGACCTTCACTGGAGATTCATGGCCTCGCCGACATATATTATCAATAAATCTTCTCATGTTCTCTCCTATTAAAAAACAAATCGCGTGTGTAGAATGTAAAATGTAGCATGAAGCAGCGAGCGAAGTGATCTATATCTATAACGTATATTTTTTCTGCAAATGACTTCCCCTTCCCACGACATCTAACAACGGAAGCGAACTTCCTAATGCTTATAACTTTTCTTAGTTATACACGTCCCTCGTTATTTTCTGAAATATGTTTTATATTAACATAGAACATAAACAAGTTGATAGTTTGAAAACTAAATACACGGTTTTGTTTTATAGTGTTATTGTAGGTATTATAGAAAAAAAATTGTGACTGTGCCGTCAAGGAGTTCCCTGGCCGGGAGCCAAACTTGTGTGAAATATCAGGTCATGTTTAACACAAAAATGCATTGTCATCAGAACTACAGCAATATGTATCAACTCTATAGGATAGGATGAAGTAAATCTAATATGAAGCGCTCATAGCCCAGCGGCTTGCGTCGATCCTAAGTGATCGACAAAGTTAAGCAACAGCGGGTGCGATCGGTAGTTGGATGGGTGACCGCTAGTGGCAAAAATTCTTGAGCGTTTCCGTGTTTCAGAGGGCATGTAAAGTCGTCGGTCCCGGTTGTAATCATAAGACAACAGTCGTTAAGCCATGTCGGAGGCTCTCGGGCGGTTTGAAAACTTCCAACACTCGGGTTGGCCACTAACCCCTCCACCAATCCGCACAGGATAGCGTGGTGGTATAAAATCCCTTCACGTATTAATATAGATTACTACTAACCGCCCTTGCTTTGCTTGGGTTTTTGTATAGATTCCTATTTTCTTAGTAGATTTTTACGAACCTGTATCGGGGGTTGCATGGACGACACATATAACATCACAATGACACTCATGACCTGGGTACAAATATTTATCTATCACATAAATATCTGCCCCGGCCAGAAATCGAACCCGGGTCGTTACCAACTAGGCTACAGGGTCATCGAGTCCAGTAGTTTTTGAGTTTATCCATTACTAACAAAAACTAACAAAAAACCGGGTTTTCCTCTTTATTTTTTTACTTTTTTTATAGTTTTTTGCTTATGACAAGCGATATAAAATTGTATGTATTTTTCCATTAAAAAGTAATAATGCCAACCAGTCAGCAACCAACATAACAAAACTTGTGTTGAAAATCTTAGTAGTAGCTTGGTAGTAACCGTAAATTCTTGTTATATACCAACAAACACCTCAGTAACCTAAATTAGATGAACAATAAAAACGTGTTTAGAAAGAAAGAAAAGAGAAAAATTCATGGCCATCCGAAGTACAGACACAACTAGTTATAGATACTTTTGTTTATAAAACTTTACCAAGGTGTACACCAAATTATTATGTGCTTTTGTAGTTTTTAAGTACTTTTCTGTCATAAAATATCAGTGACGGATTAATCGATCTCACCAAAAACATTTTCATGATAATAAAATTTTGCCAACACGAGACTGGCTCTACATCAAAAAATTATAAGATCTCATATAGAGACAAGCTTCTAATTCTACACGCCCTACCTATACAAATCCTATCTTCACAAACGCTAGTTAAAATATATGGATTGGTCCTTTCGCTCATTCAAACTTCCATCCCCTACTTTAAGAGGTTTTTTTTTATATCTTATAAGTTAATGCTTGACTACAATCCCACCTGATGTTAAGTGGCGATGTAGTCAATGGGCTGAAGAGTAAAAGTTCCAAGTTTTAGAATTTGTTTATTGTTTGTGTACAAATAATAGCTCACTGTATACCAAATTCCAGCTTTCTAGGACTTCAGGAAGTAGGGATGAGTTTTGATTATCACCAATGAGTGACGAAATCGGGGTTTTTTAGATATCAATAAAATCTAAAGTATAAGAACTATACAACAGAAACTTTACTTTTTTAATAAAATTTACTATTGAAATCATATTTCGTAAATATTGTTATCTGGTATTACTTATACCAGATAAACAAAATTAATCCAAACCCAAATTATGAGTGTTCAAAAAAACGACAAAGCACTTCGTGAAAATGTAGGTAGTGCCCTCGCACAGACATTTACTATATCTATGTCGGTGTGGCCTCACAGACATTGGCGGTGGCATGACCGTACCCCCAGATAAACCTTAAAATGGCCTGTAATGGCTATCGTATAGCCATATATCAATAAAGTTTAATAGGCGGCTATTATACGTGAAGGTGACGATCGATAGAACACCATAGGAAAGCTATTAAAATATTCAAGTATATTTTTCCGATCTACAATATCATTAGCAACAAACCTCAGAAACGAGAAGTGGTCACATACCACAACAATACCTAATCATTGCCGCCAATCGACACTGACAGGTATAAACAACTATCATATGTAATTTTCTTTTTGTACGCAGTGCGAAAATAAATAATTTATTTTTTCTTTCTTTCTTTCTTTCTTTCTATAAAATATAAAGACTTCTCTCATGATATAACGGGGTTGTGGGCTCCAACAAAAAGCACTAAATCGCATTACTTCGTTGTTGAATGGGTGCACCATGAACAAGAGACGAAGAAAATCCCTACAGCATAAATCTCTCCATAAACCATTCCACTGTCCGGGTCAAAACACTCTGTTATCATTGTTGACCTAAGGATCGTACACATCCTTTCCTACTGACCTCATTCGGAAGCTAAAATTTAGCGCGTGTATTTTGCTACGAAATTCGTAGCACATTCTCAGAAACATTTATTAAATTGTAAATCACGATTTGGCTCGAATATGTGCACATCTACCCGTCTTAAACGAATCGTTATTAAATACCGAATCGCCAATGACGGATTTATGTGGAAGCCCTAATAATTACCACGGTTAAGTGACCTCCTGCCGTTTACCTGCTCGTTACCGCTTACGGCATTAAATCACTCGGCCCTTTAATCAAGGAGAGTACTGCTAGCAGAAAGCTTCTAATCAATATCAACTCTGATTTTCGCTTCTGTTTCCTCTATTTTGCGCTCACAGGCTAACAGGATAAGAGTTGATACCAGTCGACAACATATCAAATCAGTTCAGCCGTTTAGAAACGCCATTCAAGTCATCAGATTATACAGAGTCCATACCTGTAATAGGCGTGTAATCTAATACCTATATAAAAATCTCATGTCACGGTGTATGTGGCCGAACTCCTCTGAAATGGCTCGACCGATTTTTATGAAACTTTATGTGTATATTTGGTAAATACGAGAATAGTTCGTAAAATATATTTCATACCGTTAGGTGATTAGGGTGTCCCTATATCTAGATATAATTTATATGGTATAATAGAACAACGTTTTTCCCGTCAGCTAGTAATAATGTATAATATAATCCGGTAACATAATAAAGTATCTATTTGATTAAAACATTGTAATATTTTTGTTTTAATCATTCAATTACATTATCTATTTTTAGTTTTTTGAAGCCAATTTAAATTTGATTTCCATGTACGAATTCTTATTTTTTCCAATCACAGTCTTCCTTGTAACCGTTTTATTATAAGAATACTCGCGTTATGGCAAATTCTTACATCATATAAGAATGTTTTTATGAGACGTTACTGGTGAATAGAATTCCATACAATCATACAATGTATAATATGGGCTTGCGTCGTGTTCCCGAGCGATTATAGTAGGGGTCTTCAAGGCAATAGTGTTATAGGCTGTTACTAAGTTAATGCTTTTCCATGGACATTGGCTATGGCCATCAAATACAATTAAGAAAATTTTATAAAAAGTAACATTAATAAGCATTCATTTATTTTATCTTAAAATGGGTACTTAGCTACAAAATATTGTTCCTAAACTAGGTTTTACTTTTAAATACGTAAAGCTTGCGTATTGAAAAGACACGCCTATGTTTTTACCAATTAACCCCTTTCATTTGATATCCAATACGGCACCTTTTTATTTTTTATTTCTGACTTTATCCTAGTGCACGAAATACTTAATATGCCTAGAGTTTAGGGAACGCCATACAAAATTTTGACGTCACATAGTCTATACCCAGGAGACGATCAAGACGCTTTTAAAGATGCTTGGTTTATCCAATTATAATAAGCTAGCGCTCTGCTTGCGACGTTGTCCGCGTTTTCCAGTAAAATAAGTAAATTTAATTAATTCATCAGTTTTACTCCATAGTCTATCTGTGTGCAAAATTTCATCAAAATCCATTCAGTAGTTTTGCATTAAAGAGTAACGTCCATACCTCCTCACAAACAAATTTTCACATTCACAATAGGGGAAGGGGGGCATAATGGGGACGTTAAGGGAAATAGCCAATAACAGAATAAACAAAATATATTAAGTAATTATTATAATCATAACACTTTGGTTACATATTAGGGTCATCATTTGGCATAGAATTTGGCGAAGTAACTAATCAAATAATGCTTAAATTTTAATTTTACGAAACCCTCAAATGTTGGGGCAGTATGGGGTACATGGTTATTTTATTCACAATATGTGCAGATGTGAATTTCTTCTGGGTTCTCGTCGTCAACACGTACACAGGCTGTATGACACCATCGTCTGCATAGCTGGCAGTCATACCCCACTGGTAATATTATTTGAAATAATTGACAAAAAAAACGAATCGATAGTTAAGAGTGATTTTGTTTAAAACATATCAATAAATAGTATCTCTACAATAACACAACAAATAAACAAAAATAGTAATGAAAACACTTACCTTTTTACATGTGTTTCCGTATTCACTCAAAATTAGATGAAATCACATCATAAAAAAATTATTTTCGTAAAAACCAAACGACTGCAGACTAGTCGCCGGTCACTGTCGGATTAAATACTGATACAAAATGGCCATCTATTAGTGAAAACAACAAACGTCTAGTGTGCATCGTTACTTGTTTGTTTGGGTGGCCCCGTCGTGCCCCGTGACCCCGTCATGCCCCCCCTTCCCCTATTAGTAGGATAGTTTAGAAGTTCTGAGGGAGGGAACAAACGAACATACAAACATACATCATTCATTACTCTCCTTCGCCGTAGCCAGATGACAAATGTTCATATATATTCAGGCTACCTTTCATCGATCTATCGTATGCTTCGTATCCATCACTTTGTGTCATCATGTTTATGATAATTATGTAACATATTGAGGCTAATTATTATCATTAGGCTTATTAATGGATTAAGCTAATAATTAGTTTTAAATTAAGAAGTTATAATTTATTTTAAGAATCGCTCATCCTCAATGTTAATAGCCGATACCTTTTTTAAGCTTTTCATTATAAAACACGGATTAGATAGATTTATTTTTGTATCGTTCTTGCATGAATCTATATATATAAAATTGAAAAGAGACACACCACTGATTAAACAAAACATCTCAGAAACTACCGAACCGATTATGATGAAATTTGGCAGGGAGATAGTTTATGCTAAGGAGACGTCAGCTAAGAACGGATTTTTGGAAATTCATCCCCTAAGTAGCAAAAATAGGGGTCCGAAGTCATTTTCATACAAACCAACTTCGTCAGTTTTAGAGTTATAAGTATGAATTTTTTTATGTAAGTTAATAGTAATAAACAAAAATTAAGTTTAACACATTTTTTTGGAATATCATCCCTTAAAGGGTTAATTTAGGCGTTTTATCATAGTATGCAAATTCGTCATTTGTGAATTTAAAAACATGAAAATTTACATATTAGCTCAAAATTAGAAACTAAATTTAGAATTATTACGTTTTTTTGGAAAATCATCCGATAAAGGGTTAATTAAGGCGGCGCAAGTTAGTATGGGAACTTCGTCAGTTTTGAAGTAAGAAGGGTGAAAATTTGTATTTAAGCTTATAGTTAGACACAAAAAATAACTGTATCACAGTTTTCTCGAAATTCATCCCCTAAAAATAGGGGTTGGTAGTCAACTACATACAAATCAGCTTCGCCAATTTTCGAGGTAGGTATAAATATGAAAATTTGTATGTTAGTTTATAATAATAAACAAAAGTTAAATTTAACATATTTTTTTGGAAAATCATCCCTTGAAGGGTTAATTTAAGCGATGTACCATAGTATGCAACTTCGTCATTTTTTAATTTAAAACATGAAAATTTACATATTAGTTAAAAATTAGAAACTTAATTTTAAGTATTACGTTTTTTTGGAAAACATCCCCTAAAGGGTTAATTAAGGCGGCGCAAGTTAGTATGGGAACTTCGTCAGTTTTGAAGTAAGAAGGGTGAAAATTCGTATAAATATTTAAGCTTATAGTTAGACACAAAAAATAATTGTATCACGGTTTCCTCGAAATTCATCCCCTAAAAATAGGGGTTGGTAGTCAGTTACATACAAATCCACTTTGCCAGTAAATTTTGCCAGTAATAACTCTCTGTTTAGTTAATTTAGGCGATGGAACTTAGTACACAACTTCGTCATTTTTGAAGTTAAGAACATTTAAGAAACTTAAGTGTGCAAGTTAGTGTGGCAAATTCGTCAGTTTTGAAGTAAGAAGGGTGAAAATTTGTATATAAGCTTATAGTTAGACACAAAAAATAACTGTTTCATGATTTTCTCTAAATTCATCCCCTATAGGGCAAAACTAAGGGGATGTAAATATTTAAGAAACTTTGGATTTTTGAACTCTGAAGTAATGTAAAACTTGATATGTAAGAAAAAAAAATAATTGTAACAGGTTTTTTTAGAATTTCATCCCCTAAAAGGTAAATAAAGGGGTTGCAAATTTTTCAGGAACTTCTTCATTATGAAAATTAATATGTAAGCTTATACTGAGAAAGAAATTTTGTATAGGGGACTTTACGGATGGGAGGGGGAGGAGAGAGACAAAAAGCAGGAAAGAGACCGGGAGCGGGAGAGGGAGGGGGACAGGGAGCGGGAGAGGGATAGTGAGCGCGAGAGGGAGAGGAACAGGAAGTGGGAGAGGGTCCGGGGGCGGGAGAGGGAAGGGACAGGGAGCGGGAGTTGGACCGGGAACGGGAGAGGGCGGGAGAGGGAGCGAGAGAGGGAAAAGGACAGAGAACTGGAGAGGAAGAGGGGCAGGGAGCGGCAGAGGGAGAGGTACTTGAAGCTGAAGAGGGATCGAGAGTGGAAGAGGAAGAGAGAGAGAAAGAGGGAGAGGGACTAACATTGAAATTTATAATCAATAAATAACACATCAATAACGTGTGAGAGCACCAAAAATTTGTTTTTAAAATTATTGTCTTTCTGTCTGTCTGTTTGTCTGTCCGGGCATCACATCAAAACCCTTGACCTGAGGAATTTTGAGGTTTTAGTTTATAAATTCCTAAATTCAATATAAATTAACCTGTTATTAAATTTTCTTCTATGAGGGGTACAAAATAAATATGATAAGCATAATTTCCGCGTGCGAAGCTGCGGGCAACTGCTAGTAAAAATATAATTCTAAGAATTTTCCTAAAAGGATTATGACGAAGTCAATTTAAACGAGCTAATCTGAATTATTAGGAATTTTGCCCAAAATGTAATATAAAAAACGCTAACTTATTTTATGTAAAAATAAAATTGATATGTGCGAGTTAAACTCGCTTGGAAAGGGTTCCGTACGTTGATTATGTACGTATATTTACCGTTATTTTTCTATTTTATTCATTTTTGTCATTTTTTAAGACATTATTTATTTATTTATTTATTTATTCTTTTGCAACACCTTAAACTAGAGGTTACAAGGGCGAACTTAATGCCTAATGGCATTCTCTGCCAGTTGACCCTGGGTGATGGTAAAAATGTGAGGTAGGCAAAGAAAACAAAAAAAAAAGATTAGAAAAAAAAAACGGGAATAAACAACATATTGAAATACTAATATCCAGATAACCATAGTATTTATATATACAGCATGAAATCGAATCGGACTGAAATATTTCAGGGGGGCACTCATCTCGCGATTCTCAGCCCGAATATGTAAAAAAAATATGGCCTTAATTTTTAAGCAAATTATCCTTTAAAATACAGTAATCATAGCCACCGTGGTCGAGCAAGCATCGACCTTATTTTACCATACATTAATGAATTTCGCAATGCTTTGTATTCGCCGCTATTAACGAAGTTAGGTTTTATGGCACCGCCGCGATCATGCCGCCAAAGGTACCGCCACGCCACTTAATACGCCGCGCCGGCGTTTACAAAGGTAAACGCCGCCTTTCGGCTTTTCGTAAAAGCCGCACCGCCCGCACCGCACGCTTCGACGCTGTCCCGCCCCCTGCGTCTTGCCGTGCGAAAGCAATGTACAGTTGTACACAAACAGTCGTACCGTCGCGTGTCGTGAGCGCAGCAGTGCGTGCGATATTAATTACTGGTATTGCGATTTATTTATTTGTTAAAGAAGTTGTGTAACAACCGTTTTAGTGTCACACGTCAGTGTGTAGACCAGTGTTTTAAACAACTGTTTATTAAGTTCGTACTGACGGAAGATTTGATAGTGCATCATTAATGATTTATTAGGTATTTTAACAAGTGTGGTGGATGAAATGTTAGACGATGTGCCGTTAATTTATCACAGAAATATGTGTTATCAACACGACGTAGCGCCTGCACACTATCTGGTCCGAGTCTGTGAGTTTTTAAATACCATTTCCAATTTTTAAAGTATGCCAGAAATAATCAATTTTGTATTAAATGTTTGGCTATTTTATGTTAGATATTTGCTTAATAGGTAGATACCTAAATTTTTTGCCTGTCCTAACCCAGGGTTTAAGAATTTAAGGGAAAACGAATCATAGGTCATTCACCTAGATTGCGAGGGCGACGCGCTGCTAGGGCGTCCATACGTTTTGAGATTTTTCGTATTTAGTTTGATATTATTATCTCTGTGATTTATGAGTGTTTTAGTTTATTTCTTTGTTTATTCGGGATCTCATCGCGAGCCAAACATCCCTTAAAAAATTTCCCACGAATTAAAATGCTACCCTGTATATATATATATTATATAAATATATATTGAACATAAATAAGAATTATATAAAAAAAAATTATAGTCTGTGGTCTTACATTCCATATTGTAAGACCACAGACTTCTTATAGGTTTTCCTGTAATATATTTAAGTAAAAAACTGTTTTCTGTATTTTTCTCATAATTCTATGTATATAGCCTCAGTTGTTAAGGAGATAAGAGGAGGGAATTTTCGTATTAAATTTTCGTTTTTATTAATATTATTCGTCTTTATTAATAATTTTTAAACTATCCATTGTAGAACTGAAACAAAAATATATTTGAAATTTTTAGACCAAAACCTTTCATAAGACATGCCACAAGATACGGTTTGTAAAACCGATTTTTTATGATATTTAAATTTTATTGAAAAAATCAAAATTCATTTTGTTTTCTTTATACATTCGTCTTTGGGTCACAAAAAAGGACATGAATGCCAAATTTCAACTCATTTGCTTCTGTAGTTTCGGAGGAAATTGACTGTGAAAGACGGTCGCCCAGATGCACGAGTGATCCAATAAGGGTTCCGTTTTTAGTTTTTTTTCGTTCGGAACCCTAAAAAAGAAGTATTTAGGTACATAATATTTCTAATAATTTCGTATAAGTTTACATAGGGGCCGTCCATTAATCACGTGAGGCTTGAAGGGGGGGGGGAGGGGTTTGACAAAAATCACGAAAATAGCACGAAGGAGGAGGGGGGGTGTAGTAAGATATCACGTGTATTTATTTTTTCGTCAAACGCGCGATTTTTAAATAGAAAAGCAGCGTGTAGTGTGACTTTGACTTGCCGTTGCCAGGCAACGAACGAAGGCCTCACGCGCCGCCACCGACTGCCCGGCTCGGCATGTTTTGGATTAAAACAATGTCGAAAGTAGGTGATCTGTATAAAGACCTTTTTGCAGAGTATAAGAAAGGAAAAATACACGTGATGTTGGGGGAGGGGGGGGGTAGTCTTAAACCTCACTACATATCACCAAGGGGGAGGGGGGGGGTTAAAAAATGCTAAAAAAAGATCACGTGATTAATGGACGGCCCCATACGAAATGGCAATAGTATTATTGGATTTTCGTTGTGTTATCGCTGCTAGGTCACTGGTATCATCAACATCACACCATTAGAATGCGATATTCTGTCGATGCTAATCTTATCACGGTAAATGAACCGTGAAATTAACAATATTTTGATCGTTTTTATTTCACTGTTACACATTATACATCCATATACTGTACAGCAAAATAATATTATACAAATATATTTTTTAAAGCAAACATGCCTTTGCTACGGCTAAAACGTCGACGCTAATCTTGCTTTACGACCGTGACAAAAACAGATTATGTTTTAAATCCAAGTATTTTTTCTTATTTATCTATTATTATCAATATTCTACCGCATAACAGCGAATTCTTCCATTATTCTTTCACAGTAGGCAACAATTATTTGGATCTGCTTACACGCGGAGATAAGGAAAAAAGTTCCCAACAGGTTTTCTTAAGGAAATACTTAAGAGAGTATTGTTTGTTAACTGATTGAATATTTTTTCCTTTCACGAACTGTAACAATAAATTGCGTACACATACAGATTTATGTACATTGTATCTCACCTCCATCCATCCGTCAGCTATTAAAATTCACATCTGTATAGATCTTACTTATCCGGGCCTCAGCCTTCCGACGCTAGCAAAAATACCCTCCACAACCAACAATATGATTGATTCGCTGTTAAAAGCACAACATGCCATTAAAGAACCTTAAACGAATAAGTTGAATCCTAAAAAAATTTTTTTTTTAAACGCTTTTATTTCAATAATGTTTTAGCTAAAAATTAGCTACAAGTTGTGAAAATTTCAAGTCTCTACGTAAAATAGAACATAGAGAATTATGCGTCTAAAGTCTGAAAATCGTTTTTTTTAATTTAACAACAAATAAACAATGAAAATTAGTTTAAAATATGATTTTCGTGTATTGTCATCGGAAATACACATGTCTGCCAAATTTCATCAATTTTCATTAAAGGGAAGTCATTCAAATTAACGTTACAAGATTTGATGCTTTGATGCTTTGATGCTCCGAAGTGAAGCTAAATAAAAGCGTTTAAAAATGTAACCTAGCGTATACGAACGAAATATGAACAGTTGACGACTTATGCCATGAAACGTTATGGCACGAACGGCGAAACACGCTATCGACTTCCTCATTGTAATGGTTCATCGGACCTGATAACAGCGAATAAGAATGCTATTCCAATATACTGGTTAGACTTACTTTGTATTGATTGCAATATAATTTCATGGGCAAAGTCAAGGTTGACGTCAGATTTTCCACTTAATATATTTTTGTGGTTGCTTTTGGAGACTCGCTCTCATAATTTGTACTGTGAATTTGTAGGTACTAAGGAGCGATTTAAGTAACCATTAGTGTTTCTGAGTTGGGGCGTAAGACTTTAAAAGAGGACTAAGAAGAAGTTAGCGTTGCGAAGGGCAAACTGATACGACTGAAAGGTCTAAATTTAAAGTGAATAATTTATATTCTAATACTTTGTGTCTGTTTTTCTCTTTTTTTGAGTTTCAGTGTCTGTGCTGCACGCTAGTGAGAATATTTCATGAGCAATTCTGTCTAATGCTATTGGAAAGAAGGGCATTAGGTTGTAGGAAAGTGAACTCTAGATTTAGAAATTCATACTTATCAAAAACATAAATGTGAAATGAGAGCCGTGTTCAAAAAAAGAATTAAGATCTAAATGGGTCCCAAGTTCTGTTTAGAAAAGCCTAAAATTTTAGTCACAAGAACATGTAATTCAAGCTCTATATTTGACTTAGTTAGTGTATAAAATTTGGAGCACGTATTCCGTAAGTCTCAATAAATGAGCCAAGTTTGACAGGTATATGTGGAATAGTTTTCGACTTATGAGTGGGTCAAAAGTGGCTCCAAAGGGTTGGTATAATATTACACACTGTGCTGCTCGCCAGTTCTGTTAGCTTGAACATGGCTTGACACGCTACCGCGTGCACGTCACGTCTTCATCACAATATGTTTAGAAATAAGAAGAACAATAAAATATTGATTAACTTTTTTCCTTATTAGAACGGAATGAAAGCAAAGCTAGTACTACCACGTGCTTTTCAATTATTCATGTATAAAATTGTTCAGGGGTAACAATTTTATACATGAATAATCCCTTCTCGTACGAGCTGGGCGATCACACGTTTTTTTAACATTTCATAGCCAAGTCACGTATTTACTTTGGAACTTTATTACAATTTGGGATTTTGATTCGTTTGTATATTTGTTGTTGCCCCTAAATATTTAAATCAATTAAGCGTTTAAAAAGAATATTCTAGGAAAATTAAAAACTGTCTTAATATTACTTTCTTCATTTTTTTCTGTGTGGTTTGAATACAATTAAATACTTTCAACAGAAAAAATCATGGGCGGCTGGCAGATGTGAAACATCGAAATTATTTTATACAACTAATAGGCATAAAAGTACAGATTATGACAGGAACTAAATATGACATGATGAAAAAATACAATATTACGAATTGTCTCCAGAAAATGATGACAGTTTTGTCCTACTGTATGCTACAGCCTATCAAACTAAGTTTATTTATGATTACCCATATTGTGTTATTATAATTTTTTTCCTACCATAATAATATAGTGCGGCGATGCGTCGCCACTCACCGCACCAAAAATCACGTTTACCCCTTGCCTATAGATGTTTCACATCAAAAATCTAGTTTCTTTGGTGTGCACTAGGCCTTACTTTCAGAAGACGTTATAATTTGTCTTCATTGTTACAACCAACGCGTTGGCAGAAGCTCTGAACAACAGAACGATTTAAAATTAACGGGTGACTATCAGCATCTGTCGCACGTAATGCTTTAATATCATCAGGAAGCAATAAATCAATCCATAAATTTCCCTCATTAATAATGTCAGAAGGCCATGTGACATTGAAATTATCGCTCATCGCTAAAATTCTTCAGCATTCGTGTAAGCTATGACGTTTACAACAAAGTCTCTTCTGTACTCTTCAATTTCAAATATTTCTATATACGAGATTTGTACACCGCGATAGTTCAAACTTTGGTAAGTAAGTTCAAATCACACAGGCACATAATTATGTATTTTGGGTTTGTTATCATTATTCAGTATTTTATGATGCAGATCTATGATAGGTACCAATTTTTTTCCTGTCTTCATACCATTAAAAATCTAATGATTGTCACCACGAAAACGAAGTATTCCACCTAAGTAAAAGTCCTAACCTAAAGTTATAATTTTAATTGGCTTTAAAATTTATCAAACTTCTACATTAATTTGCCATGGATGAAAAAAAACGTCAGATCAAATGAGTGTCACCTCCAGTTTTTATTAATTTTATCAATATATAAATCATCTCACGAATCCTGCTAGTTTTAAAACAGCAGCTGATAAAAAATTACAGGAGCAGCAATTTGGTAAACGTCTCCAATTATAGTAACTAAAAGTCAAATGACAATTATAGTAACTAAAAGTACAGTTATCCTATTAATATTATAATATTAATATAATTATAATAATATTATAATATTAATGTGAAAGTTTGTGAAGATGTTTGGATGTTTGTTCATCAATCACGCCACAACTACTTGCCGATTTCACTGAAATTTGGAATGAAGATAGCCTGAATTGATACATAGGCTACTTTTTATCCCAGAAAAGTTCAGGGTTCCCGCGCCGCGGGATTAGTACAAAATCTATGTATCTCTACCGCGGGTGAAGCCGCGGGCAGAAGTTAGTCATACATAAAAAAATATTTTAAGTTTAATTAAGGGTATAATACGAAGAAGTTGTCAATCGTTGGGGGACTGTGAACAAAAGTAGACTTTTATACATATACACATAAAACACAAAAATTTTATAGACTCTGAAACCATCCAACTGATGTGCCCCAAACTGGTCTCATTTGAATGGAAATGCAATGATGGAAAGATGGTTTGAGACTACTAAAACAATGCATTAGGCACATTCGGTCCATTCATGGAGTCGATTTTCGACTTTTGCCATACAATTTTTTTCCCTAAACATTTCTTTTTTAGCGTACCTACTAGCACATTTCGAGTATCCACTAACTAGGTATTTATAACTATAAATACTAACCGATTTTTTTCTACTTATAGGAGAACCTTTGGACTCCCTTTCAGTGTGATATTTATATAGCATAGCTAATTTATACGGAGACGAAGTACAAACAACTTTACAAATACGTTTATAATTTTAATAATAGAATTAAAACATTCATAGCAGTGTGAATTAAACCATTTACAAAATGAAATATGAATGAATTTCGATCGCAGAGCGTGAATCACTTTAAAAGAAAAACAGTTTTCACGACGAAGCAAGTGCGTGTCAGGCCAGACGCAATGTAGGGTTCCGACCGAAATAGTAAAATCGACTATTACTCATTAACTACTTATGCTAACATAGCCGTGATAGTTTTCCTTGTAAATTCATAATAGAACCTATTATTTTTGAGAATATTTTCACTTTTCCAATCCAACCGTTTAGCCGGCAGGGGGAACATTTGACTCTAACCAAAATTAGCACTTTAAAGCTAAATATTTCGCAAATGGACCCCTAATTCCAAATATGGTCATAGACGACCCATAATATTTTTGAAAGACCTTTTCAACGATACCCCACACAATAGGGTACGCGACGAATAAAAAATTCATCCTCATGTTACTCGTAACTGTTGGGGAGGTACCCTGGAAAATAATGTTTTTCAATATTTTATTCTACGATTCTGGATTTTTAATAAATATGTATATCCATGCCAGATTACAGCTTTCTAGCACAGGCAGACGGACGGGCGGACATAACATAACTATAAGGGTTCCGATTTTACTTCGGAACCCTAAGAAACAGGTGTTTTATTGTAATCGCTGTGACATGTCATATATTATTCAACACGGTGATGTCGTGAAGACGTAATATTACGACATGCCCTTGGCCTAATACACCAGAGAGCGTGAAAATCCGTTCTGATTACTCACCTAGCATCATGGAAGGGAATCCAGATATACACACCTAATAAAAGTTAAATATAATAAAAAATCTTTTGAAAAGTGATTATTGGACAATGATGTTTAAAAAACTATAGATATATACGTTATGCCCTTACAAATCAACCAAAAAATCTGTTCCGAAAAGAGCTACAACACACACACATTTATCTTTTCACTACACCAATCACACTACAATAATACACGAAGGCATTTTAACGTTGTATGTCAAATCTCAAGCACTTCCGACAACAAAAGCGTGCCTATCGTCTTGTACTGACAGAGTGACTACGAGCAGACAGAGGTTAATTGACCGCTCTTACGATCTTTATCTTCGGCGCGCTAGGGAGACTTTTCCATAAATAAAGCCAAAGATAATGGAATTACTTTTTTGGAATATTTAATTTTGTGTGGACCTACTATTTGTTTATGTGAACTATCTTGCGGAAACCACGACATTATTATAGCTGCTTGGTATGTTATTATTAAATCGCGGTTATTTTTGTTCCCGGATCCTTTGGGAAATAAAAACATATGAAAAATCTGTAATCGGATTAGTTGTTTAGTTGCTTTCACTATCCATATTTTTGTACAGATTACTATCAATATTTATTTTCTTAAAGTATAATCGAAAATTATTTTCAAAATCAGATAAAAAAAGGATCAAACACTTTTAACCTATTAAAAGTTATATTAGTTTGCAGAAATTAATTGTTTACATACTGTGTTTTAAATAAATAAGTACATACTAGATATTATACCATTAAGAAAAGATTTTTTGAGTAACTAGTCCTAACTAAAACTTCAATTAATGTTACGTACCTATTTGAAACAAATTTTGAAAAACTATTTTCTTCGACTCCAAAACGAAGTTCGTATCAAATTCTACTCCAACCAAAACTCGATCTAGTCGACAATAAGCCGTCAGTTGACTTGTAAATATTTACATTACAACTACAGAGTACATTACAAACATTTCCGGAATTCTGTGACAAACATACTCAAGTAAACAATAAACTTGCTCAGAATTCGGTTCCTACATCATTGTTTTATACGCTATGAGAAAACATTTGTAACTAAAAATCTTCTGAGATTTTTATAGATATAAATAAACTAAGAAGGTAAACGAAGAATTGATTCAGTTCTGCCGAAAATGCATTTCTGTGATAAGGTTGAACTAATTCTACATTCTTTTCCTTCAGACGAGGGAACTCCTCAACCATCAACAGAACGAAATTTTAGCTTTAATACATTGACACTATAAAAGCATGTATTTAGTTTTTAAACGATTAACTCGTATTATTATAATGATCATAATCTAATCGGAAAGGCATTTTTTATACATTTAGGTCTGAATTCCGGTCATCAAATCCGTTAATACCTCTAATAGTTTTTATCAAATATCTTCTATGTAGACACAAAGATCAATTACAGTTGATTAAAGGTCTCTAAGCATGTAACAATAGTTTATTTGACATAATTCGAGTCAACGAGGTCAGAGCACTCGTTACCTGGACAGCATTATGCAGAGGTACGGCTGCAATTGAGAAAATGAATAGAAAAACATTTGGAAATGCAGGTGTTGTGCATTTCTTTTGGTTTATTGAATAGTAATATTTTAAACACGATGATTTTAATTCATGATTTTTAGCAGGTATAATAAGAGCAGTAGCATGCCTAGGCTGTCAGAACAAGACAAGCCCAGTTGTGTCGTACAACCCAGGATCTCGGGATCGATAACAAAGAACACTCCATTCCATACGTATAATATTTACCAACAAATAATATGAGTGTTAACAGCTTCAGAGTGATGATAAAGCAATGATAGTAAGCTGAGCTTTTCGGATTGTATGGCTGTACCGCCACGGAATAAGAGTTATATTCACGTTGCTTAATAATAATTTTGAGATAGTTGCATGTACGTATCATTTAAAAGAAAAATAAAAGAACTTCAATTAACATTAATTAACTTAAATTCAAATAACATACAATTCCTCTTTTTAAACATACAGTGTCATTAATTGATACAACTAAAAGAAGCAACCGAAACATGGTTTAATAGTGGAAAGAGATTAACACAAATACAACCTATAAGACTGAAATGTACCCCAGAGTTAAATGGACCTCAGATTATAGGCAAAGTTTTTTGTCTGAGCAACTGAAGCAAAAGATAAAACAATATTTTTCATACGCTGACAAGTTTATTCATAATAATTGTATTATTAACAAAGAAATTATAATAAGTACTTAAAACTACTTTGTTACCCTTAATTAATATGATCTTTTTTAAACAAAAACATTCATAATTTCATAATTTTTCTATTTGTAAGGTAATTGTTCTCTGACATGATATTACAAATTCCTGGCATGTAGCAAAATTTCAGCTTGCAAAGTTAATAGTAAGTCAACAAAGCAACAGACCTGTCACAACCACAGAAATTTTTAGATCCAAGTTTGTAGATATAAATTATCATTTAATTCCATTTGTTGCATGAGACAGTTTAGGTCTTTGTACCCACACAGGTACACACTTTTCCAGTCAGTGTATTCATTCTAACACGAGCTTCCGCCCGCAACTTCGCCCGCGTGGATCTTGATCATTTTACATAAAATCATAGTGAATTATACATTTAAAACTTCCTCATGAATCACAATATCTATTGATGGATTTTTGTACGGTTTTCGTACAAAAATCCATTCGGTAGTTTTTGAGTTTATCGAGTTCATATAGACAGACAGACGCGGCCGGAGGACTTCATTTTGTGATATGCATAGATTATGCTCAAACTCGAAACTTGGGATTGTTACCCGGATTAACTTTGGCGCGAGTCTTGCGGATTCATTTTAAATTATTATTTTCATCATCTTCAGACCTAATACAGTGTTTTACTGCTAAGCCTGGGGATCCGTAGGATTTAAACCTGTGCGAAAAACATACTTCAGTTCAAACCACTATCACTTCTTTCAAGTTTAGAACGAAAATATCCTAATAGTTAAAATAATTACACATAGAAATAATTTCCGATCTCGACTTTTCCGATTGTTACGTAATAATTGGTTTATGATAATCGTCCGTATAATAATACTGTAACAAAAAAGACACTAGAATGGATCACAATTTCGGACATAGAATTTATGAATAAATGTAGGGATAACTTTTTACAGCTTACAGATGACAGCATAACCTTTACCATCACGATTTAAAATGTTTACTAACATTCTGGAATTACTGCCAATGTCGTCGAATGAAATGACTCAAGCTTTAAATATTTGTTTTTTTATTTCATTCACGTCTAACACAGTCGAAATTAATGCCATCACGTAAAATATTTAAGGTTGAATAAGTCTTAAACATATTTTTGGTCATTGGAATTAAAAAAAGAAGCAATTTAACCTCAGTTGAGCATTTGCTATGAGGTGATGTTCGTAGCCACAGACATGTATACTATGTCTATGTTCGTACCACATTAAGAGTCAGTCTCAAAATTGACTTTTTTATGTTACTAACTACCATCGCGGCATTAGGTGGTTGATGGTAAGTGGTTACCTTCACCCTTGGACATCAGCAACGTCGATTCGTTGCTGATCAAGAAAGAAAATAGAGAGAAAGAAAAAACTGGTTCAAGCCAAACCAGATAATTTTAGAATTGTGCAGACACACAAGAAAGCCTTATAAATTATATTATCATCGCAATCTCTGTTGAACGAAGTAGGTAGACTCTTAAGTTTCGATTGACGCCAGCAATGTTTTGGCCAGACTGCGTGTCTACGGGTTCTGCTACGCTCGGAACAAGTGAATGTGCCAAGTACTTAGTAATCATAAATAACTTACAAGTAAAACGAGTTTATTCATAGTCGTCGTTAGCATGTAAATATGGTAGTAAGCTTCACACGCCTTTGAAATGTAAAATGAATGAATAAGGCTTACTAGTTTGTCGAATTTTACCTTATTCTTAGAACGAGCACGCGTCTCTATTGAATCCAGAGTTGATAACATTTGACAGCACCAGCTCAAATGTGTGCAGTATACTCCTCACCCAAGATTTCAGTTTAAGTTGGTAAGGACACCAAGTATTGCCTGCAGTTGCTTTAGCCTTGGATTTAATGAACCGCCAAAGTTAAGATTTGAGGAAAACAACAGAAGGTGGTTTTTCCAGAACCTGGAAGGAGGGAGCCACTGAAGTGAAGTACTTATTTTGGCCGTGAAGAGACACCACTGTTTTTTGTGGCATTGATGCTCACAAGATTAGCCTTCCCATCTACACACTACTTTTTTATCAATAATACAAGTTACATTTTACTTAAAGTGAGTGATTTATGTATTAATACGCTGCACAATTGCCTCTCTTTCACTCTGTATCTGATCTTTACTAGCGTGAAATGACGGCAGATACTTTTCAAGAACTGTGCTGTCGTCTGCGTACCCATAGATAGTAAGCAAAATCTTTTATTTGTAGCAGAATGAGAACTGCTGCAGAACGGACCCTTGAGGGACTCCAGTGAGTATTGCTACTGATTGTGATGAGCATCTCTTAGCAATAACGTAGAAAGATTGTCACACAATAAGTCATTACCTAGCTGATTGGTTCAGGAGAATGCTGTAACCTTGAAGCTTCCCCAAAAGACTATGCGTGTGAGACCCTGTCAAAGGCCTTTTCGATTTATGGGATCATACGAAATTATAAACATTGCGATATTACCAACCCAACCATTAGCACCTAATCTATATCAAGAATTTAATTGTGTTTCAATTTGTGTAGTGTAAAAGAATTCCGTGAGAACGTTTAAATGCAATTTGAACACAATAATTGCGACTGTAATTTTGTTATTGTGTTGAAGCAGCAAGTAGCGACAGCAATTACTCTCTTCAGTAGTGATTAGACTTTGTAAGTCGTTCTTCCGCTCAAATGTCCGAGGGCTTTTGCAATAAGAATTTAACATCGAATCTTTTTCTACAATATTATTGAGCTTAAAATCGAAAAAAGATACGCGAATTTGAAGAAATCTACCGTGGTAAATAAGATTTTTAATACTCTTAGTTTAGCAACACATTAGAAAAGCTATAGGATTACGATGAAAAGCACCAGAGCATTTATTTTCCTGCACTGTATGCATGTCCCTGAAGAACAGATAAAATGTACCTACCTAATACTATCTTGGAACCATGATAGAGTATTATTTTCCGAAGTAATAAGAAACACACCACCCATAAGACAAATCCACGCTGTTTGATACCTCTATAATATAGCACAGTTATTAAAATATCGATAGATGGATGGAACTAGCAGTATCTATTTGATATATTTATTGTAAACTACTATTTATTGCGAACAGATTATGGCCTACCATGTGATATCTATTCAGTAGTTTTTTCCTGAAAGAGTATCACCAAACATCCATACATAGAAATTGATTTATTTACTTTAGCGTATTATCACACGCCGGGTATCCACTACTTCAATATAGAAAGATTAGTTAGTAGTATAATAGGAAGTGAAAAGAAGGCACTGTCAACGTTGAATAATTTCGTTCTTGCTCCGTTTATACGCTTGGTCGCGGCCCGACCCAAAAGTTCACGAAATATTTAAACTCGAGAACATTTTATTTTACAACCCTCAATTTGCCATCCCGCCGCGCACCCTTCCTTCGTATGTCAACTATGAGGGTAACTCCGTGTTATTATGGTGGATTTTACCAAATAAGCGTTAGTATTTTGTTAATATTGGTATGGTGGCTTATACCATAAAAGTGTAAATATTTCTTATTTTCATAAAAAAAACTCTACAATTTTTTAACATTAATGATGATTTTGTTTTGACCACTTATTTGGATATAAAATGGTTTTTAAAAATTAAAATATAATTAGTAATTGTTTATAACATCGATGTATCCTTGTTGTATGTTTACTTGCAAAAACTATCTTGCTTTATCGATAATAATATGCAAAGTCAATAGTACCTTAATACTTTCATTCTATTTCCAGAGGCACAAAATATTAGAATATTCTTTGCAATTCAATGCAAATCTACCGCATTCAAAAGTTCCGACACCCTAAAATTGTGGCTAACGAGCTGAAGAGTTGATTTACCTTATAAAAATAATTCACGAAATCCGCTGATATTGAAACCTGGAACCACTTATTAGTAACTTTTCACTGAGTTTAAGTTATCTTTTATTTGGTGAACCGTATTATAAACTCGTATAGTTTACGGAACAAACGCGAAAGGGCGCTGGGCGGGCGGGCGACCGCCTTCCCAGATACTGCGGACGAGACTGAAGGCTCAAGGCATGAAACAGCTGAAACTCGAAGCTATCGGTGGACAATCTACCGCTCTGTTGCTAAATTATATTTTTTCATAGCCAAATCAACAGTGACAATGCAACGTGCAAATTCTTGGCAGTGTACGCGTTTTTGAAAAGAGTCTCGTTGCTTGGTAATTAGTATACGCATTGTATTGTATAGGTTATATTTAGCCATGCTACGTGTAAATGTAAATTTTTGTTTAAAAAATTGATAGAGATGTTATGGGATACATGTTTGGATCAAAGTTCTTTCGCTGTATATTACGAATTAAATAACAGGCACAATAACATGTATTAACGTTTTCAAAGTATTTACAATAAAATACAAAATATATAAATATAATGCTCAATATCATTTGTATTCGTGGCCTTCTTGACTAATTATTTATTTTTATAAAAGTAATCCCGGGAATTAATATTGTTTATAATAATTTTATTTGCTTTGATATAGTTGGACACCCGGAATTACACCTCAAATAAATTCGAGGAGTTCGCCAATGTTCTATAAGTGACAGATAAAATTTTCATTGATCGGTAGGTACTATTATGTTTCCTGTGGTATCGATTCTTAGTGGTTAGATTCTTAGTGGTCTTAATTATTCGTATCTAATGTCGCATAGTCCAAACGGGAACCGTCCGTCGTAAAAGGTGGTGAATAAAGATGGTGGTATGAGAAAAAAATAAACGTCATAATTTTTGCTTTTAACAAATTTTTTGTTAAAAAGAGGGAGTCTTATGGATAGAATTGGTCTGGCATATTAATACTTGACCAAAATTGTGCCAGACTATGTATAAGATACCTAGTCCTTTTCCGCTACTTGCTGTTTGTTTCGCGAGTTTTTTTTACTCTATAAATTCTCGAATTTTTTGTTCTTTCCTTATTTGTGACAGAGTAATAAAAAATATTATTGTATTACTATCCTACTCTGAAGGAGAACGAAAATAGTTTTTTGAGAAGCTGTAACTTAGTTATAGAGGAAAATGCCTGTGTGGAGATTAAAAAAAGTTTCATCGTCACGTCTCGTCGTAAAAAAATTGACTATAGAATAGTATAAGGTACCCTCTCTCTTACTGAGGTCGGTGAGGTTTTATCGGCGTTTAAAATATTTACGACTGATAAACAACCAAATTGAAATATGTCGACTCTATATTGAATCATAAATATGCATTAAGACTCAGAATTAAGTAAATTGCATCTATTTTAATAAGTGTTTCGATTGTCTTCGTGACATCCTATAACTACATTTTGTGTCAACAAAGACACATACATAATATATTATGAAATTTTTATTATAGCTCTAAGAATCTCGTTCATCATTGATTACAAAGGTTAAGTTAATCTTGGTTAACTACCACTCTTGCTTGATTCAGCCACCAAATGATTCGTTGTGTTCCAACTTCCAGCTGGGAGCTTGAAAACTAGTACATTATTTCTTTCATAACTTTTATTTCTTGGCCGGCGACGCCATGCCTTTGGTCCATTGGCGACGGTAACTTACCATCGGAAGGTTCCTTTGCTCGTTTCTCGGCCATTTCCTACCTCAGTGGAAAAAAGGCATAAGATGAAAATTGCAATTTTACAGGAGAGCAAAAAACTGCTAAAATATCAGTAAGTAGTCAAACGAATTTACATTACGATTTCTTGCACAAAATCTTCAAGATTAATGATAAAAATTTGAAAAAAATTGAGCATATGCAGCTTTTGTCCCTCTTTCCAATCATATTACCTAATAACTAAAATTCAAAGTAACACGACTTATGCTTTTTTCCACTGAGAGTGCGATTTATATATTTAGTACTTTAATAATATTGTAAGATCTAAAAGTTTGTATGGATGTTTCTTACTCTTTCACGTAGAAACTACAGAACGGGTTTTAACACAATTTAGCACACAGTAATACCATGGTCTGAAATACGACAAAGGGCATTTATTGTACCGAAAAACGCGGGCAAAGCGCAAGTAAAAAAAATAAAGGACAACACAGCGCATAGTGTGTATACACCCTTTTATCGTCAACAGCCCTCTCGTACGAGTCTCTTAAAACACGTACGGTATCTTTTAACACGTCCTGTGAAGGTCCGTCCGATAATAATGAGCGTCTTCAAGACACGAGTGAATAGGTTCTTACTAAGTACGTTTACCACCCTGGAAAAGATCTCGTCTTACCATTAGGTAGAATAGTTGATAAGGTAATATATAAAAAGTTGAAATGTAATACTAAAAACGAAAAGTAGAATTAGGGATAGATATAGACGATTTAACTACTATAAAATATTTTAAAAACGTGTTTAAGGCAGGCAATTTTTTAGATTCAGAAACTGAATAGGTTACAGATTAAGGTCTTTATAACCTTTGTTTGTAACTGTTGTTGTGTTTCATGGTTTATAATCATAGATGTAGTGATTTAAGTACTCTGTGTAAAAAAAACATCAATGACATCCGGTCAGTGTCAGGTCAGATTGGATATTTTTAACTGAACTTACTACTTTTTTGTGCTTCACTTATATTTAAATGCTGCGCATCTTAAGTGAAGCCTTTGGAGTTTGGATAAGTTATTTTACGAGTTTAGACAAATCGTATTTTCTAAATCAGTTGGATGTGAAGCTCCGACAAACTTCAACAAGGGTACCAAGTTATTGATTTACACAGCTTTAAAACAGGTACATATGCTTATAAATAAAGTATTTTGAATAAAACACATCCTCGAAATTGAATATTAAATGTAAGTATCCAAAAGTTCAGGTAAACCACTTAAGAGAGACCCTCTAAATTAATAAAGGAAGTTCTGTTTCCAGTCAGGCACGGGCACGGCATATTCGATCCCGTTGCCTTAGGTACTGCATATTAAATTATTTAAACTCGTGTAATGTAAATGGAAACAACAGTTTTTATACACACAGGTCTATACAATATACATGAATAGCAAAATGTAACGACTAGTCACGCAGTCCGTGATGTTAACACTAAAATATACACACACGTTCATTGTACGTGAATGATTTATTCGATACGATTCACGCGTTACTCAGGAAACCCATGCGTTTTACCTGAAACAATTGCTACTCTTTTATACATTACATTACATTACTATTAAATACTATTATACTTTTAATTATAATACATTTTTACAATAGGGTAAAAGCTGGAGAGTTCCCCCACTTTTCAAATAAGCTGTATTATATGAAAATATGTAACTACTAAGAATAATGCAACATGTATATCAAAACATAGGTCTTTTATCTTTTATATTAGCCTATTTATGTAAACATAATTAATATTGGTTTTGAGTAAATCTAGTTTTATTTGACCTCTCAAAAAGCGGATACTTGCCCACTGTGGCGGATACTAGCCTAACGTTAAAAATGCTTCGGGGGATACTTGCCTCGTGCAAGGATAGAAAGAAGAAAGAAAGAAAGAAAGAAAGAAAATATTTATTTTGCTAAGCTCTGCAACAAGTTACAAAATTTACACTAAATAAACCATTTACAAAATATTATAAGTTATGAAGTCGATATAACCAGCTGCAGCATCGCTCAACAAAAAAGGTACGCACTCAGCATATGCCGCGGGTAACCACGGCTACTGATTTTCAGTACGACCTTTATTGTGTCGCAGTTCGGACGAGTGATTACAGTTCGCCGCATAAAGAAAAAACTACTTCAACTACTATAGCTTAAAAATGAGCTAAATATTTTTTTTAAACAAAAGTAGTAAAAAAAAACAATAGCAAGAAAAATAATAAATATACCTAATATATATACATAGGCATATATACACATACATTGCATATATATGTATGCATACATGGCGATACCATAAAACATATTTATATATATATTTATACATATGTATCAAAAAATAGCTAGATAGAGGATAGAGGCCTCAATATGATTTTTTAGACAGAAACAATCAATTTAAGTAATTGGTCTTTTTTATTTACTGAGATTCTTTATTAAGTAAAAATTACAATATAATAGAACGTAAAAATAGTGTTGTTTTCACATTTTAAACTATAAAAATAAAACAAAAATAGCCTGGAAACTTAAAAGTTACGTAAGTTATTAGTAAAATTACTATTATTTATCACAAAGAGAAAAATATGGCAATCTTTGGCATTATTTTACACCAGATGCTAGGCTTTTCACTTTTCAACATTTCGGATGTTGTAATAATGTTGGAATAAAATGTTCAGTCAGCCATTTATAAAATGCCAATTTCTTTTGCATGTAAACTTTGAAACAAGGCGGAAGACCCTCAGAACTGGTTCGTTGATTCCTTTTTGTTTTTTTTTTAACTCTTCGAACGCTAGTGCTAAACTATCTTCTGACCAGGTAATATGGCACAGCATCACGCCTGATTTACACTTATACTTGCGAAGCATTTTGGTTAGATACCTAGAATGAATGCATGAAAACTTAACTAAGTAGGTATTTATTAAAATAGGTTAGAGCAATAATAATAAATGCTAGGATTAGGATAGGAAGATACACAGTAGACATAACAAATAACGTCTGCCCCGAATGGGGTTCGCACTCTGGACCCCTCATTCGGCAGGTACACTATGTACCTGCAGTAGCGCTGAGCGAGAGAGCCAATAAGTTGGAGACAACATCAAAAGAAAATATTTGTCTAGCTTGTTAAAGAATTTATAGTTGTATTATTAATTTTTCGGATAGTTTTCCCAAAGGCGACTATCCGCAAAAATAAATGGGGCGACTATCCTTTTTGATACGGATACTTGCCCTTTACATTTTCTAAGTAAATATTAAGAAATCAACAGTAAAACGTAATAAATACTATAATTTAAACTATAATGCATCCACAGAAACAAGAAGTCGATTAAAACCCAATCAGTATTAAAAATATTCAACAGAAATTACATACCAAAATAATTTCGTCGTCCGTCAAAGTTCCGTCTTGGAAGATATTTGCTCACACGGACAAAACGAATGCATATACTCTCACGGCTTACATGGCACTGAAGCCTGCGGGAGGGGCACTTCTTAATGTAGTAAAGTGTTAATGTCACCAACATCCCTAACATAGTGTATTCGAAACCGGGGCAAGTATCCCATTGAGGCAAGTATCCGGCTTTTACCCTATATAAAATCTTTACAAAAATCTTATTTTTAGTTTGTTATGATTACTAAAATAATTTTTATTATTATTAAAATTTAAAAGATACTGTTTCCAGTCGGGCAGCTACTACTTGCAACTTATGTATAATAATAAAATTAAAATTTCCTACATTAGCTATTTCTCATCGGCTGAGAACATTTTTTTCACAATCAATTTAATTAAAATATAATTAAAACGTTACATGTGTATTCTATTCATATTATGATACTAAAGCGTCTATAGGCTATAATTATTTTAAATTATAATCCTACTGATAGCCTAGTTTAAAAGTTGATTCCCCTCAAAGGGGCCCTGGATTCGAATTCAGCACGCAATTAATTTATTCCCCAAGGAAAATAACCTAACATAAAATTTCTGTTGAATATGTAGTTATTGAATAAGTTTTTTTTAATTTTTAATAAGGTTTTATAAGTTAGCAGTAAATTAATGTTTTTATTTTAAAGAAGTAACTAGAAACGAATGCGTTAAATAAATTCCTAGTGGAATTTTGCGTTGCATAAATTCCTGATGAAATTGTATAATTATTTAAAAGGGTTTAAAATTGTGTCGAACGGTTCTTAATAAGTCAATTTAATGGATAATGTAGGTATTCGATATATTTTTTACCGGGCATGTGTCTAAGTAAAAAAAATTTAACAAAAAAAGAACCGACTTCAAATGAAGTACATGATGCCATTGTCAGATCTCGCTCAAATTTATGTGGGACCACACCACAAGCACCAGCCTTCGATAAAACAAGAATCATCAAAATCGGTTCACCCAGTCCAGAGCACGGAGGTAACAAACATAAAAAAACAGTCGAATTGAGAACCTCTTCCTCCTTTTTTTGAAGCTGTTTAAGTAATAATTTCCAATGCTGATTTTCATGAATGTCAACGATAAATAATATAAACAGGAATTTAAAAACATTGTAATTAAATAATTCATCATGATATTTTAATTTATATTGAAGTATAATATTTATTCATTGTTTTGTCTCCAGAATATCAAAAAAGATTGAAGAGCAACATATGAAATTAAAGATCGCAACGACGTGATATGTGCTACGTTTGCAATTGTTTTGCGTGGACTTTAGATTTGTTCCAAAGGTTTGTATTTTATCTGTAGGTAACTGAAAGAGGCTTGCGCTTTATTTAACTAATACAGGCTTGCATTAATCTGTAACTAACTGCCATGTACGTAGTAACCTTGCCTATTAGACCGCGTTCATTTGGTTCCGCAACAGATATTACCATGTCAAAGGTACACAGTCATGTCCCTTTTTGATCCCGGTTATTGGATGTTGCCAAGGTATGAAATAATACATGATATTATATATGAATAAATACAATATAAAAGTTTATTTCTCAGCTGCAAGACTTCAAGTAAATTAAAATTATGGAATTGTAAAATAGAGATCTTAAATGTTCTTTTTTTAGTTGCATGTAGTTGTATATTCTGGCTTTGCTGACAGTCTGGCTCCAATGAGATATTTAGATTTTAAATCATAATTTTTTGATTTTAAAAGGTAACTGAAAGCAGCCAGTTTCAAATGTAAATTAATAAATGCATTGTCCTGCAACTACTTAGTACCTATCGCACAAAGGTTCTCGTAAAGTGCTTGTTGTTTTCTTTACATAATACGTTTCTTTTATATTTGCGAGACCTCAGAGAAGTGATCCTTTCTTTAATAACACTGCCTAATCTACCCATACCCTATTTAGTATTCGAGTCTCGAATCGTCCAACAAGTCTAAAATAAGTTGCTTTAACTTTGACGTAGATTCGATCAATTTTCATTTGAGCTTCGATAGATGATTTTGTTGTTAAGAAACAACCGAAGCAAAACCAACAGCTTGATGCAATACCTAAGCAGATTGATTGGTATGAATGCTTTTAGCATTAAGTCCGCTATCATCAATGAATACGTCTTATGTACTAGAACCTAGGATTAGTACGTAGACGTTTAATAATGACATTTCGCTTCTTGCCACGGCAATTCATCGCAGCCAGAGATTGATGTAGTTAGGAAATGTAATAAGGCTGCTCACTCGACTGTATTATAATGTACCTAACGTCTATGTTACTTAAGTACTCGGAGTAGCTTTGTATAATTAAGCTCTAACCTGAGCATAAGTCAGCCGCCAAATGACTCGTCGTGTTCCGGCTGGGGGCTTGAGAGCCAGTTCTTTCTTTCTTTGATGCCTTTGGTGTTGCTGATGTCCATGGGCAACGATAGCCACTTACCATCAGGTGGACCATCAGCTCGTTTGCCCACTTTTTTGATAAAAAAAAGCTCTAACGGCTAACCTCATGTTTCTGCGAGAATAAGGTAATTATTTTTGATAGAGTAGCAAAATTCCTGAAAAAAAGAAACCTGAAAAATATCAATTTGATATTATTAGTTATATAACGATCGAGTGAAATAACTCCATTTCCTTATTGATGATTACACAAAGTTGAAGTCGGTTCATAGAAGTTTTTTTACAATGTTAACTCAATTCCAAAATTAGAATGCTATTAAAAGCCACGATAAAACTGGATCGGGTGTTTGTTTGATGTGTGTAGATGGCAGTAATTTTAACCTAAGCTCTTCGGTAAGATCTAAGAGTTTTTACACGCAATTGTTCGTAATTTATGACATAAGCTCTAATAGCCACATGCCTTTAGTTTTCAATGACTTCACGTAGGTGATAAACGAGTGAACGTTAACTTGTCGAAATTATTTTGAGTGATGAATGTAGATGTCCATGAAGATATAAGAAAGTTTGTAACGATGTTTAAATGTTTGGATGTTTGTATTTTCATCACCCATATGTAAAGTAAACCAATCCGCAATTAGCGAAGTATGAAATGGTACCGGCTGTAATAGGATCAACGGAGACCCTAAGAAGAGACCCGAAGATAGGTTGAAGAGTTTCGTGACTTACGCTTAGAACATTATATATACTTAGAATAAGTTCAATATAGCAATAGTAAAATACATACAGCAATAGTAACATACGTTTTATCACAGCTTAAAAATGATTTTATGTGTTGTTAAATATTTGTTTCCAGAGGCATCACATTCTGCCTGACCTGCTTCATGGCGTATGTCGTCTGTGCAGGTCTCATCATCACCATCACCGCTGGTGTTGCCTTCGGATACAACTATTCGTTTGCTGAGTTCATCACATATACTCGTTAGTATACTTTACATATAGTCGTTAGTTTTTTACTACTAGTTAATTTTGTACCTTTGTGTACAGTCTTCTCCGAAACCATGTCATCATCATCATCATCCTGCCCATTTCCCAATTTTATTTGGGGTCGGCGCAACCATGTACTTGTTTGAAAATATTTCACATTTTGAAGAGTATGTATATGTGTATGCTGTAGGTACAGTATATCTATGACTTGAGCTAAAATTAAAATAATTTCTTAAGTAATTGTAAATTAGAAAAGGTCGAACATCTAAAAAGCTTTTATAGTGTTGATATGTAATAAGTGCGAAAAAAGAGGGATAAAATACTAAATAAATAAAACTATATCCACAGACTAACTATATCTATCTTATATTCACTTCGGTAATTGTTTAATCTAAACGAAATCAGGGCGAACCACTAGTATTTGATCGAATATTTTTCGGAAGTAGTAAGCATGAGCGCATAGGGGATAGACCGAGTAAAGATAATTTGGGTGCGGCATGAATACAATGGTTACCCGATAGTGCCGATACGCGATAGTGGCAAACTTGAACCCATCGGATACGACACACCATCCGATAGATATCGTATCGGATGTCATGGTTTCATTAATAGCTTTTTTGACTTGCAAAGGGTGGTGATGCTCTAGTCTAGTCTAGACTCTAGAGGTTTTCTCACTATTTGCAATTAAATATCCACGCACCATGTTACCAGTAGTAATAAGGTTTGATATTCTGAGGATAATGTTTAATAATGTAGCATAAGGACCCCTTTTAGCATTATCATCAGTAGCCTGACCAGCTACATATCACCCGGAAATACCACTGTTGGAAAGCAGGTAGAATGCACGCGTCGGTGATAAACTGATAATTATACTTGGCGTTAGTGACATCCATGGATGACGATGACAACTTAACATCATGTGGCTCCTCTGTGGACGGCTAGCTTTAACCCATTAATGGCACACTGAGTACGGTTCTATCCTCAGCAACAAAATCTCTTAAAGAAAATAACTACTTAAGTTTGAAAAATTAAAACAAGTAAAAATTCACTTCACATTCAAAGCCAGTGCCACACAAATAACAAACGTTGTTGTTGCAATTGCTTTGAAATAATTTAGTGTGAAGTGTAAAAGCGTATAGCTCACGTCACGTACCTTTATACGAGCAATACACTATAGAAAGTTTCCAGATAAGCTACATAAATGTAAAATTCAAAAGATTCTGTGTTGCTCAGACAGTCGAAGTCTGAATCAAGAAGCACATATTACTTTGACTTGTTTATTCTTCGTCTGCAATGTTACTCTAAAATTTACTTTATGTATTATTTTATGTTCTAAAGTTTGGCATTAAAGTACAGGGCAATTATCTCATGTCCGTCTTGTTAAAATTATTTATTCTGGGCTTTGTACTTATTAGGGTTGATTGTAAAGTTCGCGGCCTCTCAAACAAATATGCATATTATTTTTTACTACTCTCATTATTTTTGTTTACTCTATAGTTCACAGTGTACAATTTTGTTGCTGTAGAATTTACCGTTTTAAAGATAAAGCACAAGAAATGAGAACTAGTGAAACGTTTTCTGAAAATGCGTTAAAATTAATAACGAGTGGTCATCCAATTTTCATTTATTGTTATGGTTGGTTATTTTTATCACCGGAAGAGCCTCACAATGAACTGTGAGCAACATCACGAGAATATGCCCTAAGCTATCGTGTATCATGGTATTTTTTTTGGATAATTGGCCTGGCAATTTAATGGCGTCTGTTTTTTAATTTGAAAGGGTCCAATTGGATTAAAAGGGTTAACTAAATCATCATTTATTCCAATGTAATAAATATTAATCAATGCAGCAGTTAAGGTATTCTCCTACCTCCTACCTAGGATCACCTCTAAACATTAATTAAAGTCATAATTAGCTTCCGGTCAATTTATGTAAAACCTGAATTATACACTTAAACCTTCCTCAGGAATCACACTATCTATTGATGAAAACTGTACAAAAATCCGTTCAGTAGTTTTTGAGTTTATCGCGTTCATACAGACAGATAGACACGGCCAGGGTATCATTAATTTTATAATATGTATAGATAGATAATGTAAAATAATTTTAATAATATTTAAATATTTTTTTATATTTCTTCAGCTTCTGATGTAACCGTATACATGCGTCGTGGTCAATTTTATGACCATCCCGACATCGCACCACCTCCTGTCAGAAGAATGGGAGATGAGGATGATTGTAAGTACCATTCTGTCATCTACCATTTATTTGTGGTCGTTACCATTCTGATCTTAATTGTCTTTAATATTTTTGTTACTATAACGATATTGACAATGTATTAAGTACTATTATAGGTACTATTATTTATTCTGTGACATTGCTATTGTAAAATAATTGATGATTCTTATGTCTTCACTTCAGTGTTCCCTGAAAACATCACATCGGAATTTGAAGAACCAGTTGTTTCAAATGACACTGAGCCTCTTTCCCAGAAGTGGTTAAAAGATGAAGATGCTAGGGAGTATGCGATTAAGCTTACAAAATATAAAAGCAATACAAGAAAAGGAGTCGATGAGACTGAACTCAGAGAACAAGAAAAGGTAAGGGGGTGAAACATGTAGAGTAAAATACACCAAGGTCATTGTTAATGCTTAAATCCAGCAAATAATAGGTCTTTTGGTGGATATTGGAAACCACGGGACATGGACATCCGCTCCCAACATTTGTGGTTACCGGTTACTAAATTAAATATTCCTGAGAGTGAATAACATATTTTGTGGGCAAATACGTGACATCAAAGGCATCTTAGCGTTGACAGGCAAGAAAGAAAGACAAGAGAATCGTATAGATTTCATATTACACAAAAAATCCTATGCGCAATTTGAAGGGAAGACTATGTACATATTTCTAGTTAATTCAACTCGATGTGATCCTTTCCAAACACTTTCAGATAAAACCAAAGTTCACGTCTACTTTACCGTCTACGAGACGATTGTCAAGCATTCCAATTGTGATACAAACGACAATATGGCATAGCGATAGCTCACAAATAGTTTTGAGAAAGTTCTTGCCGTTAAAGGATATCGCAGAAGGGATTCACACAAAAGAACCAGATGGTGATTTGTACAAGGATAGTTACGAGAAATATATAACCAGGCCGAATGAAATTGAATTCAGTGAAAGGCAAATGGAAAATCTCCAACCAGATATTAAAATACGATTCGACGATATTCCTGAAAGGTAAATGTTGTCTATTTTGATTATTTGGCGTAAGAGATGGACTCTTGTTGAGTCTTAAACTTTCCTCTTCGCTTTGCTCTTCTTCTCGTTGAGTCTAAAACTGAAAACTTCTTTGGCGCGTTAGGCATTTTTGAGATAGGAAAAAAAAAACATTGAACTCACGACACTGTTACCGTAACCGACACCTCTGTCCATAAGTATGTACATATATTGTGTTAAGTAAAAATTGTGCAATAATTGTTGTAGAAGTTAGTAGTAGTTTATAATAATGAATACAAAATACTCCATTTAAAAGTATTTTCTGCACTGTAAAATATTTACTGACGATTAGCTACTACATAACATATTATTACGTTGCCCTGAGTGAAATCTATGGTGCCGTCGACTTTATTCACCTGAGTTAATTCACCCAGGTGTTTTAAGTCTACTTTTAGTGTACTTTATTCACCTATGCACCCAGGTGATTTAGATCTACTTATCGAGGTGAATTAAGTATACTAAATCGGTAGACCTAAATTCACCTACGTGATTAAGGCAAGCTATACACGAGCCTACTGCCGAGGTGTATTAATAAACTTAATTCACCTTATTAAAAATATTTTAGTTTAACATTGAATCTTTCTAATATGATATTTTTTTATTTTAAGTTCTTTACATATTCGGATCTGATGAAGATCTTCGGAGATCTATAAACTGGAGCCCGCAATTGCTACGATCGTAAATTGTAGATATAGTTTGTTGGATAGATGTGAAGAGATGTAAAATTTTATTAAACTTACAAAATAGGAAAGCTAAAAGTTTTGTTAGGTGATGGCATAATCATGAAATTATGACATTTAGAATTATATTACCCAAGTACCGGCTACGAGCTGCTATGAAAACCTCAGCAGGGGGACAAGGTGTGGACTAGTCTGGAGCTAATACGACTCAAAAGAATCGTCGTCGCGATCGGATCTCTCCGCCGTTGCGTTTCGTGCCTAATTTAATTATTTTCCGTTACATTTTGTTATTTTGTTGAAATCGTTATGTAATTTATTTTTATTTTTAAACGACTTCAAAAAAAGGAGGAGGTTCTCAATTCGACTGTATTTTTTATGTTTGTTAACTCAGAACTTTCGACTGGCTGAACCGATTTGGATGATTCTTTTTTTTAATCGAAAGCTGGTGCTTGTCATGTGGTCCCACTTAAATTTTAGCGAGATCTGATACTGACATCCATTAGAAAACCACATAAGTCTTAAATTTACATTAAGTATGTACACGACAAATAGACGAATAACTCAATATCACGCCAATCGATTTCGAGGATTCTTTTTTTAATCAATTTGTCATGTGGTCTCACTTAAATTTGAGTGAGATCTGACAATAGCATCCATGAGAAAACTATATAAGTCTTTGCATTAAGTATGTGCGCAACATATGGACGAATAACTCAATATCACACCAACCGATTTCAATGATTCTTTTTTTACTGGAAAGGATGTACTTCATTTGAAGTCGGTTTTTTTCGGAAAAATTTTATATCATTAAAAAAAATAATCTCCCACGGGATCTCCTAGAATACATATTCGATTACGATCCCCTTCTAATTGTAATCTTATAAAACTATAAGTTTAGTATTAGGTAATTATAATTATTCTCAAGTACCAAAAACAAATTAGTTCACCTAGTTGCATAGTTAAATTAAGTCAACTAATATCGCGTGTAGTCTACCTATAATCTTTGCAATTTGGCATTTCACTTTTGACACATGTATGCCTATGATACTCGATAATTATTGACAAGCAAACATAAACAAAAAAATGTATTACTTCATAGAACTTTCATTTTCTTGTCAATAGTGCAGCGATGTGTCTTAGCTCTGACATTTATCAATATCGTTATTTATCGAGTTAATGGCTTACATAACGAACATTATTCAGACCGATTTTTTCCATGAGAAATTGAGAAAATAAAATGCGGCAAGTTATAACACAAGTGTAACTAATAATACAAGTAGAATACTGTAATTTTACTTTTATTAATACAAATCATGGGATTCTTCACATGAACTAAAATCATGACTCGCAGTACACCTATATATTTTTTTATTAAATCTATGAATTTTTGAAATAATTTTGAATTTGAAATGGAAAAAATGAAAAGTATTTTCATTTACTACTTAAATACATTTCATAAACTATTTTGCACATCTCTGCTATTATTATAAACGTATAATATGTAATAAATATACGTATGTAATAAAATATTATGTATATGTAATATGTATAAATATGTTATCTAATAAATCAAAGAATAGTGTATATTATCGATTAAAACTTCTTCATAAACAACATCGATTGTTATACAAAATTGAATCGGAATACCATTCCAACATCACTAATTGCATTGACTAAAATAATAGGTGAATTAAGTCTACTTATATCAATTCACCTCGATAAGTAGATTTAAATCACCTGGGTGCATAGGTGAATAAAGTACACTAAAAGTAGACTTAAAACACCTGGGTGAATTAACTCAGGTGAATAAAGTCGACGGCACCAAATCTATTGTATGTAAAATACCAAAAATATTTGTACGGATGTCTTTTACAGACTCTAAAACCATCCAAGGTGGTTTGAGACCACTAAGACAATGTATTATATATGTATACCACTTAACATTCATAAAAATCGATTTTTCACTTTTTCCATAACAATTTGATGATAATATGTAAAGATGGCGCATCAACGTCAACACAAAAACACTGATCTGTCATTCTCATTCAGAAAAATAAAATTGTAAGCGTAGCGGAACACGCTGGTTATCTACTAGTATCTACTAGTTAAGTATCTACTACTCGTAGTATAACATGAAATAACATTTTATCTTATTCTTTCAATCTTATTATGAATGGTAGTAATCACTCTCAATGTGATTACATGATAATAAATGAGGTACTGTAGAATATGAGGCCTTTGTATAATGTGCGAGAACAGAATTCAAAGTTGTTTCTGGCAAGAGGTCTCTCAAACACATTTACGTGAGAATTCGTGCGGTAGAGGGCAAAACAAAGGGACCTAAATTATGATACCATACTAAATATGGGACGCGTAAAACATTTTAGACATCTTTATTGTATGGAATTATTCCTTTCACGGATACTAATGTGTTGAAAACTGTATCGGCGGCGTCCGCTGTGATGAAAATTTAAATGCGACGTTCTTTATTTAGACTATTTCAACCCATTTAGCCGAGGCCTTAAACCTAAGCTACTGTTTTGTACAAAGGTTTTCACATATTATAATAAAAGTATACACATAGTACAACATAGTTCAAAGAATTAGCGCCGGCTGAAGTGCCAATGGGCTGGCCACATAGGGCGAAAGACCGATCACCGTTGGGGAAGAAAGTTCCTCGAATGGCGCCCGCGTCTCGGGAAACGGAGTGCAGAACGCCTCCCGACCAGATGGACCGACGACCTGAAGAAGACAGCGGGCATCCGCAGGATTCAGTAGGCTCAGGACCGTTCAGAGTGGCGCAAGTTAGAGTAGGCCTATGTCCAGCAGTGGACCTCCAAGTGCTGATGGATGGATGGATGGATGGAATAAAAGTATAATAATAAAACTGAACTGTTGGGTATTGGGGATATTTATTAACGCATATGGTAGTACCAATATGGCTTAAGAAGTTGAGAACAAACTTGGAACCAACGGTATTACATGCCATGCAAGGATTTGTCACTAGCGGTCAACCATTTGATTCCTGACCGGATCTAAGTTACTTCATTCAGTCAATCACTTATAATTGACACACCGACGAGATTATACGATAGTTTCAATATTATAAAAGAAGTTATATGTAGGTATAAAAGCAATATTCCCTGTTGGAACGAAGTTCCTTATCGCGCGTTGTGAAAGGGGGCTAGACGGAAAAAATTCTTACGACACTTTTTGATTCTTACGAAAAGTCGTGACGACACTTTTTGCCATTGAAGTGATTCAGAAAGTTTTACAGCGCCATCTCGTTTCATATTGCTGAATCACACTGCTGAGCGCGTAAAATACTTTAATCGATAGGAACTTCGTTCCATCCGGGTGTCCCTTGACACCTCTCAAGTTTTTGTATGTATGTTTTCAACGGCTTGACCCATTTTAATGAAATTGTCAGGCAATCTTCACATTAGCCCAGCGAGTGATCCTATAAAGTTTAGTCTGTGAAGGAATCGTATCAACAGCTTTTTTGGTTTTATTAGTTTTATTGAAGCCGGAGCATGTCGCTAGTTATATATAAATCTAATCTTAAAATTTCTTTTGTCTTTTTCAGAAAACTAGTACCCATTAATAGTGAAAGCAATTCACATATCTATCAAGACGATTTTATAGAAGAGGAAAGTGAAAATAATATAATGTACAAGCCTGTCTAATAAAAACAAAAAGCCGAATTGTTTATTGCCTGTTATTGACTTTATTTTACCAAACGGCCCTTTAACACATTTTTTACATATTGATTTATGACAACAAATTACAAACAATTCCACATGAAGATCAGTGGCGATGTGAATGCAAAATTATGGTTATTAACTACTTAGTAGTTAATCACTATAATCTTTAAGAAATTTTAGACACATAAAATTCTGAAAAATCCAGTAGAATGGAGGGCAATGCCACCAATGCCATACTTTACATTTTAAACTCATGTCAAAAGCATTTTAATGACGAACAAATAAGACGATTATTTAAAGATACTACTTAGACAGGAGTTTCATAAATGTACATACTATTAAGTGCTATCTGTAACTGTGAGTAGGGAAGAAACATCATGGTAGTTTCTTGTTGCTTCTTCTCACAGATCCACTTACGGTAGGGTTTTGTTAAAGTGTTGTATTAAAACAATTTTGATTTAAAATATTTAAGAAGCATCACCCTAATGAAAAAGATATCATATGTGTACAAAGGTAATGTTATCATTGAATGTAATGTCATAGGAATAATAATGATAATAATATGTTATTCTTTATCGCAAATATTACCGAAATAATTAATTAACAAGATTTAGAAATGACATGTACGAGTATAGATGGTAACAATAATAATCGATGTGACGTGTGACGACCGAAGTTTCCCCGTAAATATGAAAACATCCGTCAGAGGGAGAAGCAACAAATATTGACTTATGGTTAATGTATCATCGCCTTTTTCCATGATACAGTGTTTGTTTAGGCGTGGAAATAAAACGTTTTAATTGAACTTACAATATTTTACGCAACACGCGACGACGAAAAGATAGTTTTTGGAATAAATTGGCGAATTCAAAAATATTGTATTCACACATTTTGGGCTGCGATACTTTTGATTAATAAGCCAATTTTAAAAAGAAATAAATCCAAACATTTTTTTTCAACTTGTTAGCCAAATCTACGAATTTAATATATTTTCTGGAAATATCTATGTACAGGCTTTGTTATCGATTTAAAGGTATTATCATATAATATTTTTTGAAATGTTCGTGGGTCTGGTATTAGGTCAGCTTTTGGGATGAATATCTATCTAATTTATGGTATACCTATCTACATGAATTTCGTATAATTTATAGCAAAATATCCCGGAAAAATCGAAAAACTGCATATCTAAAAGAGGTAGAAGCTTCCTTTACATATTATGTAAACGCTATGTATAACATTATTATTTTTCGTTATTTTATTTCATTATCTGACGAATAAAATTAATTTTGGGTGTCACTATATTGATCTCGGACTGACGAATAATAAGAATCTTCTTCTCCATCTTCTCCAGAAATGTGATCCTCAGCAGATAACATAACCTTTTTTTGATCTGACAGCTTAGATCTTTCTTGAACAGCACTCTCTTTTGCATTTTCTGCTGAACTTTGATCTTCAGCAGATATAAGTGTTTTTCCTTGAGCTAACGCATTAGATCCTTCCTGAGCGTCACTCTCTTTTCTATCTTCTATAGAGCTTTTAACCTTATCAGATTCTTGTTCCTGCTCCGACGGACCACTCTGATTTTTCAATTTAGTAAGTTCTTGATCTGTACTATCCGAATTTTGCTCATTTTTAGTATCAAATTTTCCAGATATCTTAGATATGTGTTCTAATAGACGTTTTGGGATTTCATTTATCAAGTACCCAGTGATAAACGATTGTGCGGCTCGCCGTTCGTAACCAAGCATATACATGTCTAATATCGAAAATTCTAAGGTCCTGTAAACATCAAATATTCATTGAGAAATAAATAAAACAAATATTTATCCTTTCACAAAATTGTGTAGGTAAAAAGTAGTTTTAAATAAATAAATAAACGCTAATTCACTCATACTCCCGCAGTGGATTTTATTTACCTGTGTCGCGGGTGGCATGGACGATACATATGACACATCACAATAGCACCCATGACCCGAGTACCTACAAGTATTTATCTGTCACATAAATATCTGCCTCGGCCGGGAATCCAACCCGGGACTCCTCGCTTCGCAGGCAGGGTCACTACCAACTAGACAATAGGATCGTAAAATTTAACGTCGTTTTACCATAATTACCTCCAGCCCATGACGTATATTCTTGTCGAGTCCAAGGCGAAGGATTTTCCTTTTGCCTTCATTTCAATGTTGACCGCAACATCTCTGAGCTCAACAGCAAAATCATGCGTTCCATTGGCAGTTGAATTTTCGAAAAAAATATTTCCTCGCACCTAAAATAATGGTAGTTATTGGTAATGTGGAAAAAATCACAGCAGTGTAAGTATATGATGAATTTGAAAGGATAACCGGATTTTTGAACGTTTTGTTTTAATTACCACAATAGGGATGTTGACACTAATTACAAATTAATATAAATTTATGTCTAAAATATTAGTGGTAACATTTAAAGGCTTTAAATATGATTCTTTTATTGAAATCAATCACAATAAATTAAATATCATTAATTTAAAATGTTAAAAATTGTACTCACTGTCACGTGACCTCAAACGCCATTTTGAGAATATGACATCATTGGAACAATTTTATATGGAAATTCAACAAACTTAGTAGACAGATAGTATTGAATATAGTTTAGTGACGTCACGTGACGTTTTTGGTGGGAAATTTGATAATGATTTTTAGTTATCAATTTTTGTTTTCAAATTGAAGATTATTATTTTTATAATATTTTTTTCGTGAATATTGAGGTTCTATCTATAAAATAAAATTGAATCCTAAAATTAGTCAACATCCCTATTCTGCCCTCCTTATGATAAACAACGTATCTGCATTTCAGCAAGTTCCGAGATAAACGCGCCTAAAGTTTTTTTTCTTATTTTTGTTGTCACGACTACACTAATTGAGATATTTTCAAAATTGTTAAAATTAATTGTTACTATATGTGTGTATTTTATGACTTATTACATTTTTCTGTTTTCTAAATGTTTTCTGAGTTAATAGAACCCAAAAAGTGTTAATTTTTAAGCAGTTGCGTTGCTTATACCTAGGAAAATTATTCAGTTACGTTAATTATCACTAGGAAAGTGCTCTTACGATGTTTATGCCTTGTATTTCTTTCATATAGTTTAACGAAATCCTATAAATAATAATCGCATTGGCTCCTTGTGCCATTAATTAATCAAATTAATGAAATGTACGTAAGTATATTAGTTCATTGCGTCAAATAGACGAGATTTTTGGTATAACTTACCTATTTAATTTCAAAGTTAATAATATATAAAAACTAATATAACTCTAAACGTAATGGACAATACGTTGTTCTTCATAAGGAAGACAATGAAAATTTTGCACATACGTTGTTTATGCTTACCTTTATTTTTATTTCTATAATACATACGAAAAAATAGATAATAGATCTAGATAGATCTAATTTCGCTGATTACGAATATGCTAATAACTAGTTTTCGCCAAAAATGTCAGATACGTTGTTTATCATAACGAGGGCAGTATTGTCTATTGTATATGGTGCCGATGTGCCGCTTCAGTGATAAGGAAATACCGTTAATGAATCATTAATGGTCGAAGCCAGGACGAGAAAGATGGTTTTATGTTCATTAGTTTTTACTCCTAAATAGGTATGTTTGTATAGACCTCACCTTCATTGTACTAAATCTAATTGCTTCAGCCACTCTAGGAAAATTCGCTTTAAAAGGACCCCCAATATGCGCTGAATATGCAGTATCCAAGCCATATAGAGTCACCTCTCTTACTCTGACGTAGTTTTCACAAGTCCCTTCCAAACACTAAAATAGGAATATAATTTATTATCAATGAATTCAGAGACCTATTCAGAAAATACCAGTACTTTGATATCAGTGTAACTTTATCACCGTTTTTGTCCACAAAATTTCCAAAGGTTTCAGTTGTAATATTCCCTGTGTCTCCTTAATTGTATTTTGTACGAAATTCCTAGTAACTCTGCTCATGTAATTAGAAGTTTCTTTAAATATACTGTTTTGGTGAGACCTGTAAATTAAACAAAAGTAAGACTTCGTTCGTCGAATCAATTGTATGAACTACTTGAATTAATGGTTTGAAAATAAAAAAATAAAAATAAAAAGAAATAAATACGTCTATACTCTAGACCCACACCCTCACATTACAATTACCTACTTATAGGATTTCCTATTGTGAGGCCCACATTTATCAGATATCCTTCGACAGACATTAAAATGACGACACTTCGCGTATAAAATATTTAAAATAAATATATCGCTTCCCTTCAGGAAACTTATATGTGACGTACACACGGCAACACACTCACGCTCGAAAAAAGTTTATACTTCGATACTACATTCAAAAACATAAAATTGGAAACTCATCCAAAAGGGTTACGCCGTTTGTCGGATTAGCACAAACGCACTCACAGTTTTGCCCTTATTATATCACAATTGCGTTAAGCAACAACCCATAAGTGTCTCACTGCTGGGCTCGGGGTCTCCTCTCACAATGGGAGGAATGGAATGTACAGGGCATAGTCTACCACGCTGGCCAAGTGTGGATTGGTATACTTCACACACCTTTGAGAACTATATGGAGAACTCTCCAGTGTGCAGGTTTCCTCACGATGTTTTCCTTTACCGAAGCAAGTGATAATTAACTTGTAATACGCACATAATATTCTAAAATTAGAGGTGCGTGCCAGAATTTGAACTCAGGCCTCTGCATTCGGGAAACCATACGCTAGGCTATCATTGCATTAATAAATACCCCCAAAAATAGTTTTTCTACAACATTCCTCCAGATCACGGAATATAGAGACAAGCTGTATTCCGTCCAGATGAATCGATTACATTTTTATTAAATGCAATCCTACTAATTATACAAATGCGGAAGTTTGTGAAGATGTTAGATGTTCGGGTCATCATCACTAGCTAACCGTTGCATTGTACGGATTAAGATGAAACTTGGCACACAGACAGACCATGTCCTGACTTAAAAAATAGGATAGATTTTATCACGATTATACGTTCCTGTGGGATGCTTTAGACATTTATATTATTACGTTATTTTATCCGCGGAAGAGTGGTTTCACAAACACTAGGCTAGCAAGTACGTATGAAAAAATCGTTGATACCTCAATTGCGGCAATTTGTCTCCAAATATCGCGCTGGTGTTGATATAACTGAATACGGCTGCTTGCAACTTCGGCATGAGCTCTGCGCGTATAGGTTTCGATAACATGGCCTCAAGAGCTATACCTTAGTACGAAAATATTATTTGAAATATTAGTTAAAATACTACAATATATTAAACTGAATCAATAATAGGATATTAACGCAAGTCCACCATCGATTCCAGTCCCTGAAGATAGCAGTTGTTGAAAGAAAGAAAGAAAGAAAGAAAGAAACATTTATTTCGCCATAGAAAATAACATGGTGCAAGGTTATAAATGGTTTGTTAATGGAAACCACTTAACCATCATCAGATGGCTCATCTGCTTTTTTGTCAATTAATGAAGTATTCTTACTGATATTATAAATGTGAAAGTTTTTTGGCGAGGTTATATGAATAAACATCCATACTCTTTCACGTAAAAACTACGGAAAGGATTTTCACGTTTAGCACTCAAGCAGATCATGATCTAAAATAACATATAGGCACAGACTTGAAAAAAGAACCAGACGTCACTTCGTCTTATAGATAGTGACGCCGCCCGCTTACCATGTGTGCGTAATTTTTAGTGCGGTCCGACCAATCCGACGCGGTAATGGCGGCCGATTATAAACTTATGGTGTCAATGTGTGCGTGTTATACTTGTACGAGTTGTAGAGTTGTTAAGGAGTTGGTATTACTATGAGTGCTTCACTGAATTTGTTGCTGACAATCCGTCTGGTTCTTTTTTTAAGTCTGTGCATATAGGGTATATTATCCCGAGAAACGCGAGCAAAGCCACCGGCAGAGCACTAGTCAAATAATAAGTAACTTAATATTTGAATGCATATATGTATTTATATTCTTACTTTGTTTTTCCGAAAAATATGGACCAAAAACAGGAGGCGATCCAACTCCCGCGGAATATATCTGCAATGTTTAATATTATTGCAATTGCAGCAGATAATAAATTGATTTTATACGAGATTGAACTATAAATAATATTATAATTACCTCGAGACTAAATTTGCAATCAGTTACTTTGAACGTGTCCAGACCCAAATTGACAGTATTTCCGACAAAACTTGTGACTGCGTAACCGGCTACTCTACACTCTTGTGCTACAATACTGAAAAACAAAATGGATGTAGATTTAGTCTCATTCGTTATTGATCATAGATCTAAACTTATTGTGAAAATTGGCTTGTTTCTACGTTTGTACAGATTCATTATGGCAGAGTGGCAGAAAATTTCGATTAAACTTTTTGACGACAATGTAGCCTAGTTGGTAGTATTATCTGTATGTGTATACATGCGAAGCGAGGGGTGCCGAGTTCGATTCCTGACCAAGGCAGATATTTATTTGGCAGATGTATATTAGTACTCGGATCATGGGTGTTATAGTGATGTCTTCTTTGTGTTGTCCATGCCGCCCGCGAAAGGGAATCCTTCTACAGCTATGAGTATTCAAGCGTTTATTTATTTATTCTTTGTTGGATTTTATATTATCATAATTAACCCGAAACTAACCAAATGCGTAATTCCAGCCTCCATCTGAATATTAATAATATATTATGTAATGTTCACTTCACTAATAAAGTGTTACCTTTCAGATTTAGGCAACGCACCTTTAATAAATTATTAAGAACCCTTGGGTTGGGTCGGTCTCAACATTCAGTGTAACAAGATAATGGAGATCGTTATATTGTTTTATAGCTCAATCCCTAACCATTATGTTTTCACCCAATGTTACAAGCTTTTATTAACTTGTATTCCTTTGTTAGCATGTAAAGGGTAAAATCTTACAAGCTGAAAGAGAGGTAGGTAACTGCTTCCTCTTGCAATAATGCAGCGTCGGCATAATACCTGCTGTCGTATTCGTATAAAATTATTTCAACATTGATCTTATTAATCATGTACTGGCTGGAAGCTTGAGAGCCAGTTTCTTTTTCACCGACTGCTAAGGAAGGGTTATGTTTTTCGCGCGTTTCTTGTATGTTTGTATGTATGTATGTAATATTCTTTATTACCTCGTATCTTCCAAACCGCTGAACGGATTTATATAATTAAGATATCGTTGGATTTGCCTTGATAACCCAAGTTTTCTTAGATAAGTGAAATAAAAAAAAAATGGTGGCTGTGAGATACCATTGAAGTATCAAAAAATAAAAATAAATTGAATAATACAATATGGGTATCAAATTAAAGAGCTCATCATAAGGGTTTCAAAAAGGTATTGATATGTTTTTTGATAGCAGGCGGGTTTTTTTATTTTTTTTTTATTTATACTAGTTCTTTCTTTTCCGGCTACGTATTGATCCTTTGGTGTTGCTGACGTCCATGGACGACGATAGCTACTCGCCGTCAGGTGGATCGTCAGCTCGTTTATCGGCTAGTTCCATAAAAAATCAAACTCACGTTAATTCACCAGAATCTTGGACTTGTTGAAACGAAAACGGTGATTTTTGTGCAGCGTCCTGTTGTGACGCTGTGAACACCACGTCTGATTGGTTTCTCATCAGCAAATAGTTGGAGTTCAGAATCATTCTCCCCAATTCCGCCTCGACGTAAAGATAGTTAGAGGCCAGTGCAAAAGCTACTTCTGGTGACGTCATAGTAGGCAGCATGTTAAGGCGCGTTTCTAAAAGAACTCTGTAATTTTGTTATTATTATTACTATTCTTTATACTTTTTTGCGATTTATTACCTACTAATGAAAATATGGGTAATTTCTTGAATTAAATATTTACGTTAGGTTATCATCGCTTAAATATGCAAATAACATAAATAGTTATTATTCCTGGTACAACAAATGAGCTACCTCACCTTTTTTTGCTTGATAGTATCCATCCATCAAGGCTTGGAGATCCACTGGCCCGCTTGATACTAAAGCTCAAGAATTCAAAAAATTCTTCATAGTCGATACGTTCGATCCCAATTGGGCTTCAACCCATTAATGGGCCACTACTGGGCACGGGTCTCTCCTCTTGAGGAGGCCTAGAGCATACTCCATCCACCACGCTGCTCCAGTGCGGATTGGTGGAGGGGTTAGTGGCCAACCCGATTGTCGGAAGTTTTCAAACCGCCCGAGGGCCTCCGACATGGCTTAACGACTGTTATCTTATGATAACAACCGGGACCGACGGCTTTACGTGCCCTCCGAAGCACGGAAACGCTCAAGATTTTTTTTGCCACTAACGGTCACCCATCCGACTACCGACCGCGCCCGCTGTTGCTTAACTTTGCCGATCACTTAAGATCGACGCAAGCCGCAGGGCTATGAGCGCTTCCAATTACTGCTTATAATATAAAAAACAGTACAGCAATACATACAAACTGACAATATTATCCGAGAAGATAAATCCGTCTGCTATCTTCATAGGGTCCGCCATATTTCTAACATACACGTTCATACCTTCATAGCCGTAGTCCTGTTGCAAAATCTGAAAATTAAATTAACACAAAATATATTATGTAAATACACCATGAATCATCAGAGAAATGGTTTAATCTGTTTTCTAGTTATACATGTCTGTGATCTATACTATACACATAAATAAAACTGAAGTGTGTGTCTGTGATTTCGAAATAAATATTTTTTTCAAGTTGTAAATCGATACTTACACGATACCAAAAATAAGTTTTTAAAATTTTTGTCAGTCGGTCTGTCTGTTTGTTTGTCTCCGCTTATCTCTGAAACCACTGAACGGATTTTAACAGGACTTTTACTTTTTAAGAAGGCTTCAACTTAACTTATTGTTGAAAAATAAACATCACCAGATTACGTCAGACCCGGTTTCTACCAGTATGAATCACTAAATCAACAACATCATTAAGATAATTAATTGGTGAGTTGGGTATAATTACACCGCGCTCAGTGACCGATGTTCACTTTCAGACTGACAATCGTAGAGTCACTCCAGAAGCGTAGAATAAAATATAGAAGAACATTTTTTTCACGGTACTTCCCCTATATGTAACGTGAGGATGAATTTTTTATTCGTCGCTATATTGTGTGGTATCGTAAAAAATATTATGGGTCTTCTAAGACCATTTTTGGAATAAGAGGTCCGTTTGCGAAATACTTGGCTTTAAAGTGCTAAAAGCGAATGCTATTGCTAGTATTAAATAGAAAGAAACAGAAAGAGAGAAAAAGTCACATGGAGACTTATAATATCATAGACATATCGTATAATGTCATAGAACAGACATCTCGAACAAAATGTGTGTCCCGCCCGGGAGGTGTGATTTTCAAAATTGAGCCCCGGTTCTCCTTTCAAAATCGAACGAATCTATTGAAGATTGAAGCCACGTTGCACCAATGCATTGGGACATACATGGTGTTCGCGGTGTCGGTTCTATACGCTAGAAATAATACTTTAATGTAAATTAATATAATTTTATTCTTGCACCGCATTTACCAATTTTAAAGCATTTTCAAAAGACTTCCTTTCAGGCTGCCAATGGTTTTGAATAGTTTTGAATGTATCTGCAACCAACAATATAATAAGGGTAGGTATGCTTCCAGATTGGACTATATTTTTTCGAAATTTTTCTCATGATGAGATTCGTGAGGAATTGAACCCCTTAAACATTATATGGCGATTTTGATATTGATCGAAAACCGTTTCTTTGAAGTCGGTATTTTCTTTATTAATATAATTAAATTGTAATAACTATGTGTTAGCCAGTGTAACTGAACATAATTCCGTTCTAACAATAAATAAATATAAATGAATGGTTGAAGCTAAAGTGATTAAAATTAATAGTAAAATTCACACTGTTTTAGGTTAAAATTAAACATTTAGTCCTCCTAATTGTGAATTTTTCAGTAAGCTGCTAATTGATAACTAATACCAAGTTATAGAACATTGGGGAACAAGTAAACGAAAATTAATTTTAAGTTAATTAGCACCCATGTGAGTACATATTTTACTTAATATTATTTTTAAAAGTAACGTACAAAGAAATTAAAATTTCATAGGGATAATAATTTTGAATTGCGTGTATTGAGTTCATTAGAGAAAATATGTCCTTTATCAATTGAGGTAATAGATGTACATATAGTATAATTATATTCGTTGTCTATTATTTTAGGCTTCATTTACGTTGCTTAATAAAATGAAGCTTGTAAAATAGATGACAAGTTAAAGTATTTTAACTGAGCTATTATAAATACTTTACCGCTTTCAAAATAATCAATTATTTTAGATACATCAGCTAAAATGACTTTTGTAACACTTATAATTACGCACGTAATAGATAACAATTCCATATTCATAACAAATAAGTGATTGATGGTGAAAATAATATATTCATAGAAAATTTCACAAAATAACAACGGAATCAAAATTAATTGAATTTTGTTTTATGTCCCTAGTCTGGGTTGAGCAATCAATACGTACTTAAAGATAAGAATAATAGGATGATAATAAAATTCCAACATTACAGTAGAAAATGTGAGAAGACCGGACATCCTGTCCAATTAGTAATAAACCTAATAGGATAGTAACTTAGTATGTAACTAGGCAGTGAAGCATCACATCAAAGACCAAAATAAACTCTAATATGCGGTTAGAGAAAACCATAACATACGATCTTTAACTTTATTTGTAAATTGAATGACTGATGCAGGGCCGGCCAATCCATATAGGGCCTATATAGTGCGCTTGGATTCGGGGGGCGCAAATCGTCGGGATCGAAATTTAGAAATTTTTATTTTTATTTTAATCGATGAAGGGTTTACATAATACATAGACAAAAATATTAAATATAATGTTATATCTTTATAACGTGGATGATAGGTATGCAGAAAACTACCAAAGCTGTTCCAGAGCCCTGTATAAACCTGGCTGAAATATTTTTTTAGTCATAGAGAATTTAGAACAAACTATCGACTATTGCCTATAAGAAAAAGAATAATACCGAATAAAAATTAATTAAATCATTTCAGGGGAGATTGATTCCATTTTTGCCAAAATTAAATAATTGCCATTCCAGAATGGCTCTAGTGTCTGATAAATAGCGATATGGGATATGGACATAGCTGTTATAGATGGAGTGAAGTTTGCTGAGTTATGCCACCAGTAACGACTGGCGCTAGTGTCTGAGAAATAACGATATTCGAACGTAGCTGTCGTAGACCGCCACCCGTAATTGGACGCGTTTTTACGGACACTTTTCACACACAGAGATGTTCCTCCTTCTACCTTGTAAGTATACTCCATGGGTACCTATTGTGTACCTATGACGATGCAAATGTTATTTCAACATTAATTCCCAATACGTCTGGGTCAGAAAATTAAAAATTAATACAGGTTCGACAAGATGTTTTCCATGATAATTCTTTTTTTCGGCAAACAAGCGTACACATCCATGTATCGTTAAAATCTACATGGCCTTTGTGGTCGGAACTTTCCAAGCCTTCTATTTAAATATTCAAAAGTAATCTTATCAACAATTCAAATTGGTAGTCTAGAGGCGAAAGTTAATTAAAATTGCCTTTTACTGCCAGATATACCTACAATGTTAATGGAAAATAGTCAAAGTTAAAGAGAACTGACACAGATATTTAACATACAATGTTTTTCGAGTACAGGATATTCATTTTTCTTGTCATATTTTTAGAAGTTGCAATAAATGTTGGCAATTCTCACATAAGACGCAATAATCGACGTCGTAAGTATCTTTTCAGTGCCATGATATCAATATTCAGTATGGTGGTAGCAATATTCGTTGTTCCAAATATTTAAAAAGCTAAAATTATCGACATTAATTATTTTGTTCTGTGCTCTAGTGGTGGAGCCGAAACATATTTAATGACATTTCGTGGTAAAGTAAAAAAATGTATGTAATTCTGTTTTTTCTTTATGGAACTAGGCAGAAAACGAGCGGATGATCCACCTGATGGTAAGTGGTTATCGTGGCCCATGGACATCAGCAACACCAAAAGCATCATTGATGCGTTGCCGGCCAAGAAAAAGAATAAAAAGAAAGAAAAAACTGGCTCTCAAGCCTCCAACCGGAATACAACGAGTCGTTTGGCGGCTGACTCCTGCTCAAGGGTGGTAGCTATCCAGGCGAACCCCATTGAGAAACAGTAATAGTAATAATGGTATTATTATTATAAACAATTAAAATCAATATCACCAATACAATCGCTTCGAGGGGAACTACCACCAGCGGGCCGGATTTAGTCACCTCTTACGACACCCATCTAGCGTGGGATTGGGATTAGTTATTTATGTTATTCTAAGCCGCCCCAATAGGGCTAAAGTCTGTGTAAAAGTCTAGTCCACGGAAAAATCTATTAGCATCCTATAAAAGAAAGACCTTATGAAACCGTAAAGTCCACAAAAACACAAAAAACTAATAATTGATGAAATATTTTTCAGAAAATATCGCGGAAGATGGCTTCGATTCGAGTGAAGAATCAAGCGGTGATAAGTATTCCGTTTATAATAAACTCTTGGTACACAAAAAGTGTTGGATGCGTATTGACTCTAAGAAACATTTTCAAGTTATGGATGAACTAGAAGGTAGTTGTTTTTCAGATATCTTCATATTTCCTATCCTGCTCTATTCCTGCTCTATTGCTGCTATACCTGAAGTATCTATAAACTATAAACGTCTTTAAAAGCTTAAGAACTTATGTTATAATTTAATGAAAAAGCCAATAGTCTGAACTCTGAATAATTAAATTAAAACCGATAGAAATAAATATTTCATAGGTTTATAACTAACTGAGTAACTATTAACCAAATTTCGTCGCCTATCGAAGTAATAGCCGTACTTCAATAAAATAGAAAATCGATACTGATAAATGAGTACGTAATTTATACCTAGTAACTTCTATTCACTGTTGTTATTTTCATAGAGAGATATGCTGAGGTTCGTAAAGAATATCAGGATGCGGCTAAAAAGGATAACTTTGATCAGCAAATGTTAGATGTAAGTAGTCTAAAGTTATATTATAAAGAAATAAACTCGGAGATCTTTTGACTAAAATTATAAGATAAATGTTTTTTAAAGACTTCTTTTGACTAAACTTTTGACTAAAATTATAAGATAAAGGTGTTAGGTTCGGCTGATCTAACGAAAATTTTAAATCTTGTGCATAGCCAAACAGTATTTTAATCTGACGACCTGTGTGGTCTTATGGTTGCCATGCCGGAGCGCCGCGCCAAGGGTCCTGGGTTCAATTCCTAGCGAGGCGGAAATTTAAATGATGAATTTGAATCTATGTTCTCGGCCTGAGTGTGTCTTATTGTCTTTGTGTGTTGTCCATGCCCATTTAGACCATCCTAGTGTGGGGCTATGAGTGTGTAACGTTCATAAATACTATGACCACTTTATACATAATTACTAATATAAAAAGTTACCGTCTACTATAATCAACTACCTGTAGGTGATGGTGAAGACACGAGGTGCAGCAGAGCGTGAGATCCAGACCGCAGGTGGGGACGCCGGACTCATTCCTGCGGGGATCAACCTGGGCGGGTACTTCATGATGAGGATGCCCAACTCTCTCCTGTAAGCTTCACTTATCGATTCACGACATAGAAATTGCATATTACTTCTCTCGTAATAGCCACCAACGGACTGCTGTTCAAAAGGTCAAAAAGGTCTTCCCAGTGAGTCAGAAGAATGAGTTTGAATTTTTTTCAGTCTGGTTGAGTGCAGCCTGGTTGTGTGTGTATTTTTTCAGTCTGTGTGTGTGGATGTATGCCATGGCACCCATAACAGGATCTTAGTTTGGCGCTATGAGTGTGTGTACTGTGTAGCGTTAGAAAAATATAATTATGTAGGTTGTAGTACACATATTACTGATCCACTTGAATTTCTTGTTATTTCTGATTCAACTAACGTTTCGTAAGGATGCTTTATGTTATTATTGGGGCACCATGAAGTAATTCATAAATACTTCTTAGTCTAAGAACTAGAAGAAAAAGAAGTCCGAATTAGATAAAGTACAATATTCTTATACGTAAAAGCCTTTTTATGACTCTACATTCTAAAGTTATCTTTTATTTTCTGCTCAGTCATATTTACATAGCAGGCTTGATATACCAAAACAGCGTATAAGACATTATTCAGGCAATTAAGTATTATGTGCACTAAAATTTACTGTTATGACTTTATTTAAGAACTAGCAATTGCCCTCGCTTCGCTTCGGAAAAAATCTTAGGTGCTTTAGTTAACTTACTTACATAACATACTCTTAAAGCAGCGTGATCGCTCATTAGAACCAAGTTACTATGAAAGGTCAATACTCGAAATAACGATTCGATATTTTTAGGGTTCATTACCTCAAAAGAAAAAATACGGTTCCCTTAAGATCACTTATTACTCCATTGCCCGTCTGTCTGTTTGTATTTCAAGACCTTTTTTCTCAGGAACGCGTGAAGGTAACAAATTAAAATTAATCCAACACTCAGGTCTGCAATCCCTAGGAGCTGTGAAAACATATAATATTCTGTATCGTCAACGCAATCAAAAAACATTCGGCCAGAAGATAATTATGTCTTAGGTAAAAAATAGGTTGAATAAAAAATTTTAAAAATGTGAATTTGTAAGTATCACAAAAAAAACCTATTTGCAGAACTTGGTAATTTGTTCGGGACCCATATATGGGGACAACAGTTTTTCAACGGCAAAGTAAAGTGTTAGGTTTTACTAAATAGTTAAGTTAGGTTCAACAACCCTAGCGCACACTGAGCTGGTTGCTTTTACTTATTATTATTATTTCATCATAGTATTTTCTAAATTTTGTGTTTCCTACTATAGCTACCCTTCCCATTTCCCTTAGTACTTAAATAACATTGAATAAATAAATTGTACGATGACGTTTGCTGATCCATCAGTATTTCACGTTAGGTACCCAGACTTTAAAAAAAGAAGTAGTCTTAATTATATCGTTCTCCAAGGTACAATCTATGTCTATACCAAAACACATCAAGATTGGTTCAGCAATGAGAGAGAGTTAAGGTTAATTCGATGAGTTATGTGATACTTAATGGTAATAAAGGTGCAACACATTTTCGCATTCATTACATTGTAGTTTCGGCAAATCAATAATTCGGCAAAGGGAAGATACTGCTTCACAGAAAATGAGAAAATTCAGCACTCTGCACCCTCAACACGATGTTCCTCAGGACTGCATTATAACAGAACTACAACATCACTACTACGGAAATCTAAAAATTACGGAACACTTAGTTATTTCAAAGAACAATCCTAAGCTTGATTTAACACGCCGCAATACGTTTTGTTTAGTGGAGTTATGTATTTTATTATCAATTATTCAATTTGTTCAATGTCTACTATTTGTGCAACACTAAATTACGATTTTCAACCCCTTCCAGAGTGAAATATAAAAAAATGCAAAATTTACGTTGGAGGTCATAAATACGCAATTAATGATTTAAAAAAGTGAATATAAATATAGATATTTAGTAAAAAATACTTCAGTGCCATATTCTAGCTCCATCTTGCGAAATATAAATAAACTAAGCAATGTATGTATGCCTTATTTTGTGTGAAGAAACGGTTTTTGTAAGTTTAAAACAAATTAAAAACTCGTTTTTCGGTTTTGGTATCGTGCAAGTATCGATTTACAACTTAAAAAATCATTTATTTCGAAATAACAGACATACACTTCAATTATATTTATGTGTATTTGAATTATTATAAATTTGTAAAAAATAAGTACTCCAGTGCCACGCTTTGGCTCCACCTTGCAAAATATAAAAAAAAACTAAGAAATGTTTGTACCTATGCCTCAATTTGTGTAAATAAAAGGTTTTTGTATGTTTAATTATGGCTTTGTTATGGAACACTAAAAAATTGCCTATAATTTAAGTTGAAGACTCGATATTGTAGTAAAGTCCTGTTGAAATCCGTTCAGTAGCTTCAGAGATTAATGAAGACAAACAAACAGACAAACAAAAATTAAAAACTGATTTTTCGGTTTTGATATCGTGCTAGTAACGATTTATAACATGAAAAATGCTGTTATTTCGAAATCACAGACAGACATACTAATTATATTATATATTAAAGGTGTATGTATTAAAGGCGTTGGCGTGAATCAACACATACAGAGCCATCTAGTTGCCAAGATAGTAATCGATTATTTATTGGATATCGGTTACTCATACAGACTTAATTTGCGTTTTTCTACCACTTCCCAGATGAAATTTATAAAATGCTGAAATTATATTGGAGTTCATAGATACGCAAACAATATGCTCTTAAAAACAAAATACAAAAATAGATATCCACTCAGTAATAGGGATTTTAATTAATGAAAAAAATAACCTTTAAATGCATTTTATGGCCTTTCCATGCAATATAAGTAAAATCTAAGAAATGCATGTATAACTCTTTTTGTACGGAGAATACGTTTTTAAAAGTTTAAAACAAATCGGCTGAAATTTTTTTATTTTTCCATACAAACTATCCCTAAGGAACCCTTTAGTATGGAACCCTAAACAATTGCTTAGTTGTTAAGTTGAACACTTTGCAATATCCTAGTAAAAGTGTTGTTACAATTCGTTCAGTGGTTTCGGAGATTAGCGGAGACAAACAAACAGACAGACAGACAAAAATTTTAAAAACTCATTTTTCGGTGTTGGTATCGTGCAAGTAACGATTTGCAGCTTGAAAAAATCATTTATCTCGAAATCACAGACAAACTCTTCAATTTTATTAATATGTATAGATAAACTTAACCACATACGAACATGTCATTGTAACATAATAGGTACTTTCAACACGAAACATAGAAACATCCTTTCCATTTAATGTCTATGGGTGTATTACAATATTATCAATTCCGTTTTTAATTTTAAACAGACAGGGACCGTGTTTATATTTTATTTTAATAGATGAAATTCATCAAGGTCAAATTAAAAGTATTTTGTGGATACTTTGGTTCACATCACGGTTTTACGCTATAGTTGAATTATTAACAAATTCTATAGATTACTTAATAAGGTAGTCATACCCTATTGTCTACCTCTAAGTGCCTCTTACTTCACCCCATGGATACGATAACACCGTCACTATCGCATCACAAAGTACATAATACCGAATAAAACCATGACAAAGGGAACAGCTTCTAAGTATAATAAATTCACAGGTTTTACGACAGACTTAAGCTAAAACTTTTTGATTCCAACTTCCTTAATAGTACAGTCAATAAAGTAGTTGTAGAGTGCGTGAGCGGGAACCTAAGCGATTTCGTCAGAAACTTATTCAGGGTGCTTAGGGTGATAACATACTAAAAGTCCTGGGGTCTAGGAGGTGAGCCGGAGGGAGGGGGGGGTTACAAAGGTCTCAATTTTAGGTTTTTCGCCAATATCTCAAAAACGGTGTGTTGTAGCGAAAAATGTTCTAAGATGAAATGAAAGCTTATAAAATTCTCTATAACTTTAATTCTTTACACTTTTTCCATATCTCCAACCGTTTTTGAACTACACGCTCCAGAAATGTCGAAATTAAAGTAATTCAGCGTGATAACCATTGAAGTAATGTCACTTCTCGATTATTTCACAGAATAGAGTAATGTCATTATTTCCAGTTTCAGTAATTCCTACCGATTTTCGAGCGAGTAAAGTCAAAACATAACGATTATGCGTACGATTATTAACCCCGTGTCTGTGAATCTGTGTGTGTGTTAACCAATGGACCGATTTTGATGCAGTTTTTATGTTTGAAAGCTGATCGAGACAGTTCTTAGTTATATTTGTTGAAATTAAACTGTTTCACCCCTTTTTCTTACACTAGCTGTCCCGCGCGGTTTCACCCGCGTTAATTTGTGAAAAAAACTAACTACTAAAATATAAGTACGATGTTATATTATAGCCTTCCTCGATAAATGTACTATCAAACACAAAAAGAATTTTTAAATTCAAACCAGTAGTTCCTGAGACTAGGGCCTTCAACCAAACAAACGCTTTAGCTTTATAATATTAAGTATAGATAAATCTCACAATACAGTTACTAGCGTGATTGATCGATTCCATCCTTTAAATCATCAGGTTCTTCCACCGCATGAAGCTCCGTAACAACACCCACTTCCGCGTGACTGGGCTCCGGAATGACTTGGTCAACCTCACGCTACACGCACACCTCGCTCTCAATGACCTGCACCTCCAGGGATCATACGACCGCTCCACCACTGACAAGGACCCGTCCATTTTGTTCTACACGCCGACGTATGGACAAGTGGAGTAAGATATTACAAATATGGTTATCACGCCGGATCACCAAGCCAAGGGTTCTGGATTCGATTCCCAGCGAAGCGGAAAGAATGATGAGTTTTAATTTTTGTTCTCAGTCTGGATGTGTGCCTTTGTGTGTTGTCCATGGCACCCACGACACAGGGAATCCTAGAGTGGGGCTATGAGTGTGAAGCGTTTTCTTTTTAATAATACTTATTAAGGTTCGTCAAGGAAAGTTACCGTGATTTTATTTCAAAATGACGAGTACACTGTGTGAATTACAGCACTCAAAGTGAGACCGATGCATTGTCGTATCTCAAAAGTTTTATCGCAAGTATAAATAGTCCAGTCAAAATATACATTTTAAAACTGAAAATTAGGGTAGAGGTACACATATTGGGACCACCAGAAATAAAATGTAAAAAGTCCCCATTGATCCCACGCCTGCTTAAAAATATTTTTGTAAAAATAGAGATTTTTTGCACTTTTCAAGAGGACTCAATAGTCCAATAGCCTAGCATAATTGCTATTCGCAAAAAATTTGCAAAATTACATCAAAACAATGTGATATATTATTAATTTCATTTATTAATTATTAATTTATTTATTATTTACTAGGAAATCGCCCTCGCTACGCTTCGAGAAAAATTGTAAAAATATATATATAATATAGCCTATGTCACCCGGGAATAGTGTAGTGTGTTTTAGCTTCCCAACAGTGAAATATTTTTTTAAATCGGTTCGGTAGTTTCGGAGCCTATTCAATGCAAACAAACAATCAAATCTTTCCTCTTTATAATATTAGTATACATAGATTTATTTTATTTATTTATATGTATGACCACCTATAACCGAATTATCCGAAAAAAAAGATAAGGTAAACTGATAATTTCATAAAAATATTTTAATTTTCCAGGATACTCTTAAAAAATGTCCAATATGCCTTTGAAGGCCGCTATCGATTGTTGAAAGATAGGCTTACCATCGAACTGATAATATCAGACATTGATTTCGATGACGTCATGTTGACTGTAAGTAACGAATTTATTGCTTATCTGTATTAGTTTGTTTTATTACAAATTAAATTTCAATATATTGTTACAGTATCTAAACGATGGAAAAAGAGAGGGCACGAGATTACAAAGAAAAAATATTGGTAAAACATCATTATTGATTCAACATACACATAACTTAAGAATGTAGTATGTGAAATTAGCTTAGAATAAGTATAGGCGTATAGTCTCTAGTGTTTTATTTAGACTGAACTCAATCTGTAATACTTTTCGAATTTCAAAAGGTTTTCAACAATTTCATACACTTTTGAGAATATTAAAATTCTTTGAAAATGTACGTACGCACATATCCAATTTTTGCGGTGAAATATTTGCGCTGGACTAAAACAATTGATAAATTAATTTCTAATTAAATTGGAATAATCGGACTGCATACAGTTTTCAAACGCAGATTGCCCCGAGCAGAAACTGATTCTCAAAAGAAAAATGACTATTGTATTTATAATTGAAAAATAATATCTCAATAATTATAATTTCTCTTTTCTTTAACACAGATGATTTTTTGATTCGCTTGAAATCAGATTTAGACAAATGGTTGAAAGATTACTTCAATGACTACTTGATGTACTTCGGTTTAGTTGGGAAAAACAGTAACGATAAATTCCAGTATGTATTTACCATTTATTTATAACGAGTAACCGCCCTCGCTTTGCTTCGGTTTTTTTATTTTTTACACCTTGGGTTACATTATTGGAGTTTTATTAAGGATCCCAAATTTTTTTGAAAATTTAATATAGCCTATGTTACTCGGGGATAGTGTAGATTTCCAACAGTGGAAGAATTTTTCAAATCAGTTCAGTAGTTTCGGAGCCTATTCAATGCAAACAATCAAATCTTTCCTCTTTATTATTAGTATGTATAAGAAATCCTTGTTATTAATTTTTAAGTCTTTTTTTGTGGGTAGGTACCTATTACATGTAGGTATATCATAATTTTCTCTATCCATCCTTGAGACTTCTTTTGGAGGTTACTGACTTCTGTATCTCCTACCCCAAAGCTTTTCTAATGCAATAGCTACTAATGCAATATTGTAAGATTACCTGACAGTTACCTCCCTCCTGCTAAAGACAACCTTTATCTAGCGTTTCTCGGTTATAGAACTAGGCGGCCTATTATTAACTTAATAGGAATGTTGACTAATTTTAGGATTCAATTTTATTTTATAGATAGAACCTCAATATTCACGAAAAAAATATTATAAAAATAATAATCTTCAATTTAAAAACAAAAATTGATAAATAAAAATCACTATCAAATTTTCCACCAAAAACGTCACGTGACGTCACTAAACTATATTCAATACTATCTGTCTACTAAGTTTGTTGAATTTCCATATAAAATTGTTCCAATGACGTCATATTCTCAAAATGGCGTTTGAGGTCACGTGACAGTGAGTACAATTTTTAACATTTTAAATTAATGATATTTAATTTATTGTGATTTATTTCAATAAAAGAATCATATTTTAGGTCTTTATATGTTACCACTAATATTTTAGACATAAATTTATGTTAATTTATAATTAGTGTCAACATCCCTATTGCAGCCATGTTCCAGTGTAAACGTCAAATTCTTATCACCAAAGCGGTCACGTGACTCTTTTTAGCCAATCATACGTCGTTCGAAGTCCGATAAATAAATTGCCTGGAACATGAATGGTTTTTTAAAAGTTCATAGTAGGCCCGCTGGTAACAAACATCGCATTGTTTCTGGCGGTGGTGCAGCAATTTTACTACCATACCATCATAAGGTCGTACAAGTAGTCTTTTACCACCTGATAACATGAAGAACTTTGTAATGACCTAATTGACAACATATGTTATGGATAACTTATTAAGTTTACCCCTTAATTACGACCCATTATCATAATTTATTTTGAGATCAATACAATTAAAATTGTATTTCTTGCTTACTTAACATTATTACCATGCTACTTAATATAAACCAACAATTAGTGGCCTAATTCCTTAAAACGCTTTTCCAGATAGCAAAATAACTAAAATAATTACACCTGACAAAAACTACATCATACTTTTTTGCCTGTCCTTATTTACAGACAGTATGATAAAGAGAGAGCAAAGGAACTAAACGACTTTACTGATGAAGTTATCGGCTTGGTGACTCGGAGATTACAAAAAATCAAGGCAGAGACGGTTAAGTTGCCGAAGTTCACAATATACACAGCTAATAACATGGTACGTCATTCCTTGCTTAGCTGTATGCTTAGTATAGTCTATATATCAATACTGAACTTCACTCAATTCCATAGATAACAATTTTATTGATTAATTTGGTTTAACAATATTCAAGCTTAGGTGATGAGCCATTGTGATTTGCTTAATACAATGGATAGATAAAATAGTAGATTATACAGAACATACAGTGTCATTAAATAGCCAAATCAATTCGTTCGTAACTTTGTAGCTTTATTAATATTACACATTGGTTTCAACCCATTAATGGCTCACTACTGGGTACAGGTCTCTCCTCTTGAGGAGGCCTAGAGCATACTCCAGAGCATGAGTCAGCCGCCAATCGACTCGTCATCATATTCCGGCTGGGGGCTTGAGAACCAGTTTCTTCTTTCTTTTTTTCTCTCTTTCTTGGCCTGCCGCATCAGTGATGCCTTTGGTGTTGCTGATGTCCATTAGCGATGATTGCTACTTGCCATCAGGTGGATCGTGGCCATAAAAAAAGAACACAGAAACCTCGGCAAATATGTCCTAATACGAATACAGCCTACAAGTTCATCGGTCATGATGTCGTAGCACGAACACAGGTGTGTTGGTACATATTGTAGCACCGATAGGAACAAGTTATGACCGCCGACGTTACACAAATTCTACACAGCTCCATTCATTCCAAAATATTTCTGTATACCTACTTTAAAATCTTTGCATTAATCACAGGAAATAGTTTTAAAAGACGGAGTATTACGCGGTCTTGACAGTATGTATCGGCGATCTATCGCTATGGGAAAAAAAGAAGATAATATCCGCAAAGTAGACGCAGTTGTCGGATTCAGCAATTTAAAGGTAAGAAAAGTTTTAACTGTCGTAGAAAATGTTGACTCAGAATTTTCACAGTTTTAAGGCACCAATTAGGAATAACTAACGTGGTCATCTAAAGACTGAGGAATAAATGATGGACACTTAATGCAAAGTGATTAACAACTTCTCATTTCTTAACTTCACCAGGTGACCTACCAATACGCAGCTTCACTCTCCTCGAACAGCCCTTTAGTAACTGGTATGATTATATTATCTGCGGACGAACTGACCACTCGTATGGAACTCACTGTTTCAAAGGACACCGATACAGTCGACATACAATTTGAATTTCTGGAGCAAGCAAAGTAAGTGAAAAAGCACAGTACATATTATATGTATAATTATACGAAAATATTAAAAGCATTCGAAGTCACTTACCTCCCATTTATTTCAGACCGGAATCTTTAACCATAGAAGGCGCTGCCAACAGAATGATAACAAACTTCAAATACATATTGGAGCAGCACATCATCGCTATAATGACTAACACAGTGCATTTCAATATTAAATCGCTAAGCTCCTTGACAAGATGCAGTGAGTATCTAATGCATTTCCATTCGAATAACTTAAGGACATCCTAAAGGGTGTAAGTGACATCGTTCCGAGAATTGATTTTCTTTAATTTCTGATAATGTATTGATTAATTTCATTTTTAACCGCTAACAAAATCTATACGTACATATTGTGGTCTACATGACGTGTAATAAAATAAAATTTTCTGTGTTTATCAAACTATATTAAAATAAACAAATCTTTAGGGTACGTAACACGATATTTTTTATTAGTTAAAAATATGATTTCAAACGTACAGAAATATTACTTTAAAATATTATAGTGCAAATATTGTAGCCGGCCGGCTAGCTGTTGTTGGAGGTAAGTGATTCATTATAATAATTTCTTTAATATGTACTTGTAGTGAAAAAGTTTAATGTTCTGATTTTTTTTATTTGTAATTTTTGTTTTCGATATGATGTCAATTGTACCCATATGTGACATAACGAACTATATAAATTTATTCTAAAAATCTGCATCTTTTTAGTTCCATTACTTCATGGGCATCAAAATTTGAATAATGTCTTTGAAGAAGAAGAAATTGATGCAACCACGGAAATGAAAGATTTAATTCCTGAATCCAAAACATCTAACTACTAAACATATTAAAATTATTGAAACATATTCCGAATTTAATCCAAATCCTGAGTGTGTAGACGAAAACTCAAGTTCCAATGACGCAAGTGATGGTGTTGAGAATACAACATTACTAGACGAAAATTTGCAAACAGAGTAAACAGATGCATTTCAGTATTTTAGGAATTCAGCAGATAATAAGATAATGATGATAGAAGATAACAGTGGCCAGCTTTAACTACCTTCCAATTAAATTCACCATAAGCATAAAGTACATCTAATATACTAAAAATTTAACACTGACAAAACTAGATTCACATTAATTTATGATGATATTAATATAATGATTGAATGTATAAGTATTATAATTTAAATTATTATGAATACAATAATATAATTATGTAAGGAACTATTCCCTTTCAGTTATTCCTTTTAAAACCCAAAAATAAAGACAAAGGTATCATAGGCCAATTAAGCATCTTACTTAATATCTTTATCTTAATAGCTTTTGTGGCCAGTTCTTTTTTATTTAAATAGCAGATGAGCTACCTGGTAATAAGTGGTCATCATTGCCTATCACCATAATTAAGCATCACCCGTGTACTACCTATTTTAAAAGAGAGAAATGAAAAGAAAGAACTAGCTCACTAGCTCTCAGCCGGAAAATGACACGTCATTTGGTGACTGAAAAACACACTTTCTATTTTATTATTATACCTACCTATTACGTAAATTATTTCGCTTCAACCCATTAATGGCCCTCTACTAAGCACGGGTCTCTCCCCTTGAGGAGACCTAGAGCATACTACACCACGCTGCTCCAGTGCGGTTTGGTGGAGAATTAGTAAATAATTTGCCAATTAACTAAATACAACATATTTTACTTTCAAGTCCCTCAGCTGCATTCTCGTCCAGAATCCAACAAACCTGTAGAAGAAGAGGAAGAAGGAGGAAAAGAAGGAGAAGAAGAATTAGGAAGTTTAACTAATACAGATCGACCTACTACCCTAGTTAATTATGAACCAGTCACTGAAATTTTAGGGCCGGAAATTGTAACAGTTGGCCAGTCTGACGATCAGAATCCTAATCAATTAAAAATATCACCATCTAGTGATGTATATGAAGATAACACGGTTGTTAGTTCAGAAATTGAAGCAATTAATCGAGCAAATAGTGATGAAACTAATCCATCACCAGATTTACCAATAATTGATGAAGGTTATAGAAAATGAATTAAGTAATTTTAACCTTACTTGTTTTCCCTGTTTAATATGATACACATTGCAAAAAAAATAACAACCACATTAGTTATTGTGAAAGAAATATTTCTATGGGTTGGTAATTCACTTAAGGATTGCTGTAAGCGAGCTTTTATTTGAATTGAAATTAATGTGAATTTTATTATAATTATAATTTATGTATACTCTAATAAATATTAGAACTTACAATGAATTTACCTATTAGTGTTGCTAAATAGTTGTTCTAACTAGAGATACCTATAAACGGCAGCATTGGAATTATCCCATGAATAAAGTTAAATAAAATAATTTTTTCGATTCTGTACCTCAAGTACCTAACTCTAAAACAGTTCCTTGTCCATCTATCTGCCTGTCTAGCTTTATGTCTGTCTGTCAGTCGACCGCAACTACCAATTAAATAAAGGTTTTTGATGTGAAACATCTATAGGCGAGGGGTAAACCTAATTTTTGGCGCGGTAAGTGGCGACGCATCGCACTATATTATTATGGTAGGGCAATATGAAAAAAAACATATTAACACAATATGGGTAATCTATACTAATATTATAAAGAGGAAAGATTTGACTGTTTGCATTAAATAGGCTCCGAAACTACCGAACCGATTTGAAAAATTCTTTCACTGTTGGGAAGCTGCACTATCCCCGGGTTACATAGGCTATATAATATTTTTTACTATTTTTCTCGAAGCGAAGCGAGGCCGCGAGGGCGAGTTCCTAGTCATAAATAAACTTAGTTTGATAGGCTGTAGGCGCTGTAGCATACAGTAGGACAAAACTGTCATCATTTTCTGGAGACAATTCGTAATATTTTATTTTTTCATCGTGCCATATTTAGTTCCTGTCATAATCTGTACTTTAATGCCTATTAGTTGTATAAAATAATTTCGATGTTTCACATCTGCCAGGCGCCCCATGACGGCTTTTTTTTTGTTTCCCCTCACGGGAGGGAGGCAGAGAATGCATTTACGCATACGCAGCACAGCCGGTCTGTGCTGGTTATGTGTGGCTCGGTCCTTGGAGAATACACACTAAACTCTGCCTCAATGGTTTTGGTCCTACGACCTTAAAACCTTCATCTGAAGTGACTCCGCTTGAAGAGACGGAGATTTTTTAATTTATATTATAGGTATACCGTATAATCGATCCAAATACCACTCGCATCGAATGAATCGATTATTGCATGATAAAAATTTTAAACATGGCAATAAAAATGTATGATATGTCAATGTCAGTTGTCGTTGTCATCATTGTCATGTCAGCTGTTGTCAGTTGTCACTTGTCAGTGTGGTGGCACTTTAGGTACACATACATTCAAATGGAAAAATATCAAAAATACAATATGTTTTCTTTGAATTCAACTCAATAAGTTAATGTTTTCTAAAATCCCATGAAAGTGTTCTAGAAAAATAATATACAGGGTAATGTTTAAAATAAAATGTCGGAAGAAGAAACTATTGACATTGAGCAAGAACTGGACGAACTCCTGACGAATGTTCAACCAAACTTACAAGATGTTATTAAAAGGGTAAATATTTTTTGTAAAAGTATACTATCTTTTGTGTTTTTTTAAATAGTACCATGCCCGCCAAATTGCATATCTATCAAGACCTATGAGACGAGCAATTAAAAATATAAAACTTCTAATATTTAAAAAAACATGTTTAAATCATGATCAGAACCATAGAAAATTAACTTGTTATATTTATTTTAGAGCTTTACAAACGCTGCTCTGCAGCAGACTAAAAATGGGGAACAAGTTAAACCAGATATACTGGAAGATACATCCTACTTCGCTAAGAATACACAGGTGTAAGTATTGAATCAAGTTGTCCATACAACACATAAGTTCTAGCAATAATATAAAAACATTTTGTACTATAACAAAAATTACATGGACATTGACAATAAAAGGTGTAAAACACCCTACGGTTATGTAAATTAAATGCAAAAATGTGTGGAATTATATACCTGCATCATTATTTGTCTATGCCACTCAGTGCAATGCAATTACATGATATATTACGACAAAAACAGACAGTGTCCCCTTGTAATAAGCATTAACAGCATTTTATTCTGGTCTATTTTTTCTGTAAATAAATTGTCATTTTTAACCAACTTCATAAAGGAATCTTGAATACCTCATTCAATCCAACTGTATTTTTTCATGTTTGTTACCTCAGAATTTTCGACTGGGTGAACCGATTTTGATGATTCTTTTTTTAATCGAAAGGTGGTGCTTGTCGTGTGGTTCCACTTAAATTTGAGCAAGATCTGACGAGTAGTTTTTGAATTACCTGTAATTTTGAAATCGGTTATTTTTTGTCACGAATTGTACAGTTATAAGGTGTAACATTACTCCAACCAATTACTCTATGTTTGATTACTTTCAGGAACCTATCCAGACTAGAGCTGGTCAAACCTCCAACATTCCACCTACAGTCATTATCGTTAGACTTGAAATGTATGGCACTGTCGTTAAGATGTTCTCTTGGAGAAGTCAACGTCAAGGGACTGTACTGTGCATTTAATGAAAACCTATACAACCTCATACCTGTCATGTCAGAAGGGCATGTTCTGTAAGTTATTTTGATTTAGTTAATGTAACGCAATTGGGTTTATAATAATTATAAAGTGAGCCATTGGCTTATTTGTCAGTGAATCGAGTAATAATTTCTGGTTTTGTTGACTAATAAAAAAAATTAAGTGTGAATTAAAATTGTTTGAAGTAGCATGCTATTTAACTCCAATCAATCCAATAATAATGCAATATGCTATTTTTACACTAATAATAATATAATTATATTTTTAAAGGTCTGTACATGCATTGGAATAGGTTTGTATTAACTTTCCAACAAAGTTATACAGTGTAAACAATTACTAATAACTCAGTATCATTAATTGAAGTAAATTCACATTATGACTCAAATTTTTACAGTAAAATGCTATTTTTTGTGTCACTGATTCCAGAATATCTTTATCCAATATGGTAGCAGATGTGAACATCGGATTAGTCATAGAAGATGATGCATATTCCTTTATCAATCCTGGAATTAATTTCATTCATGATGAAGTACTTGTTAAGGTAATTAGCTGTTAATGAATATGGAATTGATTCATTAATGACATAAACATATCTAATAATGATCTTTTTATTACAGTTATCATGGCCTTCACCACAAAAAAATGGTGGATATGAATTTACAACGACTGAACAACTAGCAAAACACATAGGTAAATTTAATTTTATAATAATTCTGTTTTAACAGATTTCAATAACTCATAATCTGTAAGATAGTGACAGACCCAGGAATTTTATTTGAGGGTTCTTGAACTTGCTTATATTATGCTTTTGGTGAGACTTGAGCTTACTAGCCCCCCTTCTGGATAAGCCCTTCTCCCTCTTACTTTCTGGATAAGTTGGTAAAGCAATACAGTGGACCCCCGGTAATCCGGCCCCTGTCTAATCCGGCACCCCCTGTTATCCGACATGGTCTATTATTTATTATTGAATATTTTTTTGGCAATCTTCGCTAATGCATGATTGAACAAGTTATAACTTGTACTACCACTATTGTGCTCGACGCGTAGGGTACCTATTGTTTTGATGCTGATTGCTTAGTTTGAATTTGACTACATGACTGTGATGAAGATAGCGGTGCGGTCTAGCGTGTGTTCATTGTTTACTGTTTATTCATTGTATATTATTATATATATCGTACCTAGTAATTTCGTCACTTTAATTACGTTAATTTTATAATTTTGTACTTCAGAGTACATAATTATATATAACATATAGAATCTAATCATTGGAAATTTGTCGGATTATAAGGTACTCTTTTGTAAAAAATTCCGGACTATAGGGGGCCTTAAGGCAGTACTCTATAATCCGACAAATTCGATAGTCCGACACTGCCCTGCAAAATGTTTGTCGGATTACCGGGGGTCTACTGTAACTATAATATTGTGACTTATTGATTGCTTGCTAAGTTGCTGAGTTAAGGATTATGGATAAAACAACAATAACTTAGAGAAAATTAACAGGCTTCACAAATAATGAGGAATATAATGAGAATTATAAAATGTTGTTAGTGTAGTAGCATAGGGAAGCTATACTTGTACATGGTTCTCAAAATACAAGCACAAACAAAAATATCAACAACATATTGTTGGTTTCTCACACCATCAGGATTTACTTGCACTATGTATCACCATATCAATGATACCTATATGAATAAATGACTTTATGTGAATAAATAGACAGATTATATTCGAATTAGACAAATACCCATTACACTATGCATACAAAGTCAAAAATACTATAAAACTAAAAACATATTAATAAAATTATAAAGACATACCACCTAGGTACTACATTATCAGGGTGATTAAAAATAATGAATAGCATAATTCTTCTTGTGTGTCTGTACATCCCCAGACGACCTGCCGCTAACAGCAGCAATATCCCTGCCGTTATACGCGCTGCTGCGGCAGAAGCTGCAGCGGCACCTGGCGCGAGTGCTGCGACAGGCCACCAGCGTCAGCGACCTCATGTGCTGCAACCCTAATATGCTCGAGGCTTACACGTATGTTCGCTTCAATATTATATACAAGATATGCCAAGATGGCGCTGAAATTATGTCAGTCGAATTTAGACAAGTGTAGCAATTTTAATTCAGACAGTTGATAGCTGCCTCTGAGTGAGGCAGTCTAGCTGTCTTTTTCACTATTACGGTTTTAGTAGTGCCATCCCTTTTACATAATTTAACAATGTAATAGTGATTGATGTAGTGAAACAAAAGATAAACATGTGTGTGTTGTAGCTTGGTCGGAACAGATTTTTTGGTTGATTTTTAAGGGCATGACGTATCTATAGTTTAATATCATTGGTTCGCTTACACTTATTTTCAATAAGGGGAAATCATGGGTGAAAAATGTAGGGTTGTGCATATGAGCCCTTATAAATAGAAGAAGGAGCCTGAAAAGTACCACTTATTAATTGAATCAACTTACGCCCCAACTCAGAGTCGGTAACAGATACTTAAACTGCCTACAAAATTTGTATGGTGATTCTTTACTAAGGAGCGATTAAAGTAACCGTTAGTGACTCTGAGTTGGGGCGTTAGCTTTATACGGACAGACAGATAAGACACAATAATCCTTATTTTAATGTTTGCGGTGAAATTAATCACCGACACGGTGCCGACTTAAAAGAACTCTTCTGGCATTATTCTAAATCCACTTCACCCAAATGACACGGTAGAACGCGTAACTAAATGCGCCGTTATATTTATCAAGTGTCAGGTGATGTCAAATGGTTACCGCGACCCACTACGCTACTCAGCCGTGACAACTGGGTTTAAACTTACATTTTACCTAACATCGCTTTTTCTATGCCTTTCTATACCTTGATTACTATCACTATTGCATCATGGTTGATTTGAACGCTCTTCGGATGATTTTACATTCATATCTTCAGAGAAACAGCGTCCTGACTTACATTAAACTATTGAGCTAACCATGTAGAATTACTATTTACTATTTCATCAGATTTGTTGTCGATTTATGTTAACATGAGGCCGTGACGGTAAAACGTTACAAAAAAATTTTTGTTACCCAATCCACTAAGTCGATATTGGCGGTTTTTTTTATGTAACTAACTGACAACTCTGCAGTGTTGCCAACTCAGTATCAGGTTTTGGGGCTAAACACAGTTTAAAAAAGGGCTAGATTCGTCCAATACATTGAAAATAGGGGCTATTGCTTAAATATCAGAGGTGACGGCGAAAAAAAAAAAAAAAAGGTCGTCAGATGCTGTAAAAGTATGATAATGGTAATTTTCTCGACATCTTTTCACTATGTTTTATCGGTTTTTCGATCGATTGCATCAAAAAGTTCATGGAAAACCTGAATTTATCCCTTTTTTTTCAAGACGGCGGAAAATGATTTCGGGGCTAGAAATGGGGCTAGGTGCTAAAAAATTATTTCTGGGGCTGAAAACCCGTAAAAAGGGCTAGATCTGGCCCCGAAAGGGCTAAATTGGCAACACTGCAACTCTGACAAGCGAGCTGACGATCTCTCTAATGGTAAGAGGTCACCATCGCTCATAGACAAAAGTCATACCAAAGACATCATTAGTTACCAAGAAAGCTACCAAGAAAGAAAAATGTGTGAGAAAAAGTAAGAACTGACTTCTATAGTACAAAGAGAATAATCTAAAATTTTAACAAAAAACGACTTCAAATTAAGTACATCCTTTCCAATAACAATAAAAAAAGAATCATCGAAATCAGTTGGCGTGATATTCAATTATTCGTCCATTTGTCGCGCACATACTTAATGCAAATTTAAGACATATGATTTTTTCATAGATGCCATTGTCAGATCTCGCTCAAATTCAAGAAGGACCACATGACAAGCACCAGCTTTCGATTAAAAAAACAATCATCAAAATCGGTTCAACCAGTCGAAAGTTTGTTAGGTAACAGACATAAAAAGAATACAGTCGAATTGATAACCTTCTCCTTTTGTTGAAGTCGGTTAAAAAGGCTCCTGGCCAAAGTACAAAGACTCCACCACTGCACTGCTCATCATCTCGTCTTCCAGGTCCATGATAGACACCCTGGCGCGGCAAGGGAACAGGGTGGTGGACATGGTGCTCATCAACATCCGACGCACGCTCCTCCAGACCTGCCGCGAGGTGCTCGAACTGCCGCCGCTACACGCCACGTTCATGCATAAGGTGGGGATAGACAGTAGTATAGATAAGGATAGATCAATGATATTATATACAAGATATGCCAAGATGGCGCTGAAATTATGTCAGTCGAATTTAGACAAGTGTAGCGATTTTAATTCAGACAGTTGATAGCTGCCTCTGAGTGAGGCCGTCTAGCTGTCTTTTTCACTATTATGGTTTTAGTAGTGCCATCCCTTTTGCATAATTTACCAATGTAATAGTAATAATTGATGTATTGAAACAAAAGATAAACGTGTGTGTGTTGTAGCTCGGTCGGAACAGATTTTTTGGTTGATTTGTAAGGGCATAACGTATCTATAGTTTAATATCATTGGGATAGATAGTAGGATAGATAGATATATAGTAGAGATAGTAGATATTGCATTGGATTGCGTTCGGAGTTGCAGCTACCAAACCAACATAATAAACGGTTCACACTCATAGCCCCACACTAGGATTCCCTATGTCGTGAATGCCATGGACAACACACAGACAAGAACACTCACACCCAGACCGAGAACAGAAATTCAACCTCATCATTCAAATTTCCGCCTTGCTGGGAATCGAACCCAGGATCCTTGGCGGCGATCAGGCATGGTAACCATCGCGCCACACAGGTCGTCAAATTATTTTACTAGCTCTATCCGCGACTTTTCCCGTGTTTTCCGGGATAATAAATACCCCATGTCCCGTTCAAAATCATGGTCTACCTATGTGCTTAATTTCATGAAATTCCATTCAGTTGTTTTTGCGGAAGAGTAACAAATATAAACAAACGCTTGCACTCTTATTATATCCATACAAACGTTCGTATTTATAATATCATAGTAGGATACTAGGATTTATGACTGTCCGCTTTGAATGTTGTTTTTCTAAGTCACATAATGTATATAATCAGTGGAGGATATTTTTTATTTATTTATCTGGGATAGTAAAAACCACTGCAATACAATGAAAACTTACAATTAAACCACATGTTAGGCCAATAACAACTATCCACTAATTACAAATAAACAATTAAAATATTGATGCTTCAGTTCAATAGTTTAATCGTTCAAATTTTTCTCAGTAATCCCTTTTTTCTTAAGAAGCATAAGTTAATTTTGGCTCTGCTACTGCAGAATTTGTTATTTAAGTGTATTTCTATCAAATTATCATCATATGTGTGACGGTTACCAATTGAAATTATGAAAACAATAGAGCAACTATACATAATGGGTTAGGTAAAATTTAATACGCTATTGCATTAAATAATGTAACGTAGATAACACTTTCGAACCATGCGATAAATTTGTTTAATATATTTATAGATAATTATAATACACTCTTTTAACAATTCAGATAAGTTAAAGGCACAGTGTTAGGACTAAACTAGAAAACAATTGGAAAATATTCAATTTCATTAAATTTTTCAGATTGCAGTATGATACTCATGAAAACATTATGCTCAGTAAAAGACTTATAAATAAGGGCTTATTTAAGTACCGGCGTTCTTCGTATTTATATTTCATCAACATCTATTGTATAAAGGGGTGTTCTGGTAGTGTTGGTTTGATTGGGCGGACCGTAATAAGAAGTTCCGAGTTATGGTAATTGGTAATTTATTTATGGTTACACAAGGTGAGAAACTCTTATTTAATACGACGCGACTTATTTAATGCTACGGAGCCCGAAATGGTTCTGGTGTGAGCACACCAATGGTTAACGATGTACTGACTCATTTGATTGAACATTACTTATATTATTAAATTAGTGCAAAAATGCTTAAATGCAAAAGTGCTGAGCTGTTCGATCGCTTAGCGCTCGAACATACTCCCGCGCCTGAGATGAGAATGAATCTATACAATTTTAGCTCCAATATTATGCAATAAAATGGTAAATAAACCTATATCTTATTTTAAGCAACTACAATGCAAGCCGTTATTACAAAGATACATAACCGCATCTTATAATTATGTATTTATGATTATAAAATAAAAAACAAAATAGTAAAAGAAATAATAATAAATGGTAATAGGAAAAAACCAAAATTATTAAAATTATTATTAAAGACAAAATGGCAAAAGAAATAATGTATGGTAATAAGTAAAAATCAAAATTATTAAAAATATTATTTTAAGAAAATAGTAGATATTATGCTATACTAAAGAGTCTTCAACCGTAACACGTTTACGCGGAACAGGTGGCGATTGTCCATCTTTTTTACCCGCACTGATACCACGCGCACTAGGCCACCGTTTGGCAAAGTTTTGTAATCGAACCCGAACACTATCATTGCGCTCACTCGATTGCACACTAGCACGAGACACTACACTATGCACTGAGGTTGGTAACACTGGCTGAGGCTCCACCTGATGGCCGTGAGGGCTAGGACCCTCCCCACGGCGACGAGTAGGACCCACCGGCTGGAGCCGACGGCTGCATCGACCTCTTCTCCACCACCATCCTACTGCTGCGATTATCGCTATGGCCATCAATATGTACGTGGTAGTGTAGTGATGAATATCATGCATCGATATGTCATTTAATTCTGCTTTACTCGCTTTCAATCCTTCTATTTGGTTTCCAAGTATTGTTAAAGACGTGTTTAACTGTTGGTTTTCTTGTAAAGTCTCTACGTCTGGGATTTTTAAATTTACTATATTATTAATCTGATCGAGCTCCGGAATTAAAATCGTTGGTGAATAATTTAAATTATTGGATTGTAGTTGTAAGGAATGTAAGGTAACCTCTTTCCCTTTAAGTATGCAATTCTGATCGAGGCTGATGATCCCTGCGCGACTCAGCTGTTTAAGCGATATTTTATCATTACAAATTATTTTGATAGGATATTTATCACAACAGAAGTACAAGTATTGTGAAGGCGACTGTAATTCTATCCATCTGTTTACGCATGGGGATTTCTCAATTTTACATGTTGTATGTTTTTTCTCGTCTTTGTTGCAAAAACACTCATCACGTTCTAGGCTCATGATAGGTTTGAAAAGCTGGCACAGGTAAGCTTCTTTATGGTATAAACAGGCGTTCAATTCGTTAATTGTTGCAAGAAAATATGTATTTTGTTTTAAATTCACACCGACATATTCGGATACGGGTACTATAGTGATCATGCTATTATTGATTTGTCGGGGTATTGGTAAAATCTTGTATAACTGGTAGCTTTCTCTACTAACTAGAGGAAATGTTATCTCAAATATAATAAATTTATCCGTCACTCTAGCTTTCATTCTTATCAATTGGTAGATATATTGAAAATCTGAATCCACGTTTGTAATAGGTAGAGTAACTTCCCTCGGCATCTGGCCGTTGATGATTCGCAACTCACTCTTCATCTGCTCTGGCTTCAATAAATGAACACTAACTTGACCATGATAAATATCAGTAATTGTATCTATGAATGCATCTTGTAGCCTACGCAAACCTTGTAGTAGACCGCTTGCAGCCATCGCCGATAATGTAAAATCTTGTACCGAAGACATGTTTTGAATTTCTTGTTGTATTATATTGGTATTAGATTCTAACTCGTTTAATTTTTTGTTAATAAATTTGTGTTGTTTATCGACTGTTTCCTTCATCTTTTTCATGAAAGAAAATTCCGCTTCTACTACTGACGTCTGGTTTTTCCATAACTCGGCTAAATGTTTTTCATTGTTTCTGGTTAACTCAATATCTTTGGTATATTTTTCCGCGAAAGAGGAGTCCAATACGCCGAAGAGTTGGTTCGCAAGATATCCGATGCCATTAATAAGACCTCTGCGCCGACGGCTGGCGTGAATGTTAAAATGCTGAGTTAATAAAAGTTCATTATAGTATTCTAGTTCTTCGAATTCATTATGTAATTGTAAATTTATCATATGACAATGGGAGTTGTTTTGAATGATACTACACAGTTTATTCAAATAAGTCGAAATTTTACTATAGGAATCAATAGCGTCCCAATATGGTTCCATGTCATAATAAAGAATTAAGCTCCACTTGTCTCTGATTAGCTGAACGTTGGTCATGGGGTCAAAGTACAAAGTCTGGTTTGGTGATAACTCTTTTATATTGAAAATAGCGTTGGCTGGTACCAATAGAGTCATGAAGTATAACATAGCGGTAGCTACGGTTACAAATGAAAATCTTTTTGGTTTCCTTCTTTTTCTCGTGCCTTCGTCTACATCTGGTTCCTCTTCTTTCTCTGACAAGGGTTGGTCTGGTGATTTTATGGTATGGTCGATTAGTTGAGGGTTATTATTAATTGGTAGAACTGACAATTTCACAACAGGCCTCTTTATGGTACCGTTCTTGGTTTTTAGGGTGACAACTCGAACCAATCCGTCGTCTCCAGGATGAATGTCTGTAACTCGTCCCATAGCCCACCTTCCGGGTGGCACGATTTCTTCATGAATCACGACCAGATCTCCCACGTTTATGTTATCTTTAACTCCCTTCCATTTATTTCTTGCTGATAGCATTGTCAAATATTCTACTTTCCATCTTTTCCATAAATCTTGAAATAGTTTAGATGTTAAATGCCACCTGGTTCTGGCATCATTTTCGGATTCTATTATGGTTAATCCAGGCCTTGTCGTTAAGAAGTGAGCTGGTGTTAAGAAATCAAGATCTTCGGGATCTTCTGTTAAAGCACAAAGCGGTCGCGAGTTCAAGCATGCTTCTATTTTTGATAGCAGTGTAGCATACTCTTCATAAGTGAGTTTTTGGTGACCAACGACTCTCTTGAGATGGTGTTTGAGGGACCTTATTGATCTCTCCCATATCCCACCGGCACTCGGCCAGGATGGCGCCAAAAAGTGAAATTCGATCTCCATTTCACTGATCTCAGATAAAAATTCGCTACTGGTATATAGTTGTTGTAAATACTCGAACTCCTCTTGTAACATCTTATTGGCTCCTATAAAATTGGTCCCATTATCGCTATATAAGTGACGAGGCGCCCCCCTTCTGGCTGCCATTCTTTGAAGAGCCGCTAAAAAGGCTGAACTGGTCAGATCTGATACAAGTTCTATATGTACTGCCTTCGTCACCATACATACAAAAAGAGCAATGTAACCCTTACTGGTTTTTATCCCACGTCCTTTATTGGCCTTCACTTCGATGAATCCTGTATAGTCAACGCCACAATGGTAGAAAGGGCACTCAGGGTTCACCCTGGCTTCTGGTAAGTCACCCATAAGCTGACTCTGTAATACCGGTTCTTGTTTCCGGCATGTAACGCATTGTCTAATATATTTTTTGGTTGCCATATATCCTCCAATGATCCAGTAGTTTTTTCTTAAATGAGACAATGTAAGCCTAGCACCCCCATGGAAAGTTAATTCATGAGCTTGTTTAATTAATAAAATGGTAAAACGATGATTGTGTGGGAGAATAATAGGATGCTTCATCTCAGGATTTATCTGAGCATTTCGAAGCTTCCCTCCTACGCGTAAGATTCCGTCCATATCTAAAATAGGATTTAAACTTAAAATTTTACTTTTAGTGTGTACTTTATTATGTTTATTTAAATAATCTAAGTCTTGACCTAATGTCGATTGTTGTGTATATTTGATGATTTGCATTTTAGCGCGCCGCAGCTCCGGTAATGTGAGATAGGGTTGATGAACTGATTTCCGATAGGTAGGTAATCGTAATATCCACGCGAATATGCGAATGACCTTATTTATAGAACTGAATTTATTCAATAAGTAATTAAGTATGTTAGAAATTACTTCGCTACTTTTATCAATTATAACTACATTAGATTGTTTTAAAAATGAGGATTTTACTTCTAAGTCGGTTTTATAAATGGTTTTATTGGTATTTTGGATGTTAAATGAATGCAACCACGACGGACCTTGCCACCACAGCTCATGCTTTTTAAGCTGTGCAAGCGTTAAACCGCGACTAGCGCAATCAGCCGGGTTTTCTTTAGTTTTTACGTATCGCCAACTGGTTGATGGAATTATATCTGTAATACATTTTACTCGGTTAGCTACAAATGGCTTCCAGCGTGCTGGCTCGCCTTGTAACCATCCTAGCACAGCTGTAGAATCAATCCAGCCGTACACTTCGATATGATACTCTGGCAGGCACTGTAAAACCTTTTTCATTAGTGATGAAAGTAAAACGGCACCTAATAACTCTAAACGTGGTGTTGACATGGTTTTACTCATCGCAGCGAGTTTACCCTTCGCAGCGACTAACGTGATGGTATGATGGTTACCTTCGCTCACCCTACAGTAAATGACCTGATTATCTTTCTTTAATTCTAGCCATCTCTTTATCTCAATAGTATTTATATCACTCAGATCATCTCTCAAAGTATCCCATTTGGTCTTAATAGTTGTTGGTAATGGTTCATCCCAATCAATTTTTGACACATATACATCTCTAAATAACAATTTCATGGTAGTAGTTAATGGCGTTAGCCATCCTATCGGGTCGAATAGCTTTGAGATATCCGACAGAAGCGATCGTTTGGTAGCAAGGTCTGATTTTGACTCTAGTGGTAATTTTGAAAATTTTAAATGGTCGTTTTGAGGATTCCACCCTAATCCTAAAGTTTTAGCAGTATCTGGTTGTTTAAATTCATATACCTGTTCATTGCACCCCTTCATCCCTACATCTAATAATAATAATTTAGGTTCATTTGACTGCCATTTACGTAAATTAAACCCCCCTGTTTTTAATAATTTAACTAAATCTGACTTGAGTAGTAACGCGTTTTCTATCGAGTGACTACCACCACAAAAATCATCCATGTAAAAACTACTTTCTAATATTTTGGTAGCTTCGGGATAATTTTGTTGTTCATCCCTAGCTAACTGCTTGAGACACATCATAGCAAGAAATGGTGCTGGTTTGGTTCCGTATGTTACGGTAGCTAACTGAAAACTTTGAATTGGTTGAGTAGGAGACTCTCGCCATAGAATCTTTTGGTAAACTTGGTCTTCCTGGTGTACTAGTATCTGCCTATACATTTTTTCAATATCAGCAGTATAGACATACCGATATTGTCTCCATTTTAAAATTAACTCTTGTAAGTCTTGCTGTAAGTTAGGCCCTGTATACATTGTATCGTTAAGTGTGGTACCGGTAGAAGACTTAGCAGAAGCGTTAAAAACTACCCTAAATTTATTAGCTGGAGACCCTACCTTGGCGATAGCATGATGAGGCAGATAGCACTCTGGTGTAGTGTTAGTAGACGGAATCATGTGGTTAAGATCGCGGTATTCATTCATAAATTGTTGGTATTCCCCTTTTAAACGACTATTCTTCTCTAATTTCCTCTCTAAGCTACGAAACTGCGCCATAGCTAGCTGCCTCGTACCTCCTAATTGATTTTTTGCTTCTGGTTTAAATGGTAACCTAACCTCATACCTACCGTCCTCAAGTCTCTTTGTGGTTGATAAAAAATACTCTAAACATTTATGGTCATCGCTCGTCATTTCAATCGGCTGGTTAATTTCTTCATTCTCCCAGAACCTACGTAAATCATCAAAGTTATGAAGAACGACGTTACAACTATAATGTGGCTTCATCGAGCCACAGAGCAGCCACCCAAACTGGGTTTGCTGGGCTATGGGCCGGTCATCATTGTCTCCACGTATAATACCACCTAACATAATCTTACTATATAAATCGGCTCCAAGCAATAAATCAATCGGACGGCTCTCGTTAAATTTAGGATCCGCTAAATTAATATTCTGAACATGCGACCATAATGGTTTAGAAAACGTTTTATTTGGTAAGCTCTTAATTAAACTATTCATAATGAAAACTGTAGTGTTTACCGAGAAATCATTATACATCGACCGTATCTCAACATTCATAGTCCCCTTACAATGATTTTCTTTTTCACCTACCCCAAATATCTTACCCTTGCACTGGTTTCTCTTTAAGCCTAAAGTCTGCGCCGTTTTTTCATTAATTAAAGAAATTTGAGAGCCCTGGTCAATTAAAGCCCTCATGGTATGTTGAGAACCGTCTACCCCCGTGACATAAACCATAGCAGTAGCTAACAAAATTTCAGATATACTGTCCCGGGACACATGGCTAGATGTAGGCACGTGTTCGATAGGAGGTATATTTTGTGCAGGCTTTATTGGTTTCGATGACATAGTAACAGGTTTAGGTTTAACTAATGCCTCGTGCATCAAAGTATTATGCGTACCTAGACATTTACGACATCGTTTACTTGAAAAACATGGTTTGTTGTTATGATTAGTAAGGCAGTTGCGACATAAATTATATTTGTTCACGGTATTTAATTTTAAATTATTAGACATTTGCAAAAATCTGCTACATTGCCATAATCCGTGGTCAGCGTTACACAATATACAAGTGATTGACCGCGACACGTGGAACGTATTCATGTTCGGTTTCAAATTATTGGGGTTATAGCGAGTTAATGGATGATAATTATTATTTGAATTGAATGATCTTTTATGGTTTGATGGTAAGTTATGAGTGTTATGACGCGGTGAATTGTGTTGAAAGTTTAATTTTGGTTGGTTAGTATGTTCCTGCTTACGGCGAGAAGCTTCTAATGCAGTAAATTTACATTCTAAAAATGATAAGAATTCCTGCAGGACCGGTAGCTCCTTAGGGTCCTTTACCGATTCCACGTACTCTGCAAACGATTCGGTATCTAACTTTTGACCTAAAAGATGCACTAGAAGTGGATCCCACGTTTTAATGTCTACCCCAAGGTTTTGAATAGCATGTAAACTTTCTTTGGTGACGTCATGCAATTTTTTAATCATGGTTGATGATTGGTGTTGTATGTTTGGAAGCCCTAACATGGTGTTTATGTGTGAAGTAAAGATTAATTTTTTATTCCCGTAACGATGGTTCAGTATATCCCAACATACTTCGTAGTTATCGGAGCTAATCTGAAGATGGTGAATTAGACGCTCGGCATCCCCTGTTACTTTACTTTTTAAAAATTGCATTTTCTGCGCGTTAGATAAGGACGGATCCTTATGGATGGTTTCATTAAACAGATCTTTAAAAGAAACCCAATGGTGATAGTTGCCGCTGAATACCGGGATATCCATTTGTGGCGTGGACTTTTCTCGATGAGACACAGACCACATCTTGGTGTTAATAGTTTTCTTTAAATCCATATAAATCGTTTCATATTGAGTGAATAATTTCTGGTACCACCTGTCTTCTCCGTCACTTTCATCCTCTATCAGCCAATGTTGACTGTCAATGGTACTCCAACGAGCTTGAAGAGACTTAAGAGTGTCTTCAAATTCCCACTTGTTCTCCAGATGGTCGACTTCTATGGTGTTCACCGTACGCATAAATGCCTTGAAATTGATGGTTTGTTTTCTAAGCAATTCGTCTAGCTTGCTGTTACGACCAGACGAAGTATTACGCTGCTGTTGGACTCCCGCCGCGCTAGATGAGGTACCTGGCTGATTGGTTTCCGGCACACTTGGTATGTTACTACGTTCTTGAGGCATCGGCTGTTCTGGTCTACTTAATTCCTGTTTGTCACCTAACTGGTCTATGGTTTTTGTAATTAATTTTTTAATGGTTAAATAAAGCTTTTCCGCGGTTTCAAAACAATTACTGGTAAAATACACATGGTCAAGATTAGCATAATCAAGAAGCTCTCTATGGTTACGTTGGAAACGTACCCAATACTCTTCTACGGTTATCAATTTCTTTTTACAATAATCAATGGTTTTACGATCAGCCCCATCTTTCTTAAAGTTGGTTATAAGTTTAGAGAAAAATTCAGTAATCTCAACTTGGTTAGAATAAATACTTTCCATTTCTATGGTTATTATAATATGGTAAATAAAAAATAATAAATGGTTAGATCTCACCCGGGTATCGCCTTACGCTGGTATCATATATCACTTCAATCCAGTTGAATGCACTGATCACTATAGCCACTGGTTCTTTTTGGTTTAATTTTCGGAAACACGAAATACTACGATTTGGTCCCGTAATTCGCGTCCCGAAAGGCTCGAAGGACCATGTATAAAGGGGTGTTCTGGTAGTGTTGGTTTGATTGGGCGGACCGTAATAAGAAGTTCCGAGTTATGGTAATTGGTAATTTATTTATGGTTACACAAGGTGAGAAACTCTTATTTAATACGACGCGACTTATTTAATGCTACGGAGCCCGAAATGGTTCTGGTGTGAGCACACCAATGGTTAACGATGTACTGACTCATTTGATTGAACATTACTTATATTATTAAATTAGTGCAAAAATGCTTAAATGCAAAGGTGCTGAGCTGTTCGATCGCTTAGCGCTCGAACATCTATTTTGGTCTGCTCTTAATTACTTACTATGTTATCTGTATTGTATTTATCTATATCGCTACAGTATAATAATGATTGTTTACAGATAGGATCAATATCGTTCATAGGCAAGTTCGAGACGGAGGCGGGCTGGGTGAAGAACTTGGCGACCATCAACAGGATCAATGACGTCAGCGTTACGCGCCCCGACCCGCTCAAGACCAGCTTTCGAGTCACTCTCAAGATAAAAGATTTACAAGTGAGTTAATAGTTGTTATGATACACAGAAATTGGGCATAACAAAATTATCGATGTCTCTATCCAACCTAGATCGGGTTTCATTTATTTTCATCTATTTATGCAACAATTAGCCCCATTATTACGATTGTTTGTGACTCTTTAGGAATTTTAGGACCTAGGACATCTAGGTCGATATATATAGCCATAAAGTAAGGTTTAGTTATTGTATGATTTAATGTATCCTCATCAATCACTTTATCAATTACATATATGTCTTTTTAGGAAAACTTAGTTAATTGTTTCATATAAAAAATGATGGAAGAATAAAAATGATGTTTATTTTAATTTCGGAAAGGTGCTTTGTCATGGAGAAGTAGCTAAAGAAATTTACTAAGTACATCTTTAAATACTCGTCTTTTTTATATCTTATAAGTTAATGCTAATAATAATAATAGTCTGTATTGATGAGGCCTGGTAAATGGTTAAAGTAAACTCCATTTTTTTAGACGAGACTATTTTGGCAAATAAACTTAGCACTACTTTTTATGGAAATTATAATTTAAATTATGTATTTTAAGTAAATAAAAATGGTAAACAGAAATTAGTTTTGACATTAAATGTTTATTCATCTTTAAAATTTAAAGACGACAATAATAATGATAATAATCTAAAGTTTAAATAATTATTATTTTGTGCCTTATTTTTATTTACAAATAATGTTAAAAAGACGGTGTAAGTTTGTTAATTAAAAAGGACTTGTCTAAACAAGTTGAGTAACAATGTATGGTATGGTATGGTATCCAGATAGGCTACGACGAGTACCGCATGAAGGCAATGGGGGTGTGGTGTTCGGGGCGGCTGGTGGCGCCGGCCGACAGCCGCCTGCACCTGGCGCTCAGCGCGGGGCTCGCCCGCTGGGAGCCCTACGCACAGCTCGATGACTTGCAAGTGTCGCTGGCACGGTGAGTACACAATGGTTTTGTTGGAAAGGGTAATGATGGTAGTCAAGTAGTCATCTCCGCCCATGGATAGTATGGACCTTAGGCATCTCCCTATATGGGTTTCTCCCTAGAAGAAAAGAGTGTTTTTCCCTTGAAGAAAGAAGAGAATGAAAGAAATGGCTTTTAAGCCCCAAATGGAATCTGACCCCATTTACTGGTTTACCTGGTAGAGCAAAAGGATTTGGTACGCACCGCACACTATTAAACAAGATGTGTGTGTAACGCCAAATTATTTCGCTCTTTTTATTTTAAAAAACTGAAATAAATAAATAATGCTTCACGCTCATAGTCCCACACTAGGATTCCCTGTGTCCTGGGTGCCATGGACAATACACAAAGACAAGAAACGAACGCCTAAACCAGGAACAGAAATTCACTCATCATTTAAATTTCCGCCTCGAACCCAGGGATTGAGCGACGATCCGGCATGGTAACCATTGCGCCACAGGGGTCGTCAATGTTATTAATAATGCCTTGTACTTACTACATGTACTGTACATAATAGCTTAATATGTTTATTAAGCAGTTTGATAAAGCAGTGGTAACCTAGCGGTTAGAATGTTGGCCTCCCGAACGCAGGGGCCCGAGTTCAAATCCTGGCACGCACCTCTAATTTTCAAATATTACGTGCGTATTACAATTTAATTATCACTTGCTTCGGTGAAGGAAAACATCGTGAGGAAACCTGCACACCGAAGAGTTCTCCATAATGTTCTCAAAGGTGTGTGAAGTCTACCAATCCGCACTTGACCGGCGTGGTAGACTATGGCATGTTCCCCTCACATTGTGAGAGGAGGACCCCGAGCCCAGCAGTGGGACAGTTATGGGTTGTTGCTTTGCTTTTTGCTTTTTTATGTTTATTAATAACCATCCACCTGTCATCGTCAGAACGATGGACTACCACGTGACGGGGCTGGGCGCTCTGAGCGGCGCGCTGCCGCTGGTGGCGGCGTGGCTGCGCGGGGCGGCCGGCGCGCTCGCCGTGCCCGCGCTCACCGCACAACTCACGCACGAGGTATGTGAAGCAGACCAGAAACAATGCTATTATATACAAGATATGCCAAGATGGCGCTGAAATTATGTCAGTCGAATTTAGACAAGTGTAGCGATTTTAATTCAGACAGTTGATAGCTGCCTCTGAGTGAGGCCGTCTAGTTGTCTTTTTCACTATTATGGTTTTAGTAGTACCATCCCTTTTGCATAATTTACCAATGTAATAGTGATTGGTGTAGTGAAACAAAGATAAACGTGTGTGTGTTGTAACTCTTTTCGGGACATATTTTTTGGTTGATTTGTAAGGGCATAACGTATCTATAGTTTAATATCATTGACCAGAAACGTTTAGTTTCTGGTCTACTTCACCCCTTTATTATTTCTACCTGTGTCTGTTACAACATAGTACTTGGATGACCAAGCTTTGCTCGGTTTATTGTTACTCAACAACGTAGTGTTGCTACTCGTCAATAGATGTCAGGAAGAGTCTATTGTAGCAGTTTTTCATTGCCTCAAAACACAGATAAACGACATTTTCTAAAAATTAATCCTAGCTAGATCGATTTATCGCCCCTGAAACCTCCTGCATACTAAATTTCATGAAAATAATTGGAGCCGTTTCCGAGATTCAGAAATTGTTCGTTTAAAGGTACTAAATAAGGTATGGTATGTATTGAGTACTATATTTCATTTCAGGTACGCACGGCTCTTGCGGAGTTGCCCCTATGGGACCTCATACACGCCAAGTGACAATGTGAAAACACCGATATTGGTATCCGAAACCATTTATTATATTGTTAGCTGCCTCTTGCATTGCTGTTGTATTATATTTTTTATTATTATACCACAATACCAGTTGGCTTAGTCTTGAAAATGATTCTTTTGATGTTCTAGGCATCAGCATCAGAAATGTATATCAAACTATTGCTTGATGCCTTTCGTTCGAATCCATAATATCGCACCCTCAGTGGAAAAGAGCATAAGTCGTTTTACGTGAATTTTATTTATTAATATGATTGGAAAGAGGGACAAAAGCTGCATATGCTTAATTTTTTTCAAATTTTTATCATTAATCTTGACGGTTTTGTGCAAGAAATCTTAATGTAAATTCCTTTGACTGCTTACTGATATTTGAACAGTTTTTTTGCTCTCCTGTAAAATTGCAATTTTCATCTTATGCCTTTTTTCCACTGAAGGTGCGATATCAAAATCGATTTAGAACTGAATATTTTCGGGAATAACCTAACAGGATGTTTATTTTATTTAATTTAATTGATGTATGTATATACAGGGTGTTTTGTAATTGTAACTTTGCTCTAATATTCGACTGATTGTAAACATCATTCGCCATAGACACATACACAGTTCCAATAAAAACATTGCTTATAAATCCCTAGTTATATTGTATGTATACTCCTTTGTTTTGGGAATCTTTTTTCCTTCCAGTACAACGATCGCCAATTTCACATGAACTATGCATTTGTTCTTATGGCCATAAAGTTCCAGATCTTAAATAAGTCTAACATATTCTTCAGAAATACTACCTATAACTTATCTGTCGGTCAATGATCAATTTATTTTTGCTGTAATTGATCTAATGCCGGCTATTGGCCGTGGTATGTTGTAAATTAATTTCCATCCCTCTCAACACGCTGAATTCGTATGTGTATAGTTCAATATTTTTTTACATTATGTTTAAGATTAAAGGTCATTCATTTGGGTGGATCATTGACCTATAAGTATATACGGTGGATACGTAAATCTTATTTGTTTATTGAAACCATTAGAAAGATAAGAAACGAAAATTAATTAATTAAAAATGAAAGTTAATGTTTGATTTGTGTTATTGCTTATTTATAATTACTAGCCTGTTTCAATGGACGCTAATTAATTTTTCTTTACTTTCTATATAATACTTTAACTTTATTGTAATCCCGATTGTATTGATATATTTTTATAATCATTTAGCCTGAAAAAAATGTGAAATACCTAATCAAAAACTATATTTATATATTTTAAGTTGTTAATTATTTTCTGATTTATATTTTTTGTATTTTTTTAATTTTGTACAATATTTATTTCATTTTATCTTTTTTTTTGTCTTTGATTTGGTTGTTTTAAAAAATCCAATATGTTTATTTTATAAAGTGTACAACCTGCAATAAAAATAATAACCCACAACGGACGGAACGGAACGGAGACGGTATATGCGTTTGGGGTTAGAGGTTGTTTGTTTGTAACTATGTTTCATTAAAGTTTTTACATTCAAAAGGTATCATTACAGACCAGGTTCATAGATATGTTTTATGGCGATAGACCACCAGGGGGCGTTGCAGCCCCTCTCTTTTTTTTGTTTACATCCGGCGTGGCTTTTTCAAAATTTTTAATTTTGTAGTTATTTTAATTTTGTCATCGATTGCTATCGTTGATGTTAAAATTCTGTTACTTTTTGTCTTTACGGTAACTAAGAGAGTACAATAATTCAATCCTAGTCTTGGAGTTTTTTGTCTATTACCTACTTGTTATTACTCCTGTTTCACTCTGGATATAACAACTGTAACCGTAGATTATATTATTGGTATGCTATTGGTGTATATTGTACGGAATAAATGATTAGAGGTTATTAGTAGAACACTAAAATAAAAAATTAAAAAATACGTACCCACCTTATTTAAGCTGTGCTTGATTTGATAAGTTAAATAATTGGTTCTGTATATTTATAAAATACGCATAGCGCGTCTTGCCATCATGTAAGTTGAAAAATAATTAAGTCGAGTCAATTTCAATAATCTACATGCAATTAATTTTATTTATTTGTGTTCATATTTTTCAAAAATGTATCATATTATAGCGTAAGCATTAAAAACGTATTGTTGATATTAAGAGTGTTATGGAACTCCTGAACTAACATATAGCCGAAATGTAAGTGAGGATACCTTAAAAGGTGAACCATGAGATATTATTTTCTAATAATTTTTGCATGCAGAAACTTATTATATTCAATTTTATACCGAAAAAAATCGATTAAATACTCGATATTATTGGACTCGAAAGATATTAACGTTCACAATAAAATTTTATCTTGGCATGTAAATACTGTAATTTAATAACGTGTAATGAAATGTATGAAGTCAGTTAAAGCTTTGTGATGTATTATTGAATAAGTACATACATAATTGCTTTGGGATTATAGTAACATTATTGTAGTCAAAGTCAAAATATTTTATTCATATAGGTGTTACTGATACACCTAAGCACGTCATTTTTAAAATTCTAACACTTTGGAATAAATCGATACATTGTAATATATAATAATATAATTTATTATGTATATTGGTTGTGAGTGCGTTGAACACGGTAGAGACTGTTATACATTTTATTGTGATTTTACTTATTGTTTTAATTAAAATATTCCATTACAATAATTGTGTTGTTATTAGACCTAGTGTTAGTTGTCCTTTAATACGACAAAAATCTGTAGATTCAATTTCGCTGCTGCTACCATTGAAGTATAATATCATAGAACAGACATCTCTAACAAAATGTGTGTCCCGCCCGGGAGGAACGATTTTCAAAATTGAGCGCCGGTTCTCCTTTCAAAATCGAACGAATCCATTGAAGATTTAAGTCACGTGGCGCCAATGCATTGGGACATACATGGTGTTCGAGGTGTCGGTTCTATGACATTATACTTCAACGGCTGCTGCTATATATTTTTTTACTAATGAATTTTGATCAACACAAGCTCAGCTCCAAAGTTTTTCATGAAAGATAGCGAATAATTGTTGCCCTGGAGGTGACCATGGATATACTTCGGAGAGCAACTTGCATTGATTTTATCATGGCACTTCATGGTCACAGACAAGAGCGGATCCAGGGGCGAGGGTAAAGGGGGTCATGACCACCTGGGCTGGGTGCAGGACCTAAGTGGACCACTAATTAAAATTGTTAAACTTAATGTTTAACAATAGCCTGTATTTTTTGTTATTTAAATATAGGTAGATTTTTTTTAAGTACAATACTTACATTTATTAATAAAATACCTGTTTATTACTTGTATCCATTATTATCAAAATTAAATTATAACTTCTTATGATTTGACCATGACTATGTGACCCCCCTGGCGCCAAAGCTGGATCCGCCCTTGGTCACAGAGTAGGTACTTGCACACTCATGAAGTGTGTCTTCTAAACACGGCTTCTAAACGTCGATCTTGCATCATAGACAAAAATTATTAACATTATTTTTTCTACCTACTCATCCTTGCCACAAATAGTGCTTATTACAGAGTACTTAATCACTACGTGTGCATGTCACGTGCATGTAATACTTTGTTTTGTGCCCTGCCAAAGTGACATTTTCTATTCTGATGATATCGTATTGATATTGATTTTTTTATATATTTGCTATGTTAAAAAATGAATTATATGAAAATAATTATATAACATATCATAAGGTTTCCTTCATATGATTAAATACTGACCAAATTACGCAATCGATGGTAAGAGAGACAGTTTTCATTGCAGCTTATCGGTCCATTAAATAAAACCTGAAGCCCAGTTATAGGTCGACTGCTATCCCGCTCCGGGATCAGTTATGTGACCAACAATTTTATTCTTGGGTATTGTTTTGAAACATACTTGTAAACATCTAAGTGAGAACGAGTTCTCTGGCTTCCCGCTTCCAATTTACGTCTCTCTCATCTACGTTGAATGGTTTCCACCAAAGCGAGGCGTTTTAAACGAAGAGATGTTTTAGTAACGATATCTGATTAGCTGTTTGCGCACGTCTTCGCTCTAGTGGAGACGATCCAAATCTATAACCCTGATTAAACAATCTTTGGTACCTTTGCTTTTTGAACAGGTAGAAACATAAAGAAACATGGGTCTCATACAGTCGGTGTTTTGTTCAATGACATTCTGTGTCGAGAGGTAAGTGTACTTTACCTACACGAATGCTGCCTTACATTGTTAAATTCTTGATTATAATAACCGACTTCAAAATTAGGGCTAATTCAAAAACTACTTGTCAGATCTCGCTTAAATTCAAGTAGGACCATGTGACAAGCACCAGCTTTTGATTAAAAAAAGAATCATCAAAATCGGATCACCCAGTCGAAAGTTCTGAGGTTGCAAATATTAAAAAATACTGTCGATTTGAATACCTCCTTCTTTTTTGAAGTCGGTTAAAAACTATTTGTTGCTGTTAATTGATAATGTTCTAGGGTGTTAACATGGGCATGCTGTGCTTTTGTATTGATGCTGTTGATGTTTTCGGTAATAATCCTGATGATATATGGCATCTCTGTAGGATATCATTACGCACAGAAGGAACTTGCAGCCTTTGCCAGTAAGTATTGAATGTTAAAATATGATTTGTGTTTATTGGTTAGTAAGACGCTTGGGTCTTTTGGTTTGGCCAGAATTGGATCCTGCACGCATCGTGAGGAAATTTGCACAACTGTTAAGAGTTCTCCTTAATTTTCTAGAAGGTGTGTGAAGGGCACATTTCACATGGCTTAGACAGTATTCCTCGCCTCTTAGAAAGAGACCCGATCCCAAAATATTTGTAGGATAATACCTATAGAGCAAAGGATTCTATTCTCATAGAAGACATTCATATAGTGTGACACAAGAGTTGGCTTTTGTGTAAATATAGGCTGCGTTTTGTCTTCGTGTTACAGTGTCGTCAAGATCGACAACGGAAGAGAACTTCCTCCGCGCGGGAGGCGATGAAAACCAGCCGGTCGTGAGGCTGGTGGCCGTCAACCGGTCCGAGGTCGAACACGCGCCACAGCCTATGCTAGGTATGTCATATTTTGTTGCCTAATTATCAGGTGTATATGGTGCTTCGTCAATAAGTTCAAGCTAACCAACCTTGGTTTTGTACCCTGTTGAACATGGGGTGAAGTTATAGCGCTTGGTCTCTTGTTATCCTTGTTGGAGATCGCTCAGTAGGTGCCGCCCAATCCTATGGAGACGGAATTCGCGCATTGGGGAACCTGGTTGTGGCTGATTTACCCTTCTAGATCACATTAGAATCTAATGTGATTTTATGCTATGTATACATAAAAGCGCTTCGATAGGAAAGCGTATAGCGTGATTTATTACATTGTGAAAAACAATTTATTTCAGAGGTGTACCAAACGAAGAGACCTGGAGAACAAGTGTATTTAGAAACGTCTGAGACTCCAGTCGTGGTGTTAGAAACTGAGAGGTAAAGATTGCTAATAGGTACCTACATATAATAATCCTATAGGATCAGTGAAGTGCAATACGGCTAGCTTTGCAGCCGGTGACTGCAAGCAAAAATACGTTTGTATGACTTATTTCTGTTCATATTGCAATACGGCTACCCGCAAAACATTGCGGTCGCATGGAGATTTATCGGACCCACGTCTTTAAGACGCACGACTCTATGCGTTTTTGGCCGCTTCTTCAATGGACCCATAAATTTCTTTACCAGTAAACACATTTAAATTTTCCTTGTACCATCGACAGACCTCCGAAGGAGCCAGAGTTTTCGCCGCACGAAAGAGAACTAGCACGAAGACTAATAGGAAGGTTCCGAAGATCACGGAGTAACGTCTCCACGACGATCGTGCCATTTCTGCGACCACTTAGAACCACACTCGTTTCTACGAGATACAACATATCCGACCCGGTTCCAATCCATCACCAGTCAACAACGGTGTAACGACACATTTGGGAACATTTTTACAAAATGTACCTAATCATGTAAATAAAAACACTGAATGGTCTTTTTTGTTTAATTGAATTGAGCTTATTAATTAATCGGGTACCCGGAACATTTGCAAGCATTTTAAAACAGTACGGTCGTAAAGTTAGTAAAGTTGTGCACAGTAAAATTGAGATCCGTGGTAACTGTAGAATTGATTTTACTATTGAAGGGCAATGGGTCATCCGCCTCGCGTCGTGCTACTCTGTGCGCGAATCCTCGCTTCACTGCCCTATCGACGGATCGCATCACGTTACCGGGGCCTCTCCTCTCCGGCCCTGACCGTAGCGCACCAGCAGCTTTAGCAGCTTTCTCTGTTAATTATAATAGAATTAAAAAAAATGCCGCTAAATTCGATTACAGAAAATTTTGTTTCGCTGTTTCTTGCTGGTTCATGAGGAAATGTCCTTACAAACTTGAATCAATAGGACCACGACTAATGTTTACACTACTTCAAAACATAATAAAAAAAGCTTCCAAGCGACATCTATATGTACTTAAGACTCAACTATAATACGATACAATTACAAATAGTGACCAAAAGGAATACGACATACCCATTGAATCCACAGAATTTTGCACAAAACAGTAATTAAATCCAATGCCGATTCCAAGGACCATCACCGTTATTATTGTAATCAGCAAGCAGCATGTCAGCATAGCACACACGGTGCACAAGGATATTCTAGAATAAATAGTGGCATCAGTATGAAATTCGACTCAGCAGAAAATCAGTCACATGCTCCTGGCTGGGTATCGAACCCGGAATACTGTCTACGCTATGTAGAATACTGCTGCTGAATCACTAGTTCGCTGGCAACTAACTGAGCAACGGAAGTCAAATAACCCATTACAGGCGAGTAGGGACTTAAGATTTTTCTGGAGGAGGATACTTTTTGTGGTATTTCAACCCGTAAACTCCTTCGACAGCCATAAAGAGGCTCCAGGATCTCATGTGAACCCACCGGTGGATCGTACTTCAAAACTATTACAATTATTTTATCAAAATACACATACCTTTCTAATGCATCTAATACAATTGAAACGAAGGAACTCAACGAACAACACACGCAACCCATTGTGCGCTAACATTTATGCATTTAGATTAGCAAAATTATCATCGTTGAGGCTCTTGAACCGCAATTTAACTCATAATTTGCAACACCCGGACATTTTATAACCATCCGATTTTTGAAACTTCAATGACGTCTTGTCCAAGGATAATAGATTTTCATGTCATTTTTAATTCAAGCGACTCTTCAACCTGGTTAAAAAATAGGTAGGTTACTCATATACCTCTATTTAAATAAACATAATAATATGTACGTACCTTAATACCTAACTCATCCCAAATAAGTACAAAAACTCTCAAACGAATTTCACCCATAATTCCGGATCATTTAAAAAATAAAAATGTAAATGTATAGGGTGGGCTACATTTAAATCACGCTAAAAATACCTAAAAAAACATTAAGTTGGAACTAAAAAAATAAGGGAAGAGTAAAAAATAAGATTAGGCAGTATTTTCTGTATCTGGCTAGTTTCAACACAAAATGGCTCCTACTGATCACGGCTCTTTCCTTTTGAGGAGGCCTAGAACATACTTTACCATCCTGCTATACTGCAGAATAGTGGAGGGGTTAGTGACCAACCCAAGCGTCGGAAGCTTTCATACAGTCAGAAGGCCTCCAAGATGGCTAAACTATTGCTGTCTTACGCTAACAACCGGGATCGACGGCTTTACGTGTCCTCCGAAGCACAGAAGCCCTCAAGAAATATTCATGTACTCGTACCACTAACGGTCACCCATCGAATTACCGATCACGCCCGCTGATGAGTTTCTTTCCCCGTTTCTTCTCCTTATTAAAGCTTTATGGAATTTAATTACATAATAAAGTAAACTAGATCTTTTTTATTTTTTATATCCGCGCATACACCGTTTAAGAGCCATTTCGCAAAACTCGGTTGATAAACTATAGGTATTTGAAGCGGCTCCGCGGCGTGATATTGCCTCGCGCGGCTCGCGTCGCGCTTGACCTCAGTTCTGTGCGAGTAATCTTCTTGATACTTTCAAACGTAAAAATTTTAAAATTATGAACATATAATTTTAATTATACACTTTGTGACCACATACATGTATCTGGTTTGTGACAATATAAGTTTATATAACAATTAAGAGTACAATGTAGTAGTACCATTATCGGTAACTTATTTACATAATACATTTTAGGTACCTACTTAGGTACATCACAATAAAGATGTCCAATAGATGCATATTGCAAAAATCAATATTTTGGCAAATCAACGTGAAAAATTAAAAATCACGTTTTTTCAAGGTGATCTATAAAATGCAATATGCGTCCATTTTGCCTGCGATATTCGCAGCGCGTCGAAATACATAGGTATACCTAAATTCAAATCAATCGGAAGGTATAGAACCGGGAAATCCCGGAACCGAAAATCCCGGGATTTACAAAGGAATACGGTACTTTTCAAAAGAACCAGGAAACAAAATAAAAGAACCGGGAAACAAAATAAAAGAACCGGGATTTTCTGAACTTTTGGGAAATAAAAATATGTCGCGTCGTGATACAAAAGATAACGTAAAAATAAAGGTAAATACAATCCATACACAAAAATGATTACAGCTTTAAAAAGAAGATATTCAGAACGTCGGCTACATGAAGCAGCTATACTAATATAATATTATTTACACAACCCAGATCGATATTTTTCTAATATAAATGAAGATGATTTAACTCTTTTTTCTCGTCCAAGCAGTGCTGAATTGTGCAATACAATTGTGTTGCTTTCATACAATTAATACGAAACTTATGTTTGCATGTAAGGTATAATAGTATGATGGTTACTCAATCACGGCTAACGACTATACGGATTTGGGTAGAAAACAGTTTTTCCCTATTTAATGCTCCTGAGAGATTAAATAGGAAACGCGATACTAACTATTTTCACGCGGGGAAAGCCGTGGTAAAATAATCCCGAAAGAACTGAAAATCCCGGGAATCCCGGTTCCAGCATAGGCGAGTACCGAAAATCCCGGTAATTTAAAACAGGATCGGTTTTCGATACCCTAATCATTACCGTGATACAAAAGATAACGTAAAAATAAAGGTAAATACAATCCATACACAAAAATGATTACAGCTTTAAAAAGAAAATATTCAGAACACTATTCTTTGAATGTTAAAAACGAATTCTTTATTGTTTTCTGTTGGTTTACAAAACAAAATATTGACAATAGTCTAGTATAATAAATTATGAGAAACGAAATTTGCACTTTCCTCCCAAACCACTTGCTCTACAAGAAAAATGTATGGCACATAAAATGTCAATCTTTTTATGGGCTACAACTTTTACTCGATCCTTTCGGAAATCGTCTAGGACGCACCGTTTAGGAGATATAAGGAGTTTTCGGAAAATTTGGGAGGGGGGGGGTTAAGGTTGGGCCCAATAAGATTGGGTAATGTTGCAAGTATGAGTTCCACAGGGCGGATGGAAATTCAGTCGGAAATCGTCTAGGACGTACCGTTTAGGAGATATATGGTATTTTAGGAAAATTTGGGGAGGGGGGGGGGGGGGTAAAAGTGGGTTCAGTAAGATTTAGCAATAAGGTTTGGGGTTTTACTAAAGGGGGTTGAAATTTCCGTCTAAACTTGTCTAGGACGCACCGTCTCCGAGATATCCGGGATTTCCGGTTTTCCAAAAATCTATATCCCGATATCCTGATCTGCCGATCTGCGCCTACCTGATGAGTGCGGTATTTGCCCGGATGCCTCCCAGATTATCACGACGCAAAATTCCACTTTTGGGTGAAGAACTGAGGGGGGGGGGGGGGGTATAGGGGGAGGCGAGGGGTTGTGAAGGGAAAAAATGAGAGGGTGATTTGTATTTGTGTTGTGTATTTGAGATACGTGAGTTTTGGGGAGTTGACGGAACTTGGGTGCACGAGAGTTTCCAAACAACGAATGTATTATCTTTGACTAATAATAAGTGACTATAGCTGACTAATGTCGGAGCTTCTATCATTCCAACATTTTGGCTTAGCAATAGGGTCCCGTTGACACCGTTTGGGTACGGAACTCTATAAAGTACAGATTGATCTAAAAGTTGTATAAATAAAGGGTATGTGTATACAAGTTATAATTATTTATTATTTTTTTTCTATGTAAATATGTAATTTACACATATAACAAAAAACCTAAATACTGTAAACAGTAACTAATGTCTAAAAACGGACAATGTTTTATTTCAAATTACAGCAGTGACTTACAACCCAATAGGGGTTGAATTTCCAAAAATCCGATAGCCTAAAGCCTTCTTCGATAAATGAACTATCCAATACAAAAAGAATTTTTCAATTCAAACCAGTAGTTCCTGAGATTAGCGCGTTCAACCAAACAAACAAACAAACTTTTCAGCTTTATAATATTACAATAGTAATAGTATAGATTAGTATAGATATAGTTATATTTTGTACATATGTATGTTCGTGATTTTCTCCGTTACTACTTACACTACATAAATTGGAAAGAAATAGTTACTTAATTCCTATTGTTTTCTTCAAACCAAAGATGTTTAAAGCAGAATATTACGCAAACGGACCCCTGAATTGAAAAATGGTCTTTTGAAACCTATAATATTTTTGAAAGACCTTTTCAACGATACCCCACATTAAGGGGTAGACGAAGAAAAAATCATACGGAACGGACAGACGGACGGACGGAAGGACGGACGGCCGGACGGGCTAGCCGGCCGGTTGAAATAACGAACGGACTAGACATGATTCCGATTTGACTACAAAACCCTGAAAATTATAGAAAACTAAAAATAATACAATTGACTGTAACTAAAAATTCTCACGTGATCAAGACTGTTCAATGGCAATATAATTACGTTACTTTTACGAAATCTATTCCTTAGATGGCTAAAGCAAAAATTGACATAGGTCCAACGTCCAAGAGTGCTGCCGCACGACTGATTTGATTTCGCGCCAGTGCGTATCTTTATATGGTAAAGTAAATTCGTTTTAATAAATTATTTTTTGCAGTAAGATAAAAAAAAAATTACGTGTCATATTCGACAAAGACCATATTTTATTACTACATAAATTTTTGATGGGAAATACGCTTTATTGAATACAAAAACCGATGGTAAAGTCATGGCATAAACCATGAAAATTGGTAATGTTATTGAATTAATTTTGAAACGAATATTATAGTAATCGTATATCCCTTGTAATAAATGCAAAATATAATATATGAGTGTTCTCTAGACATTTTTTTTTACTCAATTTAATAAAACTTAATAAAGAAAATCAGTGTATGAAATTGACTCTGTCGTCCTTTTGCTGAAAAATAGTTATGCTAGATTGACAGTTACGCAGAAACAAATTAATATTTTCAAAATTCCGGTAAATGAAGATCCAAGATGAAGGATTGATCTATTTTATGAGTTCATTTGCCAGCATTAATATCTTTCTTATGATACTAATTTTTGACATCAAATTCTTCATTCCGCGCGTCTAACCGCGAAATGGCTCTTAATTGAAAGGAAACAATATTTCTAAACTCAGCTTTGCTTTTTTAACACTATGTCAATAATTTTTCAAAGCTTCCTTGAGCGCTTGGAGAGATTTTTCCCTTAAAGCCTTGCAGAGGCAATTTTCTTCAAACTATGCTTTATTACTTTGTAAGAGGTGTTTTGTGACTTTCACTTTCCTATTAAGAGTTTGGTAGCGTTTGGAATAGTTCTGATTTGTCCCCCTCAAGCTCAGGAACTGCCATGGGCGCTGGACGCTGGCCATGGGCCATGACTTCAAACCACTAAATCCCTTTCATTCTGCAGGAAAAATCTATGGCTGTATAGATATTATCAAGTCCTGTAAAGCAAATCAAAATGGGATGAAAAAATTAAAAACAGTCAAAACGACATTACGATAAACATGGATATATTATTCTAACTGGATATCTATAGTTACCTATAGTGTCAGGATAATCATTTGATTGTGATAAAATATTTTTAGTGCGGTGCACTTAAAATACAAAAATATTATTGTATTAAATAATATTGTTTGATTTCATTATCACCTTATACAAAAATTATCATGAAAACATCAGTTGAAAAGTTATATAAGGATAATTTTGAAGAAATTATAATGAAATGTGTTGATTCAATATTGTAATTTTTTTTACCACCAGAAAAATAATAAGACATAATTTTTCTAAATAAATGTGGTCACCCTACAATAATGAAGGACAACCCGGCCTGTGATTGGTCGAATTGATGTCATCCGTCTTCAAGTACCACTCCGAAGTTATATATCCAGTTATAGTAATACATCCATGACGATAAACGAGTTAAATGTTGACAAATGTCATCACGACATGACCATCACATAAGTATCACATTGAAATGACATTTGATTTGACATGAATGAAATGAAAATGAACTATCGAAGTTGAAATGGCAGACGAAAATTCGGAAAAAAAACCGAAAAATATTAAACGGGCTCCTAACAAAAATTATGCTATCAAGAAACGATTGCCTATTCGTCCTAAAGACGGAGATAACGTTATATTTATAACTAAGAAAACAAATTTTAAGGTAAACCTATCGAAACAAATTTCAACGATTGTTCAAATACTGGCTTAGGTTGGCAGATGTTGCCGTGGATGAAGATTATAGACAGTTCTAAAAGATAATTTTTATTTTAGGCACAGTTGGATAAATGTTGTGATCTGCTAACAAAAGGCGAAAAAGAAATAATACTACACGGCTTAGGAGCTGCGATTCAAAGGTGTTGCAACTTAGCACTGCAACTCGAGATTTTATTCTCAGGAACCTGTCAAATTGAAGTAAACACTAGCACAGTGGACTTAATCGGTGAGTATATTTTTTTAAAATTTGAATGTATGTGTAAAGAATGTGTAATCAAAGATTTAATTGATAAATAATCCTATTCAGATGATTTGGAGCCACTGACAGAAGATGTTGATTACGGAGCTCAAGTGAGGCACTCTTCCTCCATTCACATACGCGTTTTTAGAACAGCAATGCTGGGTGCCAACCAATAAAGATGTTTTTTACATTGAACGAAATTGTGCAGTGGATTGGACTAACTGTTTTTGAAATATGGATACACTTGATAACTATTACTATATTCTCAGCATTATTAGCCCTGAAGATTGATAAAGTTATAAATAGTGCTTGGTGGACAATATTTGCGCCATTATTTGTCAGTGATGCAATGAATGCTTATTTCTGTTGTATAGTATGTATAAGGATGAATTTAGAAAGCTCCTACAAGGCTTCCTTGTATAGGGCATCGTGGAGTGCTATCTTTCTAGGATTGACATTTGTTTTTAAGTTTTTGTTATGTAGAAAATTACAAGGGGATCCTGGTATAGAGTATAGTGAAGTATTTGCACCACTTTTTATTCTGCTACAACTAATAGCTGTAAGAGCATGCCAGTTACATCAGTAATAAAACTTTTATGTCATATAACATTTTTAATAAAAAGTAAGAAGTAAGATAGATCATTATTGAATTAAACACTTTTTTGAAAATCATATTTTTATTGTTATTATTCCCATTACATGAAAAAGTAAGATCCATTAATTAATCAATTAGAGCAAATTAAGAATGTTGACAAAATTAATCAAGATAAACATAAATGAAATCAGTGAAACATACTGAAGAAGCCACCTCTGCCTTTGTTTACTTCATTACCAAAAGCAAAATTAAAACATCCTAAATTAATCAAACATAAATGAAATCAGTGAAACATACTGAAGAAGCCACCTCTGCCTTTCTTTTCTTCATTACCAAAAGCAAAATTAAAACATCCTGTTTGAGACTCACCAGAATCAGGTCTGGCATCTGAAGGGTTGGTACTTCCAAAAAAAGAAAGGGCTGTCTTCCGAAACCCTAAATATTTAAAGGCAAACATTTATTCAAGTTGTGACATTTCTTATCTTGAAAACAATTTAGTAATAACATGAACTCAATGCAAATAAAATATTTACCTGTTAAGAAATTAGGCACTTCCTGCGACATAACTTCATTGTCATGAGAACTTGATACAGATGCAGGTATATCAGCTTTAGGTGATAATAATATGCTTGAATCTAAAAAATATTATTTAAAATATTATTAAAATTGTTGCAGCTTTTGAGATTTGGCAATTAGAAAATTGTCATGGTAATGACAATAACTTTTCGATTGTTACCTATGCAGCGGGGATAATCTTCATTATCTTCAAATCCTGTGGTACTTATGGATAGATTCAAGGAGTCTGAAATGCCTTGAGCTCCATGATTGAAAAGTAATCCTTCTAATGGCACTTCCAAGTTCTTAATTCCTCTCTAGGATACATAATAGAATTTACTGGTGTGATATACTTAATTATTTTTAATTGCAATTACATATATGTAAATGAAATCAACATAATTGGAATCTGAATGAGCATCAAATACAAGTAATATATAGGCAACTATGTACTAGTAAAAAATTACTACTACCAAATCTTGCAAGTTTTTTGCATTAATTTCTCTCCCTTATGGTGCGCATAGATCTGACGAATGCGCCGCGCCCAAGCAGCGCGTGGGCAGCACGCACGCAACTCCTGTGCTATTCGGTACGGTGTGTAAATTGAGCGCGAACGGTACGCGGCGCATTCGCCAGATCTGGACGCAACTTTAGAGATTTAAAATTTCTATAAAATTAAATAATGACAACAGATTGTATATGAAGAATGGCTCCATTAACTTGGTTTGGTAGAAAGTGTTACAAACATCTTGATAGAATCATGAATTTTCTTAACATAAAAAATTGATTGACAATTTTGATGGATGCATGAATATTACCTTTGGACTTGAAACTACAACATTTCCCTTCACAGGGAAAATTTCAGTATCATATAGGTATGATTTGTTCCTATCACACTTTGAACTTTGATCCTGTTTTATGCTTTTATTGTAATCATCATCATCATTCGCATTTAATGGGGCAATTTCCTTTTGACTTTCAAAAAATTTTGAAGTTATCTTTTCTTCCTGTTGCTGTTTTACATGTAAAATATTTAACACAGAGAGTTATTTTCTAATATTATTTAATTATAAAGTAACGTGAAAGCTTTAAATAGATACCACATCCCATCAAAATAATTGAAAAAAAAATTTACATAGGTAGTTTTTTTATTGGCTTATCTATTATTTTATTTTTATTAGTATATCGCAGGGAAATGATGAAAACTGAGATTGCTTGATCCCGCATTACTTTAATAAAATGATGAAATCTGTTTGTGAGCTGGCAAATAAATCGGTTCACAGGACCTGTCTGTCCACACTAGCAACTTCCTGCAAAATAACGTGACAAAAAAGGAAAAAGAAACTCGGCATCATGAGGTTCCTTTTTCCACGTAAATTCGCTTCGCCCCCCGATCACTCCCTAGACTGCCCTAGAGGTAGCCTAGGTTCTCCCACCTGTCCCCCCCCCCTCCCCCCCGCCTTTAAAACAAGATTTCATAATTTTACTAAAGCATTGCGGGATTTGATCAATTCCCTTTGCTTTTATACATTATCTAATTCGATTCCCAGCTAGAGCAGACATTTATGTGGTATGATAGTCGATAGAGACGTATTGTTATCGGAAAGACAACATTGACGACGTTAGTACGGGAAAATACTTAGCGATTTATTTTTAAGAATGAATATTTATTTAAGATTTATTATTTAGGATAATGTTATACACATTACCCTAATGTAAAATTTAAAATGTGTAAGATACCTTATGCATTATTGTAGATTTGGAATATACAAATTGTGGTGACAGATCTAAGTTATGTTTTTTCAAGATTTTATCTTTAATTGCTGTATAACTATCATCACTTGCCGCGCTGCTATTTAACATTTTCTCTTGGGATTTATCAATTCCTGTAGCATTGCCTATAACTTCGGGTGGAGTCGACATTACTGTTTCATTTGGTATGTTAAATGAAACAGATTTCTTTTCTTGAGAACTCTGAACAAAATTAAAGTCATTTGAATTGTACATCAAAACTAATTTATGAATTCTATCCTACACTGTATTGTTCTAAATCTAAACTAAGCCTAGTAAGATGGATCGTTTGAATTTCTAAATATTGGGGAATGCTAAAAATGATGTATTCAATTTTAATAGTTGATAAATAATCAAATCACAACCTGAGAGACATCTATAAACTGTGATGGTGGGTCTACCACATCCTCTTCACGTGTTTTTGGCAATATTATTTCGATTCCTTCTGTTTCTTCCTTATTTTTATGATCAGGGGTAGTTTTATTTATCTGTGAAATAGAAATTAATTCTTGTATGTCTTAACTATACTTATCCTAATTTTCTTCAGATCAATAACCTATCGTGTGCTTTATTCATTTCTAAACAATAAATCAGGGGACCCAGTTCTTATAAAAATCTTTATCATTTTGTTATGTTAGTCTTTGAACCCCGCTGCGAATTGTTCATTTGTTCTTAGACAGAGTTTATCCGATTATATTTACCAGTTAAACTTTGATAACAGTCATTAACTATATATATTTTTGTACGTACCTCATCTTGTGTGTTAGAAATGTTCTCGTATTTTTCTAAATTTTTTGAAGTTATACACTTTGTTGCCTGAAATTGGTTTACTTCTAAGTTTTTTATTATTTTAAGCGTTTCGTTTTTATCCAGCTTTATGTCTTCTAAAATGTGGATTAATTTTTTCTCAGAATAATTCTTATTGTATTGTTCCTTATCATCATTTCCAGCATTATTATTCAAGGATATATCAAAATAAGAAGAAATGTAATTGTCAATATCCCTCTCTTCTGATTTGTGTATCTTATGAGGATTTTCTTCAAAATTCGAAAGTGTTGACGATGTTCTCTTAATTGATGTTGTATTTTGTGAATCAACTTTATTAATCTACGAAAAATAAATAACAATATAAACTTTATTTATTAGTATGGCAATATATAATAATAAAAATAAAATAACTATTTACCTGATCCAACTTAATACTAAAAATATTTAAATCACTATTATGTAAATGTAATTTTGGCCACTGAAACAAAAATAACATATTAAGACTCCTCAAATGTGATTCGACCTCAAACCATAACAGCAATTTAAAAAAATATTTTTTTTACCGACCGCCATTGGATCTTTTTCAGGATTCTTACTTAAGTTACACCAATTATCCTCCTGTATAGAATCTTTTATAGATTCGATAGCTTCCTTTCGATCTGCAGATAATATTTGCTCATGAGACACGTTACGATTATTTCTGCTTTCATCTTTATCAAGAATGTCTATTTCATTAACAACTTCTTTCATCTTAACATTATATTCATTAATCATAATTAACATTTTGGCTCTTTCACGAACTAAGTACTCAGCTAGTTCTATTACACGCGCCCTGTCTGTAGCGTCTAAATCGTCCTTCTTTGTTTTTATTTCGTTTACCAGACGTTTGGATTCGTTGACGTAAGTATTAATATTAGCTTGCAGCGTCTGGTTTTTGTTTTTGTTCTCAATTAATTTTTTGACAATAGGTATATTTTCATATCGTTCTTTAGACGTTAACCACAGGTTTTCATACTTTTTCTTCCCTACTTTTATACGCTCAAAAATCTCTGCTTTTCTTTCTTTGCTTAACAAGTGCTCTTTATTGAGTTCAATATTTCCAAGTTTAATGGTCTCGATCGCAATATTAAAACTGTAATTCAATAATGTAATTAAATAAGAATGAATGATAATTATTATAATCATTTAGTGAATTTATCTGAGTACTATATTTATTTATAAAACACAAAAATGTGTGTAAGAATGTTCTTTATAGACTCTGAAACCATCCAACGGACGTGCCCCAAGGTCTCAATTGATAGGCAATAATGCGAAGATAGTTTGAGACCACAAAAAAATGCATTAGGCACATTTTAGATTTTCGACTTTTCCCATACAACATTTTTTAGCACACGCCAGTGTCCAGTAGTAGTAGTTATTATATATTTGTTTGGTACCTTTTAACTTCCTGCTCTGCTAATTTTATTTCTGTTTCCAGTTTTAAATTGCTTTTACTTATAAAGTTACATATTTCTTTTTGTCGTTCAGACTGTTTTCTTAATTTCTCTAATAACAATTTCTGTCCTAAAAAGGAAAAAAATAATTTGAAAGGGTATTAGGTAATTATGTTAGTTATACAGATGTCCTTTTGTTGTTAACGTAAACTATGTCCGAATAATCACTAATGTTCTACTTATTATCTCGTAAAAAGAAAACAATGTAAAAGGAGAATGCCCATAGCCAGTACTCTCAAAAAAATAATGGTGTCACAATGATTTTTGGACAAAAAATTAAACTAAAATATTTCAAGTATTTTACCCTATTTCCTAAAAAAAATCAGATAATAATACTTAAGTAACTTTACTTCCGTTAAACAAAAAAAACCATTGAGCCATTTATGTTTGGATAAGGGCCAATCAAGAATCCTTTAAGATCCTTCGGTAGGTTGCGTTGATTTGATTATGATAATACAACAAACTAGATGGCCTTAGGGGACTGTCAAATGAATTTGAAAATTATTACATTACAAAGTAAACGGCATTTGGGGACTGGCAAATGAATTTGAAACTTAAAAGATCGACATTACGTATACGACTTTAATACCGCTGCATAAAGTCCATTATTACTGTAAGTTGACTATAGCCTAAAGACAAACTAATGTTGAAAAATTAAAATCTTGTATTTTCTTCGATTAACATTTACTAAAGTTAGTATGTGTAAGTTATTAAGATAACAAAATCAAATAAAGGTACTTTTATCAGGACACAAAAATGAAAGGCAGTACATTTCTCCATACTAAATGGGCATTCTCTTTTACTTTTTTATTACTTTTTTACACTCATATAATCTTTCGACACGTATGTAACTTTTTACTTCTCGTTCAAACACGTTCAGAAGATGCATAGATATACGCGGTATACCACTTTATAGATCATTGCTTATTCATGTGTATCTAGCCTGCGTAACTGGCAATAGCCATTTTTGCAATCTATCTCTAGCAAAGATACATTAAAAACTAATCTTCATTTGATCAGCTTAATGGAACGCCTATCTATACGTGTGACATAAATACATTATAAGCAGTTCTGACCCTGACTCCCGAGTTTCTGACCCGTGTCGTTCTTCCCGATATTGGCATGTAAAGTAATTTTATAAAAAATTGTATTACTATAAAAATTATGAATTTCTTACCTTTTATACAATAACTAGAAATTAAAATTTTTTCTTGAGAATTATCGACTTCATTGGAAATAATTTCTAGCGCTTGAAAGTCATCTGAATCTGCCATTTTACTACAATTCAATTCAATTATTCAGTATTACGGACCGGTTATTTAAAAACTCAGGGTACTTATACGTAACTTATGTACCTACCAAATTTAATTAATTAGTATGTATCCTACTAAGAAACAAGTCACAAGTGCCTGTTTTTACTTTTGTATAATACAATTGGCGGGAAAACAGTTTTTATTTTTTTATTTTAATTAGTATACTGTCACCTGTGTAATGTTTTATGAATATCTACGTTACAAACTATTCAGCCGTAAAATTTTCATGCATAAAAGTTTATTAAAACATACAAACTCGATTATTACTAAAATATAAAATTTTACTTAGAATTAGTAAATTCCTTCAACAGATAACGTACAAAATATAAAATATCTCGGAGCGACCATAGACCATGGAAACCCCATATTGACATCCTATCAAGTAGAGTCCGTAAACTTATTTATATTTTTAAGAACATCCGAGAGGTGGCTGACAAACAAACTATATTTAATATGTATAATGCACTTTGTAGGTCTATCCTATCTTACTGCAACTCCAGCTGGGCTGGTACCTGTAAAACACATCTTCTGCCATTGGAACGTGCACAACGGGCAGTTTTAAAAGTAGCTACATTTAAGCCCATGAAATATCCTACTTCTGATCTATATAACGACTGTAGTGTGCTTACGGTACGACAATTATTTATTTTGGAACTTATAATGGCCCAACATAAAAACACATCTGTACAAGAAAAGTTAAAATACAGCCATAGGCGTAGAATAGATAGAGTTTTTACTGTGCCTAGTGCAAACACTATGCTTGCCCGACGTCATCAAAGATACCTTTGTCCATTTCTGTACAATAAAGCAAGCAAATATGTTAAAGACTTAAAAACGCTTAACTACAGAGAAGCCAAAGATGAAGTTACTAACTGGTTGAAAAGTCTTAATTATGAAGATAGGGAGAAATTACTTGTATGAAACACTATGATTACACTTTCGCGCTCAAAGACACATACACTACTACACATGCGTATTCACACATATTATACTCACGCATATGCTCGCAAACAAACGCGCATGCACACACACACACACACACACAAACAAACACACACACATACACACACACAAACACACACACATACACACACACAAACACACACACATACATACATAAACACGCAACAGATAAATTTAAATATGTAAGTAAATAATTAGTTTAACTGTAATATTATTATCTAGGTTTTTAAATATGTTTTTAAACTAATAATTTTTAGTAAAGTCATTACTTACCGGCAATACTGTTCCTCAGAAGGGTTAGCAGACTCCTGCAACACAAGTTTATACTTAGTGTAGGGTCTGTGCATCACGTAGATATATAATATCCGCCGCATAATTTAATCCTTAGTCGTACTGCATACGTCATGTGAAATGTTAATACTTACCTATGTATTGAAATAAAGTTATTACCTACTACTTCAGTAAATTCCTTGCAAATTAATAATTATTTATTTATTTAGTACTTAATCATATTCTATACATAACCTACATAACAAACTTCAAAAATGGTAGGGGTTCTCTACTTGCAGAGTTCAATGTTTTCGTTGTTAAGAGGCCGTGCCGAAAATTTATTTGACAGAGTTAAGTCATATTCATTGCGAAGCTATGTCTGTGTGCATCGTTCACGCACACCTGGCTGAAGTTCGTGCTTAAACAATTTTGATCCTTTAGTTGATAATAATTTTAGGATGCATAGTATGAACAGTTTAGAAATAAAAGTGTGGAATGTTTTTGTATATTAGTTTAGTATATTTATTACAATCAAAATGAAAAAGTTTTAGATAAAAACACACTAGGTACATATTTAGGTTATTCAGTGTTTTCCTTCAGAGATGTCATTTATGTTTGCGATAAGCTTAGAGTGTACCATTGAAGTACTATTACTTCGTATAGAACAGACACCCCGAACATTGAGTCGGGTGCATTCATTGTGGCCAGGGTGGCTCACTTCATTCACTCACTCGCTTGTCACTCACCTGCGCTCATGGCGGCCGCATGCCAAATTTTTTTAGCAAAACACTGAAACAATGCCGTCGTGCGTAATAACAACGTGTCACAATCGCACGACAAGAAACAAAAAAGATAACGGTATTACTTATCATCGGTAAGAAAACAAAATATTAACTTAAATCAAATAAACGAATAACATTAAATTATTGTGCAATGTTCCCGCCATTTTGAATGAAATTAAGTACTCTGTGGAATGAAAAAATTATGAAGCGGATTTACACACTTGACAAGCCGTAAGCGTGTTAATGGACTAAATAGACTTGCTTAGGCTTGCCGACGCTTGTGATGTGACCAATATATTGTGATGTTGGTTTTTCGACACGAATCAATGGTAAACGATTGAAAATCATTCAAACGCTTTTGCACGCTTTTATTTTTAATTTTGTTTTGCACTTTAAATATGCGTAGTAATTATGGCAATAAGACGTATGTGTTGATTTGTGTTAAATGTTTTGTGATAAATTAGATTGCTTTTAATAAATTTTCCTTAAATTGGGTTGGCTTTAGTATCCTGCGGCATCAGTATCTGGGTGATATCATGTTTAATCGATAGGCAATGATGTCCCAAATCATAATCTAGTTGCTTTTTGTGAGGTAGTGCGTCATTTTTGAAAAATCTTAATTTTAATTTTTGAGGTTATTTCCAAAAAATACAACACGAATTATGTTACTTATTTATAAAATTTATGTTATTAGGTATATTTTATTGTATTATATGTATATTATAATTATAATAATTAGATAAACAAGAATTCATTGGAAAGATTGGTGGCCCGAGGAATTTGGTCGAGCTAGATAAAATTTAGAAAATATGAAATACAAGGAAGGTTTTTTTATAAATACTAATATTATAAAGAGGAAAGATTTGATTGTTTGCATTGAATAGGCTCCGAAACTACCGAACTGATTTGAAAAATTCTTTCACTTTTGGGAAGCTACACTATCCCCGGGTGACATTATAATTTTTTTTTTACTATTTTTCCCGAAGCGAAGCAAGGGCGATTTCCTAGTATATAATAAAAGGGCAATATATAATATATAAATTTTACTGTTTATGTCATACTCTATGAAATTTATTTATTACATTCTAATAAAATTTTTCAAAATTGGTGACAGAACCGACTTAGTCAACCCCGACCCCACGTGGTACTAGTCTGCCCTACCCCTAGAGTGAATGTAGACCCCGGAGGCGCGGAGGGAGAGCAGCCCCCGCCCACTGTAACAAACTGCAGGCACCATGTGAGCCGAAGCTGCGTAGGCGAGCATGGAGTGCCTGCAGTTTGTTACGCAAGGGCGGAGGGGCTGCATTTCCCGCAGCGCCGGAGGCGTTTGGAAGCCTGTTTATGTATCAAAAACCCCTAAATTTTCCCTAAAAGTGCAGATAATGGAACATTGTAATTATAATGATTTGTCATAAAAGTGGTGCGTTTTGTGTGTCTCCCCATATGGAAGTCGAAATTTTATTTCTTCATCCACCACCTGATATTAATTTAGACTAGTTTAAGACAAATACTGAGCAGTTTTCACAGATTTAACCTCAAAATAAAAATAAAAAAAACTCGAAAACTATGTGTTTCCTCACTTAGCCCCTTTATGGGGGGTTCCTTACCCTACCCCCTACCCTCCCCCCCTAACTGCACCCCCCTCCCGATGCCGCAGGATACTAAAGAAATACCCTTAAATTTTTACCATGTAAAAGTAATCCAAATATTATAGAAATACCGGTATTAATTAAATTGATATTTAAAGAAAATCTGGTTTGTAAAAGGTTCCAATACTTCTTATTGTCTCTTTTGTGTTGAATGTTTTGTGATAAATTGCTTTTAATAAATTTTCCTTAAATTTTTACCATGTAAAAGTAATCAAAATATTATAGAAATACCGGTATTAATTAAATTGATATTTAAAGAATTTAAAATACAAACTATTAAAATACTCAGTGTCGACCTTACTTAAATAATAAGCCCGATAAGAATGACTAATGTACCTACTCTGTGGTAAATAATAAATAAAGTGTATTACTTTAATCAGTAAATTCAATTAAACATTTTATCAAACATTTGGAAGAGCTTGTAAAAGTTTGGAGTCGTTGACTGTTTGTCGTGGTTCGGCAAGTGTCTTATACATAGTTACTCTATGGCAAGTGTGTAAATCGCCTTCTAGAGTTTGAAAAAAGAACGCGTCATCGCGGTTTCGGGACACACATTTTGTTCGAGATGTCTGTTCTATGTCATTATACTTCAATGGAGTGTACAGACAAATTTAACATGTTTCATTGATACCTACCCGAAAATCAAACGAGTCTTGATTTCATAAAAAAATGTTTTTGAAAATGCAAAATATTAAAATTTTAGGCCATAAAAAAATTTTGTGAGCTCTGGGACTAAATAATTATGTTATTATATTTATAACCTATTAAACTTAAATTTAAAAAACCCGGACTCAAAAAAACAAAAAAGTCTGAATAGGTAAAAAGTAAAAAAATCATAAAATAAATCTAGACACGCGGCAGCGTGTCAAGCCAAGTTCAAGCAAAGGAACTGGCTAGCCAGCACCGAGTGTAATATTACATGAACCACTTGGTGCCACTTTTGACCCTTCTATAACTCAAAACCTTTACAACAAAAACCTAAACACATAAAACTACGTGTGCTTAATTACATCCATAAGGGCATGTAGAAGCCCAAATTTCATGAAGCTAGCTCAAACGGTTATAAAGATATGAAGGTCAAAAAGTCGTAAATTTTAGCACTGACTGACTGACTGACATATAGTACCTAAATCTAACCTACTTCCAGATGACCTAGAAGGATGAAATTTGGAATTCAGCTCGGTAATTGTATGTAAGCGTAGGAAAAAATCAAAAAATAAAAAAGTCGAAAAATAAGTGGTGTCCCCATCACAGAAAAAACTTGTAATATGCGCTAAACAACCGGCCAACGGTGTGTCGGCGGTGGCGCGTGGCATTGCCTAGTTTTCTTTACAAAAATAATGATATCCCACCAAAAACATAAATGTAAAAAAGGAGAGCCAAGTTCAATACAAAAATTAAGCTTGGCTGTGGGCTTCGCCGCAAAAAGAACGGAGATGTAAATGAGTGCAAAGTTCTATGCAAAATCGATATATGTATTTATAGGAACAAAATAACATTATGAACAAGTATTAAACTCTATTTCTTTGCTTTATTGGATACCTATAACAATTGCTGTTATTTAAAAATGTGTCAAAGTCAAAGTCAAAGTCAAAATATTTTATTCATACAGATATCACTGATACACTTATGCACGTCATTTTTTGGCTTTTCGGATGGTGCTTTGTCGTGGAGGAGAAGAAAAGCCTAAAGAAACTCCTCAGCACATGTGAGATCTTAAAGTAGGTTAGATTTGACTTGGCCAGTTTTCATTACATCAGTCATTTTATAAAGTTACTCAACATTTTAATTCTGATAAAAACTGGTATATAAAAATAGTAAATACATCATACACCTACGATATGCCGATGTTTTATAGTTATCCTGGCGGGTTCCCTGGAGGAACTTGGTACAATGCTCGGAAACTTGAACAGCGCCTCACAACGGGTGGGTCTTAAGATGAACATGGACAAGACGAAAATCATGTGAAATGTCCATGTCACACCCATACCGGTTGTTGTTGACGGCGCTGCTCTCGAAGTTGTAGACGAATACATTTACCTGGGACAATTGATCCAGATGGGTAAGCCCAAATTCGAGAAAGAAGTCACTCGTAGAATCCTACTCGGATGGGCTGCGTTCGGGAAACTGCGTCATATCTATTCGTCCAAAACACTACCTCAGTGCCTGAAGTCGAAGGTGTTCGAGCCGTGTGTGTTGCCAGCGATGACACCGGATCCGATACGTGGTGCTTCACTATTGACCTAATCCACAAGCTCAGAGTAGCGCAGCGGGCTATGGAGAGGGCTATGCTCGGTATTTCTCTGCGTGATCGAATTAAAAATGAAGAAATCCGTAGACGAACAAAGGTAACCCATATAGCTCAAAGAATTAGCCGGCTGACGTGGCAATGGGCTGGCCACACAGTTCGAAGATAACCTTTGGGGAAGAAAGGTCTTCGAATGGCGCTCACGTCTCGGAAAAATGTCGTCTATGTCCAGCAGTGGATCTATCAAGACTGATGGATGGGTGGATGGAGTTTAATATGGAGCCGTCCCCCAACACGACAAAGTTGGAACGAAGTTCCTTATCGCGCGTTCTGAAAGGGGGCTGGCTAGACGGAAAATTTCTTACGAAAATTTGCCACAATACTTTTTGAAGTGATTCAGAGAGTTTTACAGAGATGGCGCTGTACAACTTTCTGAATCACACTACTAGCGTAAAACTCTCTGAATCACTTCAAAAAACAATATTTAAATCGAAAGGAACTTCGTTCCATCCGGGTGTCCCTTGACACCTCTCAATTTTTTTTTATTTAGTTAACTTAAATAATCTATGTATAAAAATCAATAGCTGTTCGTTTGTCTTGCTAAAACTCGAGAATGGCTGGACCGATTTGGCTAATTTTGATCTTGAAATATTTGTGAAACTTCAGGGAAGGTGTAAACGGTGAGAAATATGAATAATAAGTAATGAAAAATACTAAAAACAAACAAATTGTTCCTAGCTGTGAAACATTTGATATCTTTTGTCAAATTGTCATTTGGTCGTCAGATGTTTATAGGTGCGTTCAGAAATTTGTCTGTTTCATAGCTGTAGTATGAGGTCCGATTTCTTTGAAAACTTAACGACCATATTATCTTTCTAATGTAACATCAGCGACATATGCTTTTTTATTTTATAACTGACAGTCGAGAGAGAGGGAGAGGGGAAAGAGAAGGGAGATGGGACTCGAGGGAGACCTCGAGAGGGGTGAATTGTTAGACAGTACAGAGTTTGCCGGGTCAGCTAGTACATTTGTAATATTCATGTTATTTATGAGTTTTGAAAATTTATTTTATGACATATTCAGACTTTTTGTTGTTTTTTGAGTGGGGGTTTTTTAAATTTTTAATTTTAGTTTTATTTTACGGAATGAAATATAGGTAAGAACAAATCGTGTTTTACCATTGGGGGCCATCCATTAATTACGTCACACGTTAGGGGGAAGGGGGGTTCGATGTAGTGTGGGGTGAAAGGGGTGCTACTATTTCGTGACGTCACATTTCAAAATCTAATAATATTAACCATATTATATACTAACAACTGAAGGCAGTCGGTATAATCCAAGGGCATATTCCGAAAAGTAGGAGCCAAGGTAAGCGGGCTCCTCTTGGTGGTAAATAGACACGTCTGCGTTTTAGCGGCGTTGAATCTCACAAGATTGGCTTCGCCCCACTCGGACACAGCCCGAAGTGTGAGATTCACACTAGCCACCATGGCCTCTCTTTGAGACTGAATTTTGTCCCGACTGGCCCTGAGACTTGGTAGGTATCTCTCTACCACTGTGCTATCGTCTGCGTACCCATAAATACCGGGCACAAGCAGGTCATTCAGTTTTGCGCCGCAAAACATAAGCAGGTTATTCAGACTCAGAGCATACACGCCCAATCATGCTGTACGTCCTGCCAAGGCAATGCACGATGCACGATGCAAAAGTCATGAATAGGCTTGACGTACGTCGGTAATTATAATTAATTGTTTGCTGGATTTGCACGACCAATTTTCGTCCTGTTTTCCACGCCTTAGGAAATTTTCCCTGCTCGAGACAGGCATTCAGGAGTCCCCTTAGTCGCTACTCCAGGGACTCTGCGGCGTCTAGGGCGGAAACCAGCACTCGACCCGGAACACCATTGGGACCCGGGGCGGTATTTTTGGAGCGCAACCTTGCCACAGCGGCGCCAACTCAACTCAACTCCCCTCCCCCTCCCCTGTACAATGCTTCCTATCTCACTTTAGAATTTATGTGTCAAAAGCACCCCCGTACTAAAGAAGTTTTCACTTCAAAATGTAAGTTGAAACACTTGAAGTACTACTAAGTTAATTACTAAGTAGAAAAACAAAAATGGAACTTAATTTAATAATTTCTAGGAGTAAAATTTATAATATGTGACGTCACACTAGGGGTGACAACGATGGGGGAGGGGTCAAAAAGTCATGAAATTAGTGTGACGTAATTTATGGATGGCCCCTTGTTGATTAACTAAATTCACCCCCTTCCTCGTATCTACCCCCCCCCCCCCCCTCAAACAGTCAATTTAGTACTACACAAATTAAACCCTTTCATTTGATACCCCACTCGGGTATGTTCGTTGAATTCAGTAAATTCATCTCCTTCTTAACTATATGAACTACTATAACTACCCCACCCCCTTCAAACAGCCAATTTTGTAATACATAGAAATATGATGATTCGTGGTGTTATTAAAATAAAAAATAATTAATTTAATAATTGGATCAAAATGTGGTAGTCGGCGTACAGTTTGTGTAAATTTTTACGTAAAACACGCGAGCATGGCGAGAAAAAACGCAATACGTCCTCACGCTGTAACTGCCGGGTCGGCACTGGTTTAATATATTTAATGCGGTCCATAATATAGTTCAGTTTGCAACTATTATTAACAAACGAAAACATTATTTTTTCATAAAATAAAATTTTGATTCTATTAAAGGATTAACTTAAGATTAATGTGTATTTTTTAAAATTTCCTTAAAGTGTTTCTAATTAATAGAAAAAAAATACTTACTTCGAACGAAATTACGTTATTTCAAAAATTTTTTCTGCTATATTTGGATAGAAATTTAAAAAACTGGCTAAGCTACTTAATAGTAGACCGTATATTTATGTTATTTATATTTTTTAATGTTTGGAATATTTTGTATTTTCGTTGTAAAACGAAGACAAATATCACTTGCTCGTTACTTTTCGGAAAAGAAGGGTTTTAAATAGTGTTGATTTGCCATTATTATAAATAATATGTTAAATTCGTCAGGGCTATCAGCAAGAACAAGAATTAGACTCTTATAGTAACAAAAAACAAAGCTTAATCTCTTTATCCTGTTCATACAAACAGTGATTAAAATTGACCGAAATTGTTGATATCGCGGCACGGAGCCTTAAGAAAAGTTTTAGCCTTCAGTTGCTTCAAATATAGGTTTTTTTAATAAAACAAAGGACAGTTAAAATTAAAATTCAAAATATTTTTTCATTATAATTCTGATTAGAACAATATTTAGAACATTTTTTTTAACTATACTGTATGAAAAATTATCTGTGAATGAAACATCACTGAACGTGCCTGCTTAGAGTAAAAGTAATCGATCGATCTATACATAAATCTATTAATTTCTTTTTTAACACAATTTATAGTTATAGCATACTAAAAAATACTAAAGGGGCGTACGGTACAAACAAATGCGTTTTTTTATTTCGTCATTCGATCCTATCGATACATAACCACTTAATTTTTTAAATTATTGGTCAGTTAATTTTATTTTTTATTAAAAACTATAGTTAAGCATCACTAATGCATCTTCAAATTTACCATAAGCTTATTTTTTCCTTTTGGCCCATCTTTTTGTAGGATATTATGTGATACTGGAATATTAGATAGTAAGATAAAATAAAACAAATAAATTCAATACCTAGAATTTATTTAACAAAATAGTGTCATACAGTTATTCAAAATAACAGACATAAATGATAATTTGCTATACAACCTAGTATCCTAATTAAACCAGGTACTTTTCATAAATTTATCCCACGTAAAAAATAAAAGAACGAACAGTGACGAATGCAGCACGAAGGAATGTCGGCTAACTTTACTGCCACCATAAGCTATAAGAGCACACCTAACATTTTTTGCGAAAATTGAGTTAAATACATATTCGGAATCAGGAAAAAAAGGCCTACCTGTCTAATTTTTTGTAGAGTTTAAGGATTACGATAAACAAGAAATACTATAAGCCAAAGGGAACAACTGAACAACATTTTATTATATGTTTTTATGTCTGAAAAATATTTTAAACTCGATTTTCTCGTAATTTACAAAATGTAAGATGTGCCCTTTTTCCTTATGACGACAGTTTAATGGTCAAACATCCACAGTATCGTGTGCGCGTTACTAGTTGTTGACACCGGCCTACACAGCACACACCGTCACCAGCTGGCAGTGTAATAGCAACAAACTAGCACCTTTACCTATATACAGTTACACAATACACATACAGATACACAATAATGCAGATACACAAACACCCACCCATTTTTACTTTCGCCGATCACGGTTACGACCTCTAATACTGTTTGTTGACGTGATACACGTTTCTTTCTACAGACAGAAAATATTTAAAGGTATAATTAAATTACAATGTATTACAAACAGTGCATTAAACATCTATTGTACACAATAAACTTCCTATTTTAAACAGATTATCTCTATTGACGTTTGCTCCTTCCTCTAATAGTATTCTACTTTGGTTTCATTGACTGGGATTGGTTTATAAATCGATTGAAGAACAAGTCAGTAGACACGTGAGGCCGCCGTGCCTACGCGGAGTACGCGGACGCTATCTAGCCGTGCATCTTGTCACTGTAACCGACGGAATCTAAATGCAAAACAATGAAAAGGGAGACTTATGATACAATGACGGCGACTACGACAATATTTACAACGAATCTACACGCAAACATTCTACAGTCAGGGAATGTCTACTCAATTTTAAGGTAAATTACACATTTGTACACAAACAGAGCACTCAGAGAATCCAACACATAACAGAACAAAAGCACGTCAATCTGGAATAACTTAAAATACTTAATACAAATTAAATTACCTACTGGGTCCCTTCAAAATTATATTTTTTATTTTTAAATTATGTTTTTTGTATCGCCAACATTCACTTAGTGTGACGAATACCGTGTAGTTACATAAAAAGAAAAAATCATATTCATCTAAACAGCGTGAGGTGAGCACGTATGGTGCGAAGCGAAAATACCCTGCGTCTTATCCTTTTTATGCAAATACACAGTAATATATCAATAATTTTCTAGCTTTATTCAGATTTACATCAGTCGAAAATTTTGAGGAAAATAGTAATTTTCATTTGCAAAATTTTAACAACAAAGTCACCGACAGAGCTTCCAAACGTATTCAACGGACCTCCCGCGATCCGGCCCCACATAGTAGTCGGACGCCGAACTCGCGCACCGACTACGACACGAACGTTCTCAAGGCCTCCGCCCCTCGAGGCGGGCGCGCGGGGCTCATTAACTGTAGGGCTGCGGCGGCAGGATCTCGGTGAGCAAGCGCTTGAGGCTGTCGACGCCGGTGAGGAAGCCGCAGTCGGGCCCGCGGTGCGGCGTGGCGGTGGCCAGCGGGGACTCGGCGGCGGCGCCCGCGAACGAGGTGTGCGCGAAGTCGATCATGCGGATGTCGACGCGCTCCTCGGGCGGCGGGCTCCACGCGTCGCGCCGCCGCTTGCCGCTCGCCTCGGCCTCGGGCTCGTCCTCGCCCTCGCCGCGCCACGACTCGCCGCTGGCGGACGAGTACGCCATCCAGCTGTCGGCCGAGTCGGGGCTGGGCGGGCGGCGGCGCGGCGAGGGCGCCACCGTCTCGCCCTCCTCGTAGCCGCCCATGGTCTCCTCGGAGTGCGGCTCAAAGGGCTCGCGCGCGGCGGCCGGCGGGGAGGAGGAGATCTCGTCGTTCAGCGTGGACATGTCGAAATGGCCGGGCGAGGGCGCCAGGTCGGTGGAGCTGCTGGAGGCGTCCGCGTCGTACTCCGAGCTAGCGCCGGCCGCCGCCCCGTCTGTCGCCTCGCCCGCCGCCCGCGCTGGCGCCGGTTCTGGGTCACCCTCGTACACTATCAATAGGGAGCTAGAACAAACAACAAAATATATCATGACTATTTATTTATTCATACAGGTATATTTGCATTAAATAATCCAAGGTAACGAGTTTTCCAAAGTAAAATTCTTTGTGTATTGATGCAATATCAGCTACATGGTAATTTGTGATATTATTGAATCAAATATAAAGTACATTTCGCTGAAAGGAGTTTCACAATCACACATTTAGTTGCCTTGATAAAATAGATATGGCAATACACAAATCATCAAAACCAAATGATATAATATGTAATAATAACGCTTCACACTCATAGCCCCACACTAGGATTCCCTGTGTCGTGGGTGCCATGGACAACACACGAGACAAGGACACTCACACCCAGACCGAGAACAGAAATTCAAACTCATCATTCAAATTTCCGCCTCGCTGGGAATCGAACCCAGGACCCTTGGCGTGGCGATCCGGCATGAATAATGACATCCTATCACATAAATATCTGTTCCTCGCATGTCTGTGGTACCTCGCAGACTGCACAGACACAGCTCGCCACAACACCGAATGAGTGAACACGTACCACGAGTAAAACCTATAGCTGGTCTGCTTGGCGACGGCGCGGCGCAGGGCGTCCAGATGCCGCAGCACGCGGCGCACGACGCGCGCGCTGCGCCCCCCGCCCCCGCTGCCGCCCCCGCCCGCGAAGAAGTCCCGGAGCGCGTCCCGCAGCCCGCTCTCCGAGAGCGCGCGCCCCCAGTACTTGTCGCGTCGCACGCACGCACCCGTCTCCGGCACGTACACCTGCACGCACAATATGCATTACTTAACATGTCTTTATCGCCGTTTCAAAATGGAACTTGTGAATAACTATTCTTACTTTATTATTGTTGATGGACTTATTAGGGGTTTTAAAGTAAAATTTAAATTTCGCCAAAGCCCGTTACAAAATAGTGAATTTGATATTAATTTATAAATCCGCTGTAGAATTTTGTTCAGTATGTAGCAAACAGACACGACTCAAATGTTCTCGCCACTGTAATGCCATCACTTTCGGCGAATTAAGATTCTTACGCTCCAACTCAGAGTCGTTAACGGTTACTTTAATCGCTCCTTAGTAAAGGATCTCCATACAAATACTGTACTAACGAGCAATTTAAGTAATCGAAAGCGACTCTGAGTTGGGGCGTTTTACAATGTAACATCAGCTGGACCTGATCTCAGTCAGTTTGTAAGAGAGAAAGAGAGATAGAGATGGCGCTACTTTTGCTTATCTATAGAACATACTATACTAAACGCAAAGACTCGTGGCAGGCGGAGTAATAAAACGTGCAAGAGACGGAGCACATCTTTTTCTCTCTCGCACTTGCAATGTTTATGGATGACGTCACACAGGCACAGAGATGCGAAACACCTAATTTCCATAAACAGTGCAAGTGCGAGAGAAAATGATGTGCGTCGTCTCTTGCACGTTTTATTACTCCGCCTGCCACGAGTCTTTGCGTTTAGTATAGTGTGAAATATTCCGAGGGGCCTATCATTGTGTATACTACACTATACCTGCATGCCGCAGAGCCGGACGCCAAGCGCGGCGGAGGTGCTCGCGGCGCACTTGGCGATCTGCTTGGAACGCTTCTCGGCGCTGGCGTCGTCGCCGTGCTGCCGCGTGCCCATCTTCAGGTCCAGCACGCACGGCCGCCGGTACGACGACGTTATGTTCTCCATCATCAGGAAGTCTGCCCTCACACACACATACACACAATCATTATTATTTCAATAAAATCAATTGATGCGTCAAATAAACTTATCTATGTAATGACATTAACACGGCCACGCCCATTAGCGTGCTCACTGTTTGTCACAACTGCATACTGTCATTCTTAATGCTTAAGCCGCAGGTATAACATTACATGCTCTCGCTTGATGATGACGTAAGCATGTGGATTTGGTGGTCGATCAGGGAAAGTGCCTTTGCCATTTGGAAAGTTGAAAGCTAATGGCAAATTTAGATCTTCGATTGCAGTTTATCTCCTCTAACAGGTCTCACTCAACTTGCACTGATCTAACCGGTCCTGAACCTTCCAAATCCGCTCTCGGTTAGAACCATACAATTTTCGAAGGCGTTCCCGACTAACGAAGCACAGTTCACGTCATGATTCCGTTAGTTTCCGCACTTGACTTGTTAAGTAGATAATGTTAACAGAAAAGGCCTACATAGCTCTACTGAAGCTGGAATTATATTCAACCACGCACAAAGTTGTCAGACAGTTTTGTTCTATTCTATAACTTCATGGAACTGTTCGCAACAGATTACACACGTTTACACAGCCACATGAAATGTCTATTTTCATTTCATAAATTTGCGTGAACCAGGCCCAGCTGTTCGGTCGTGCGGACGAATATAATTAGAGCATAATGAATTGGAGACTAGCTCTAACATACTTATGAAGTATAATATTATGCATTGAGTGGAGTATTTTAAATTCATCACACATACTCACATTGCTTATTGGAGTTGTCCATGTGCGCAATGCTCTTGAGCACTTCGCTCGCATTGCCATTTCGATGTACTTTAAACCTGCAACAGGAAGGGCGACGATTGAAACGCGCATAACAAAACTCAACAAGCAGCTATGATCGGCAAGGTAGGAGAGCTAATGAAACACAAAGTTAGCGTTACGTGTTATATTGTTACATCGGAATCAAATAGTATCATTACCGCGATTGATTCCACGACGCAAGTCACATTCGGAGGCTCGCTTGTGAACGGTCGTGCATCGGTCACGTTAGTGGGATAGTCATGTAAGTATTGCGATCGTATGATTATATGGCGACGTCGGATGACCGGTCCGGCGTACGTCAAACGGTCTGAAATATGATAAAGGGACACATGACAAGTGTCGAGGAGTGTCTGCGCTATAGTGGCGCGTCGCGGTCGTCGTGGATACGCACTTGAAAACGTCGTCACGCTTGCGCTTGCCGCTCAGCGACTGCTTGCGCCCGTTCTCGTCGCGGAAACATGGCGAGTACCGCTTGTCCAATTTGGTGCTTCCAGTGTTTGACGCCTGCATCACGCCTGCAACAAATGGCCTCGTCATCAGTACACGGCTCGGCAGCGCTCAACATTTACTTATCTTTCAAATTATGCTATGTCAAAATATAAAACGAAATCATCACGGTATATAAAAATAATAAGGGCAATCTACTGTAACACATTGCGAAAGACAAATAAGATTAACGGAAACCTCGAGACGCCTCCATGGGTGTCTAAACCCACATTTCAATATCAACTTTATCTATAGGGGCGTTCCCGTGTATGATAAATAGATAATAGTTTATTAAGAAATGTGAACTTACTATGGTGCAAGTTGGCAGCGTTAATTTTGAAGAAAAGTGAAAATATAACGTTTACGTAATTTCAAAAAGGGTTTGTATATCTTTTGTGTCGGTGTAAACGAATGTATTGTTACTGGTGTGAGTAGTGTTCGAAAATGATGGATTAGATGATGAATCAAGTATTTTTCAGTGTGTGTGTGTTGTGTGTGTGTGTCCATGTGAGTGGGGATGTTGATGTCGACGTATGTGGAGTGGTGTGGGTGTCGGTTTAAGTAAAGGTTTACAAACCCATAATGTAAAATTACCGCTAGGGCGCTATTAGGGGCGGTTGAGTGGGGTGCCGCCGGCCGCTCCGCCCGCCGCAGCGCCGCAGCCCTTGCGACAACAAGGAAACTAATATTTTGTTCCTGACCCCTGTCCGCTGTCGCTCCCGCTCACGCGCTCAAACCCGCCAGCCGCTCTTATATTTTACCCTCTAAATATCACTCACGTTTTTTATTTCTCTATATTTTTTATTGATTATACTCCTTTTTATTTATTTATTTATTAGTTTATGTGCACCCATGATAGTTAAGTAAAGAAATATAAAAACAAAAATATAAACTTTATTTTTTCAAAACTAATCTCACATATTTTACAATTTTTTTTTCTGTTACAAGAGTGGGCACTGATAAGTTTTAAAGTTTTGTTGTCTTTATTTAATAAAGAGAGTTTTATCGATTATAATCGTGCAACCCTCATGAGCATATTAACAATCTTACAGCCTACGTTTATCAACTTTTAGCAACACACATCTTCATACTTAATATGTTATTTCATAATTGTTATCACTATTTAAAAATGTGTATTTGTATCTAGTAGGTAGGGTTGGCATGATTAAAACAAGTTGTTTTAGAAGACATGTTTAAAACAGTGTTCAAAACAGTTTGAATTTAAACCGTGTTTTTTATCACAAGTTTAAAAACATAGATTAAAACAAGTTTTAAGCATTGTATTCTATAAAACTACAAATTACAAAAAAACAAGCTTTAAAACTATTTTTCATGGCGAATGAATGGATATAAAATGAAAATAAATTTATATTTTAAATAGCTTGACATAAATCTAGTAGAGTATGGCTATTGCCATGTTATATTTTAAACTTTTATTGGGAAAAAATAACGAATAGATAAAAATAAAGAAAAAATAAACATTATTATACCAGGATGTATATATGGAAGATAAGACCAATTTTTGAAACATGCATTAGAATATTCAAAATTTCAATTTCAAATCAATCAAAATTATAACAATTTTAATTAATTAACAAATAGTTATTTGTAAATATTTAATTTACTATGGCGAATTGGAAAAGATTTAGCCTAGAAATTAAACATTATAGGTCGAATTAATACTCTTAAACTAAAAAGAACAAAAAAAAAACACTTGTTGAAAACAACTTGAACAGTTTGTTTTATCAAATAAAAAAAAACTGTTTTTTTTCGCAACCCTGATAGTATTACTATTGTGTCCCATTATCAAACCACTCAGTACCTGACGTGATTGTGAAAGTAAGTTATTTACGAGCACTATTTTCAATACAATCACGTATACCTTAGAAATTTTCTTCGTAATGGAAAATTTTCATATAAATTATTACACGTACCACAGTAAAACCTATATCGAACCGGACACCGAAATAATTTAGTGAACACGGTCCGTAGCATTGCGGTCGGCGGGTTTGTGTATTCACCTTGCATAAGTCTCTCAGACAGCAATCAAACAAGTTGCAATGAAGGTCACGATCAGGTGAGCAATAAGGATAGTTATTTAAATATAATTGATTATACATATCAAATTAAAAAGTCCATTATTGGCATCTAGCTAAACAACGACACAATAACAAAGTTGGATACGAAACAGACGAACACATTTTTCTATGACGCAAACATGATAAAGCGATTAAAATCATACGCACTTTTATTTCACTACGATAAATACAACATAAATAATAAACAAAAGCACTCAGAAATAAACGAAGTTTTCCGGACGTTCACCGTGGAAACTTTAACTTCCTTACTGCTCAAAACTATATTAACATCAAAGAACAAAATTCCAAATCTATACATTAAAAAACGCACGTAAGTACAGAAAAATGTAAATTTATAATAATTATATAAAATAAAATGTATCGATGCAATGAACGATAATGATGCATTCAGCGAATTCTTAAAAGCGTAACGGAGCAAACCTATAAGTGGTGGTGGGTGGGTGTGGATGCTCACCTTTGTATCTGGGGACGAAGTTCTGGATGTCCTCGGGAATGTTCTGGTAGAAGTGCAGCTCGCGGATGTTCAGCGGCTTGATCACCGTGCTGTCGTTCAGCACCAGCAGACGAGTGTGGCCACCCACCTGCGTCACGGTAATCGAATGTTGATAAAAGCTGTTTGGTCGTAAGCGACAATGTAATCTACAGTGGTAGATCAAATAGAACAATAACAAAACTCGAGCAACGAAAAAATTATCGTCGTAAACATTACAATACAATCAAATCAAATATCTTTAAATGTTCTAAAGGTCTGACTAATCTCAAAGGTTATCCTATGAATCATGCAAATAATAAACAACAATAATAAAAATAGCCTAATACATGACAAAGATATCGGATGATACGTCATCGAAATCATTATCATGTTTTGAATTCGTCCTTGCTTATGTTTATTTGGTTATAGCACTATGCCCTCACAATCATCTTGATAACAATTAACAACCTACCGATAGGACTCGAATGTTCACCTCTTGCCACGTAACACAGTATTTTGTTTATGTGTAATTATTTAGGTCCGATTCTAGATTCCATTGTTTTAAAAATAATTCTCGCATAGCCTATTGTTCGAATATTTCGCACAGGCACAAAGACAAACGCATCGCAAAATTAACACAATGGATTTTATGTCACATCACATGCTATTCGACTCTTAAATTAATGTGTGAATGATATTCTGTTGTGTGAATAGGGAACAGTGTGAGCGAGATAGCATAATATATCTTTCTAATGAACAATGACAATGAATATAAAGTGAGATAGGATAGGGGACTGGTGGTTAATTTATGTAGTGAATACTTGTGAACGATCGACACAAACGGAAGCGCGGCGTTGCTATTCAAAGTATCCTAGTCTAACACATATCGACCGGATTGCCATCAACCGTGAAAAAGGTTAAGTTACCAAGTGCCGTTGACCCGCAGCCCCAAACCACAGGCAACGCTTAAGCCTGATGACGACATAAGCACAGCAGAATCGTTCCGCGTTTCTAGTTCCGGACAGGAAAACAACAAGGTTATTTGGATCGTGATTGCTACACGAAAAATTTTAATACAAACTTGTTATGTATTCCAGTATCGTACTCACTTCCTAATACACCTTGAAACCACTAGATCAATGTAACCATTTTCTCGTACACCACATACAATATAGGTCAAGATGATTAGAGATATTTTGCGTCATCCTATGTTTAGAATTTACATAGGTACTTGCACCGTTTCATTAAAAATAAAAAATAAGTAATTTAAAAATAAAAAATAACGTACCGAAATAACGTGTAATATACTAAGTAAGAACTCTAAATTAGTTATTACATTTTACTTACGTTCCATTGCGACCTTCGAAACTTATTCAATCGTTGCTTGATCTTCTGTTAAATGTAACAACTCTCCTATTCGATTAATAAACAATTATTGCTGATAACGATTTACGAATAAAAATAATGTTCTTATGTTTCCTAAAATCAGACTGAGGATCGAAAGGTGTGGGTTGCCGCAAACCGGAATTCCCCTACACATAACACAAGTAGAATCGGCGATGAGATCATTGTAAATTAAGAGTTACCGTTAATATAACCATAATAGATAATTTACACATAATGAATGCTAATTATAATGGTAATAAGTAATTATTTATTAACGATATAATATGATATGTGATTATTTGGTTTATAAGAATGGGCAACGATACTAATGATCAACTAAACGATTCTATTACAGCAATAATAATTATAAAAATATCACTAATTGTAAAATTGCATTTTGCCTTACACGCGAACGCAATGGAAAAATACCACGATACAACAATTATGGTGCGTCAAGTCAGCCTTTATACGGTAATAATTTTAATATTTGAATTTTTTCTTTCTTGGCCGGCAACAAATCAGTGATATAACTTTGGTGTCGCTGATGTTCATGGGCGACGATAGCTACTTATCATCAGGTGTATCGTCAGCTCGTTTGTCGGGTATTTCCATAAAAAAATCTCTAAATCGCTTGTGGCACTTTGTATAAGAATGACCAATAATGTAGATGTAGATTAATGCACCAAATGGTTTTGTGTTGTATTGTAGAGCACAGGGCTCTGCAATTAAATGCGTGGTAGAAATTATTTTAATTTCCACGCTTAATTTTTTGCGGATTCCGAGTCGACTGATAGATACAGAAATACACTACATTAGTTTTTCTAAATAAATAATGGTTAAATCGAAGGAGATATAAAAATCAGGGTATTAACAGTCTTAACCATCACCGACCATAATATGTAATTGAAATGGAATCAGAAAAACAACGTTAAACGCAATGATTAAAATAGGAGTCTATTTTAATGAACTAAACATCTGGCAAAAATGAATATTCAGGGCCGTTTATATTTGAGTTCGCGTAGCTCAAAGTTTTTTAAAAACGTGTTTTGCGTATTGCCTTAGCTTCTTGGCTCTCCTACGTAAGAGATCTGTTTTTTGTGTTGACGTTGAGTACTTGTAACTCATCACAGCTCTTGTGGTTGCCGTGCATTTTTTGCGGTTTATTTTCTTAATAGAGCTACAATGTTCAATTTGTTTGGGTTACCCTGTAAACTAATTATTATCAGAAAATATTCGTAAAATTTATTGGACATATGAAATGATTTATAACATACAATGTTATCCAACTTATCCACCACCAATTGAGACTAGACCAGGTGTTAAACGATTTTTTGCTGCATTTGATGGGATAACATAAGCTTAAAGAGGGAAGTGAAATGAGGAGATTGGTATAAAATATATTCATAATGCTTATGTTATGAATAACAAAAATAACTGCACACTTTCCACTAGGTATACAAACTTAGGTGAAGGTGTTTTTTTCCTTTCAGAAAGTCTAAAATAAACCTAAAAGCTTGACATTGTTTCTCTAATGCTGGCTAATCTGCTAACTGGCGATTGGCCACAACTAAACCAAACTAACTCACCAGTAAAACTGTTATGGATTTGTCATAAATCAGCCACATTATTCCGTCGTAAAACGATTATTTATACAAATAATATCGCACCCCTAGATGAAGACTCCGGTAAATCAAAAAACTTAATTTTTCAGAAATCCCGAAAAACTGATTTTAGAATAGTTAGGAAAGATATCAAAAATCTAATAATATATACATAAAGGTACCATTTTATAATGCTTTTTGAATTATTTTATTTGTATATTGGCTGTTAAAATCCTAAGAAAATCGAGATTTTTTAGTTACTCTACTTTTGCAGCAGGAGTAAGCTACTTTTATGTGCACTAAGTAGAGTTACTTTACTTTATCTGAAATAAAAATGAGATAGGTACATTACTTTTCACCTCAGAAATAAGATAAAACTTTTTTTTGAGGGTTTTGCTATGCACAACCTGGTAAGCTTAGGAACACTAGCTTTAGTTTTTATTTTTATGTAAGTGCATTATGCACTAGAATGGTTAAATGGTAGAAATAAAACAATTGTTTATGCAAAAAGTTGTTATAATTTTATTACAGCAAAAATTCGTTTGTACTTAGTGTTATAAAAATATTATGTCCTATAAAACAAACTGAGATCGTACACGACTTATTATAAATAAATATTAATTTAAATAATCACATAAATGTACTTTAAAAAAATATCTCTTTTATACTTTAAAAAATTCTTATTTCCTTACCTGTCATTACAAAATCCTAAAATGTACAGCTACTGAACTAATATTAGTTAGAATGTTACTGCTCATCTAGAATTAACGAAGATTCTGAAATACTGGGTGGTGGAGCTCCTTCAGCTGGCAACTCAGGCTCCTTTACTATATTGAGCATATCCTTACCAGGTGATGACAGAGTTCTTAGTGGTCAGGGTCCTCTTTTTATGCGTTTATCAATTCTAACATGAGTTTTTCACGGCCTTTTATTGTCCTAAAAATAAACAATGTTCATATTCAATAATAAATCAAGTAAAGTCAACCAACTCAAAAAATCCAAAAATATCACGTATTGTTTTTCATAACTTTATAACGAATAATAAAATCAATTAAAAATGTCATTAACAACCTATTTCTCTATTAAAAGTACATATATCACTAAACAGACAAAAATAAACGAAGATAGAATTAAAATTCAACAAAACTACGTTAAATCGAAATTTAGGTTTACTTTCATGTAAATCTGAGTAAATCAAAATATCAAAAAAAAATTGCAATGTAATCTCATCTAAACCCCTAAAAATCGAAATAAACTATTATTATTACCAGTGAAATTTCAGCAAAACCCAATCATCTCAAAATAAACATGAAACTTACCTAATCAATTTCACGTAAACTCCTGCAACTCAAAATATCCCACTATGCAATCGTACTCCACCTGCGTCGACCGGGAGACAACTAAAAATGGTGGAGTAGTGTTCGCGCCGTTTGGGGTAAGTTCATTCAAGTAAAGCAGCACTTCGTGCCATTTTTCGACAACGGTTTATGGTATCGTTACGTGAGTTATATCTCCGTGTAGGTATTCGAGTCAGCAATTCGAAAACACCACTAACTCAAAACGCATACTTTTTGATTTAGTGGGGTTTTCATCTAGGGGTGCGATATGCTCGATATTATTTGTGTCATCTGTTTGATAGACGAATAGATAAATAAGAAATAATCAAAACAAATCGTGTAATAAATCAAAATTAGCTTCAAGATAAATTGTAATTTATTATGTGATTTGTAATGCTTACGTAAACACTTTTAATATTACACCGAATGTCATATCGGATAATTAAAACTCCATAATATAATGATGTTGACATTTGTGGCTAGTTAGAAGTATCGCTACAAAATTTAATTATGTACCTACTCGTTTAAAATAACGAGAATAAAAATGCAGTTATTTTATTTTTAATTAGTAACAAAGCTAGAGCAGCAGAAAACTCACACAACCCAAAACACACAACCCACGATTGTTGTATAGTTTAGCTCGAGTATCCACCCCCAAAGTGAGGATTAAACGTCTTACGCCCCAACTCAGTCACTAACGGTTACTTAAATCGCTCCTTAGTGCAATGACTCTAGCTAGAGTTAGGGCGTTAGTGCTGAGCAAAGACGGATTACTTATCAAACCTTTTTTACAACTTACTCAGAAACAACCAGAACCTACAAGTCTGAACTTCAAATAAAAAGACAAAAGATCAGTAGACAAAATAATAGAGCGGATACTATGTTGGTTATCAGGATACATACATATCATTTGGTTTTATTGTATAACTAGCTGTTGCCCGCAGCTTCGCATGCGGAAATTATGCTTATCATAAATAATATTGCGACTATAAATTGAGATGTAAGCTATCCTATCTTTCAAGTTGGATGAAACTGCACACGGTGTGCTTTTCGGTTAAGTAGTTTAGGAGTCCATCGCGGACAAACAACGTGACACGTAGTTTATAGTATACAGTCAAAGACAGAAATAAGTGGACACTCTTGACTAAAATGAAATAACTTCCCCTTGCCTCTTATTTCTAACATAAACAAAACAATCACGTGTTTATGTTGAATGCTCTCGATCTGCTGTATACAGATACTGCGTAGATTTAATTTTATTATCTATGGTATTGACAGGATCAGACAAGTTTATTCGATAGTCGTATAATCCAGTGGACACATTTGAGTGGACACCTAAGTTAAACGTGGTTATATGCTTTGAAGTAATTAAATATTAAATTATTTCTATTATTCTGTTAAGGTCAACTCGTCGAAGACCGGCATACTTCATTAAAAATGTAATTCATTAGGCAAATTTTGCCATTTCTATAACATTTTAGGCAAATTTTATTAATTTAGGTAATCAAATATTTAGTTGACCATTAAAAAAAACTCTAAAAATTACTTTAAGGTTATCGATTAATGAAATAAAAATTAATTTTGAAAAAATGGTGAAATAGACGGACTTTACTACCACGTCAGGTAAGACCGTCTTGTGGAAAAAAAACCTACAAATAGTCGGTTTACGTGAATATAGACATTGTATACGCGTATGTATTTCAACGCCATTTAAATGTGTGCTATCGTTTTTCATATTAAACGCTCTTATCGTCATAAATCGCTAAAAAATACGTATGTCGGGTAAGTCCGGTATAGATCGAAACTCAGGGGTAAAAAACAATTAAATCAAATTAAAATATCGTTTTTTTTTTGGATATCAGTTTTATTAAAAGGAATCGCCTTCTTTAGGTCTACCATTTAAGAGATCAAAAACCAACTTACTTAATCGAAGTAGGTACTAAAATACACCTTCTTCTATATTCATATTATAATTGTTTTTTTTTTCTGCGCTAGTGCTAATAAATTCGTCGAAAGTATAAAATAGAATATTATAATAGCATAAATGTATGAGTCAAAGAAAAATAATAAAATAACACGGCAATTGAAATGAAATATTGATTATCGATTTTAAGAGTACACCTTAAGAGGTTTTAAGAGAGACTCACTACGCAGGAAGCTTAAATATACGAATCATATGTATAAGGATTAATTTTATAAAATTTGCTTAGGCGTAAAAGGTTTATTACATCTGGAAACGACGAAGACCGGCACATGCCGATCTTTCCCTCCAAGAACTAGACGGACTTCTCCACTATTGCAATTTGAGGATTGGTTTTTTTCACTAGATGTAACTTCGTAAAAAATATGTTTTATTCTATTCTAATATAATATTTAGATAATGATATTGATAATTAATTAAATTAGCTACACAAACCTTGATAAATATGATGAAAAACCACTTAAAATATTTTTTTGCCAAAGTGTTGCTAGGTCGTGTTGCAAGTTGATAGCCCGACTAAATTTTATACGTATTTTTTTCTCTTTGTGTTATAAATAGCGCCATCTATGTCAATTTATTGAAACTAAAACAGTTTAAAGTGTTTGTACGCTGGGTTGTATTTGCTGTAGTTATTCAGAATTCGTTGTATTTCGTACTGTACGGTCCTACCCTCCAGACGGTCTTCGCCGAGTTGACCTTAATGTTAATTATTTTCTCGCTCTTTTTAAACATTAAAAAAATAGTCATTATAATAATTCTCTATATTTAAAGTAAAATGTCATCTCGGCAAAAAATTTCTCTTCAAATACGGAAATTAGTGATTCGTGACAGAAAAAAAAGTGATTCTTATCGTGATATTGCACAAAAATATAGCATTTCGAAAAGTGCAGTAGAAAAAATTTGGAAGAAGTTTTTAAAACATGGTACTGTTGAAAATTTAAGTGGGAGAGGAAGAAAACGTTGCACAACAAATTACGACGATCGGCGAATTGTGAGGCTTATTAAAAAATCACCAACTTTAACATGTCAAGAAATAGTGGATGAACTCGGATTGAATATTTCTTATAAAACTATTCAGCGTCGGTTGCATGAGAATGACTTGAAAGCCTATGTACCTAAGAAAAAACCCTATATCAGTAAGTGTAACAAACGTAAGAGGTTTCAATTTGCAAAAAAGTATGTAAAAATGCCGTTATCATTTTGGAAAAAGGTTGTATGGAGTGATGAGAGTAAATTTGAATTATTTGGGACCAAAAGAAGAAGAAAAGTGTGGAGGAAATCGAATCAAGCTTTGGAAGATAGATTTATTGCAAAAACTGTTAAATATGGTGGGGGTTCAGTAATGGTATGGGGTTGCTTCTCGTGGAGTGCTGTTGGTAACTTAATTGAAATAGAAGGTAGAATGACCGCCGATTCATATATTGATATTTTAAATGAAAATTTGGAAGAATCGTTATTAAAAATGAATATTACGGATGATTTCGTACTTCAAAAGGACAACGATCCCAAACATACTGCAAAAAAACGAAGCAGTTTCTAAAAAATTGTAAAATAAATGTTTTAGACTGGCCTCCACAGTCACCTGATATTAACCCCATAGAAAATTTATGGGCAATATTAGATAAAAATATACCTACATGCAATCGGTCCAACAGATGTGATTTTTTAAAGAATTTGAGACATTCATGGAATAATCTAGATGAAGATATTTTACATAAATTAGTGGAAAGTATACCTCGACGACTACAAGCCATCATAGTAGCTAAGGGAGGCTCTACTAAATATTAATTAAACTTTTTTGTAGTGTCCACTTAATTTTGTCTGTCTCGTTTTTTATTATCTGATAATTTTCACTTTATCCTAATATTGTAATAATCTACTTTTCCTATATCTAAATAGTTTTTTTCATGACGAATTTATTTACACCACAGATGATTAACTACTGTTAATAAATGTTGAAAAGTTTATTTATTTTCGTTTTTTTTTCGATGTCCACTTATTTCTGTCTTTGACTGTATATTAAGATAAATGAGAATCAGTTCGAAATTAATTATAAAGTTCCACTGGCCAAGCAACAGAAGAAACGTGCTCCAGTAGAGATACTGATTAATTTACTATTAGAATCAAGGTTCCTCGTTTCGCGTTAATGGACTCAGTTGTGAACTTTACCATTATTGATATTTCGCGAGATTTAATGACTATGCTGTCCCAACAAAATCCTATTGTACCTACTACTTCTTCTATTTGATAAATCTCTTTAAAATAACTAACTGACAGTAAACGCAACGCCGTAACCAGTCTATTATAGCCACTTTATTATGTAACGAGTTCCATATTATAACGTAGTCTCACGCGATGGCTGAACTATCAATTTGGGATGTTACTAACGGGAAAATCTTCGTCGTTGCCTGTTGGTGACTAGTAAAACTAGTACTGTAAAGGTCGATGATAGTCGTCGATGAAAGGTCGAAGATATCGTGAATATTTATTGAAAATACTTTCTACAGTAAGTATATCTCTACAGCGAAACAAATTCCATGGGCACGACTTAAGATCTTTGCCAATACTTGTCTTTTGTTTTGTCAATAGTCGCCTTGACCTTAATAACAGAGGGCTGCCGTCAATGGGCACACGTGGTATGATGGTGATGCTCACCTTTAAGATGATTGCGTAATACGTTCTACGTGGAATCTTATCTCTCAATGTTAGAGATGGTATTTTCCATCTGGATATGGATATTTTAGGACGAAAGTGTTTTGGATGTAAAACATTTTAGACATCCGATAGGCTAACCTACTTCCTTCGTGACCTACTCCCTTCCATACTGTGTCGTATGGATATGTATTTCTATTTTCGCAGTTCTATTATAGCTGGATTGCATATCGACCCCGTACTCTTTTAGATATTTTTTTCGAATTCGACAGTTGCTATCGGCCCTAGCGGCCTTTAAAGCTTCACGCGGACAGAATACAATGGTTCAAACTTTAGCCTCGTTGACCGGTCGGGTGTCGGGTCAGCCATCACTCATCAGCTCAAAGCACAGCTCAGCAGCTCACTGACCTGATTGTGGAGCGGCAACACGTCCACCTCGTGGCCGTCGTCAGGCGAGAGGCTGGCCGCGGCGGGCGGCTGGGCGCGCTTGCGCTCCACGCCTCGCCGCTCCGGCTCGCCCATGCCCCAGCCGAGAGAGTACACCATTACTTCGGCCGAGCCACCGCCGCCGCTGTCCACCTGCAACCAAACATTATCACACGTTACTTACCACATTACTACACGCCTTCTTCAATTCAGATAGCAGGATTTTGACATTTTAGCTAACATAAGTATAGGTTAGGTTAAATTGCAAAAACAAAATTAGGGTATTTAATTTTTATAAACTATTAATTTATGTATTTGTGCTATATCTACTTAAACAATAACGAGATAAATCCGAAAGCGTGCCGGCGGACTACATCCGATGTCATCCGATGTCATGAGTAGAACTATTATAATAAGTAATTTAATTATATACCATCAACCTACCTAATTAAATGTATTTCACGGAATCCTGCTGTTATAATAACTTCAATATTTAATTTTATATTTCCCATTACTTTGCATCCTTCTTAGGGCGGATAATACCAAATATCGTGATGTGATTTTATAGAGTTACTATCTATTCCACGAATAAATGATAAGTGAAAATGTGAGACAACTAAAAATGCCATACAATGTTTCTATATCGCAATTTTATTAATAAAAATTTTGCCGTCATTATTATGACAGCATTCGACCGAAGCATATGGCAATCAGACACGAAATTTTATTCGCATGATAATGTAAGTGAAATCTGTATAGGTCGTGTAGTGAAATATCTTACTTATAATATTACAGGTCGCTTACACAATCACTTATTTTTCTTTTTAACTCGAGTAAGCTTATCGACTATTCAGTCTGTGATAAGAATATGCACATAACAATCACACAAGCCAGTAAACTCGTATGGAAGCGGTCGGACCCAAGATTATCAGATTTAAATTTATAAAACAGCGAGTTCAAGATCACGAGACGACAAAACAAGGTGAACGATTAAGCCGCTAAGTGGTCGAAGTCGGTACAAAAAGGGTCGCACGGAACTAGTTGTGTTCGGTTCGCCGGAGTCGTGTTGGCGGGTCAGGGAACCGAACCGGGCCGGGCCGCTCGCAGCTCCGCTCGGGCTGCTGACCGCCAGTCGCTCCCCGTCCAGCTACAGATTACAAAAAGCGCACTTTTGTTTTCCCCGGCGCGGCCGGCGGCGCAGCGGTCACGTTTGCACGGCAAGGGCGAGCTCGAGACCCACTCCGTGCATCAACCTCTATTTTGTTTTATCATTTTACAACCCATTACAATATTTCCCTTCTCTTCCAATTACTGCAACAGTGAAACTTTAAATCGCAACGATAAAGTTTTTGTTTATATAAAAAGTAAATTATAAAAATATAATTAGGTACTTTATCTACAGCTAAGAAATACAAGGAATTGCACTACGGGGCATTAAAATGTCAATGACATTATATTTTTAGTACAATACTTAATTTATCTCTGTCATAATTTTCAACACTTATTTGTCTGACATCGGGAGCTGAGAGCTTGTGACGTAAACAGACACGTTAAAAGACGTATAAAGACGCCAGCGAGGAGCGAGCAGTTGCGTCGCAGTGCCCGCTCACCGGCGAAGTGTAGCGTCACCAAATTAGAAGAGAAGTTGCGACTCTCGGATCGAACGCACCGCTCCGTAGAAATGTATTTATGTGACGCACAGGCCCCGCCTCTACGTATCGTGCGGTGCCGCTTCAGCAAACCAAAAATCACCACGACGGCCAACGTCAAAACGGGGTACAACGAGAATAGAACAAACAAAAATAAGATGCTGCAACAGGCTGTAAATAATAATAATAATAATAATAAGCCCACAGGGCAGCTTGTGGCGAGCTGTTGGTGAGTAGCGACACCATGGACCCGAGTGCTCCCGGGGGTTCGACCTTTTCTTATCTTCAAGTGAGGATCAAGGAACAGGCCCCCACCTCTGTGCTTGCCTTAACCGGCCGGCCAGAGTGGAGTCGCTAGAGCTATATGCTCGGGGGTGGAAGTGTCTAATGGCGTAATAACGAGGAAACCCGCTCATGGGGGTTCAATCCCCCTAGATGGTGAAATCGGTGCCGCACCTCTCTACACCCCTCTAGTTGCTCACGCCAATGTTGCCTCCAGGCATGCGCCGCTTTACGGGGGCCCATTTAGTGAGTAGCGAGCCACCACCTGCCATTTTTTCAGTTGCTTTACAGTCTGAACGGCAGGTGTCCATAGTTTCCCATAACCCAAAAACTAGTCCCTCGGAATTTCATCCCAATAGCCCAGTATTAGTATTATAGATTTTTGTTTTTGTAGATTCTAATTAATAGTTGTTGTGCACACGGTGGGGACTATCTTCGGGTGTATCAGATTGTGCAATCGAGGGTAGTATCCACCTTGTGTCCCACACAAGCACTTTATTAATGTTCTCAAAGGGGCTTCTACGTGTTGGACCTGTGTCCCCACGCAAGCCTTCCAAAATACCGGGTCCGCTTACATCTTGGACCCGAGATACACATTGAGATACATAATAATAATAATAATAATAATAACTTGGCATCGCAGTCTTAAGCCCCGTGACAGTCATGCGAAGCTAGCTACCGCTACTAGTGTGCATCCGTTCCATACACAAATATTATTAGGAATAGGAATACGCATTAAATACGTATATATCTCGGTCAACACATACTTTCTGAACGCGTCACTATAGCAAACCTTGAAAACTTGTTGATAAGAATGCCAGATGATACGTAAACAGCTCGCAAAAATTTATTTTTCCTTTGACAACTACAAACAGAATGGTCCCACGTCTAACAATGTGTATTTCACTGTGCGTAATGTTTGAAAATTGATGATAATGAGGTCACGACGCGACGGCGAAGAACCGGCCCGGCCCGGTTCCGAGAGGACTGACGACCGACGGCCATTTCGACATGGATGTACGAGTACAATTAAATTTATCACCGTCTACTTGAGACTGGAGTCTACATCAACTATTATAAGATATTGCGTAAGACAAATTAATTTACCTTAGTAGACAAGCACTAAGGTGCTTTCAGTTCAATACTGCGAAATAGCATTAATTAATATTAAAAGTTGTAAGGATGTTAGCTAGAGCTACCTTATCTTTCACTATAAATTTTTTGATTTACTTACATTCTCGATGTTAACAGACATTACGAGTGTTCAAGAGTAAACAAATGAGGCGCAGAACAATAAATTGAACTTAGATAACAGAACAAAGGATTGAACTCAACAACTCCACTGGGATATAGTATATGAAGGTATATTCGACTAGAGATATAACAGATAGTTATAATATATAGTAGTTTCAATCATTTATAAGTTAGATTACATGTAAAGTAGAGATTATAATCACTTGAGACGATTTAAGTGAACACATTTACTGATAAGGCTGTACAATTCAAGCTCATGTCTTGTGCTAACGTGCTTGAATCAAACACCTCAATTGAATCATTTACACTCACACTTTAGATACATGTGTGATTTATTCTTTCCTATATAACCAGAACCAATTATTCATTACATAGGTAGGTGATGAAGCATAAAATCATTCATATGAATGATTAATGACGTAATAAAAATAAAAGAATAAATTTCATTAAAGAAACTATATAATTACATAACTGTTACGATCTTTAACAGAATTATAGAGATAGAAGAATAGATGAAGAATGTGTTATACCGGAGGTACAATCGAATTCCACAAGTACCGGATAGTTCCCAGATATTAGAGATTGAAAATGGTATCGGCCACACCGCTAATAAATAAATGAATATCTAGAAATAGTATATAATAAACTACTTTACATAAACTGCAATATTCTACAAGCATTCACCAAGAAATATTTTTTTGGGACAAACAAATTTTATTGTAATATAATAGTTATTATTAAATAACGAGGCGGATAAACTTATTTTGTGTGTACAAATCGTAACGGATGTTGTCACAAAAAGCTGATCTTCTTGGCAATGATAACGGGAGGTGTGCCATTGTCACTAGGACTGTACCTACGTCGCAGAGATGTAACAATGAACAGAACGAGGGAGTTTTAAATAAAACGTAACATTTAAACCTTGATTGAATACATAAAAAGGTGACAACAACGTAAACAAATACTATACACATTTTGGATCAACTGAAAATCAATTAAACATCGGAAATCTATATATTTCATTCATCAGAATACTCGAAACTTTGAAACAATAGTGCAATTAGATTATCATAAGGTTAAACCATTGTTATCTGAATAGCAGTCTTCAAGCCATGTCGGAAAACTTTATTAGAAACAGAATATTAGAAAAAAACTTCTGACAAATTGATTGTTTATTAACCCCTCCATATTGAAGCAGCGGGTGTACAGAAACTCATCTATTCTGTGCAGCGGGTTGAAGCACGCTCTAAGAATCATCATAATTATTAGGAAGAAGAGACCCATGGACCGTGTGCGTGCCTCCAATGAGCTAATAGACTGAAGCCGTCCACAGTAATTACAATTTTTTTGCTTGTATGTAATGCACGTAATTGTTTTAATTCGAACATCGAGGTGTACGAAAGAATACGTGAACAGTGGACGGTACAAGAAGATGATTTAGGTAATATCGATTATGGCGAAAAGCCTTGAATTCGCAGATCTATTTAAATAATGACAATTAATTAGAAGAGATTCTGAACTTCTAATAAGACATGGATGGAAAGTAATTAAACAAATACGAAAATAATACACATATTTAAAGACAAACATACTCCTGAGTATGTAGTGTAATAATGTATTGCCACACAGAGCGATTAGCTCAAGATGATATGTCATAAAATCTCAGTTATTTTGATAAGTAAAGACGAACTAAAGAACTTCTTGGCTGCGAATCAAAATTAAAACGGGAATCCCTCACGTCGGTCGTTACTGTTAAACATTAGTTTGAAGAGGTAACATAATTAGATTAAAATATTTCCAACTGTTAAGAATTCATGGCAATGATTTATTATACAACTAGCTGACTGTTGTAATGAGACTGCCGCGAAGCAGTTGTCTTTAATTGTAACCAGATCGACGCAACTCATAGTGGTGATGAAGGAGAGCTGTTTATCTTATTAATATTATAGATGAAGGTCGGTTAATTTGGACCACTTTTTTCAACTGCAGATATTGCACTAATTTTTAAGTATTTTAAAGAATGTTTTTACATGGAATTCAGGTTCTAATTACCCAACCAGTTCGATTAATTGGACCACGGGGTTGTTAAATTGGACTACAACATAAAAGTAACGTAAAACTACAAAATATTTTTGTAATTATGGATGGCACGTTGCAAGTCTTCAGGTTTCCATTTATCCTATTAATATTATAAATGTGAAAGTTTCTAAAGATGTTTGGATGTATGTTCCTTACGCCATAACTACTAAACCGATTTGGCTGAAATTTGGAATGGAGATAGCCCATACCTTCGATTAATACATAGGCTACTTTTTATCTTGGAAAAAATCAGGGTTCCCGCGGGATTAGTAAAAAATCGATCTCTACCGCGGGCGAAGAAGTAGGCAAAAGCAATTGGTTAATAAGGACCTACAAAAAATAATAAATCTTTACTGGATATTACCGAGATGATTATGAAGTTCAATTTGAAAAGTTATTTGCTATTTGTGTTATAAAAAAATAGAAATATGTGACAGGTTTTTTTATTTAACATTTCATTATTTTAAAAGTACTATAACCAGTAATCACGACACACAAGATGCCATCATAACCATTAAGAACATAAATTCCAATGCGAAATTGTTAATTAAAGTCAACAAGTGAAAATACAGAAACTACACGAAATTGCTTTATCAAACGAAAATTATAAAATAGCCTTGACGGAGAGACATGGCAATGTAATACTGCAATTACAGAATCATATTAACCTACTTCAGTAAATGATAACAGCTGAGGAAGAGTCACGATACTATCATTATAAAATTAACGAGGCAACTGATAATGATGCCCATTAGTCACATTACCTTCACGTAATTCATCGCAAATTCTTCCCATTAGAAGGTAATGAGTTGAAATTAAAAGTTCTTAAACTTAATGTTTGAATTTTTAAATAAAATAAACGTGTTTTCGTGGTAACGTTGCTTACGTATGGTCCAAAAGAACATAATGTTTATACAGGTGCCGAGCCTATTTAATAGCTATCGGTCAATGCTACTGTGACGACAGTTTTATTTTGATGATCGTACAATAGGCTTGTTGACAAAATTTGGAAATTAGTTTAAAACTATAGCTTAGCATCTATTTCACCCCAAAAATATATTATTCTAAGAAAAATAAGTCTTTTACATTAGTATTTTGAGTTTTTAGAAATGAACTTGAAATTGACCGCGAAAAAGGCCAAGACTGTCATGGCGTTTTGAATGACGTCACACCTCGCGAAACAGCCGTGTTTGTGTATGACAGTCAATTGTGTTTTTTAATAAATAATGAATTCCTCGTATTATAAATACTGTATAGTGCCCCAATGTAAAAGTACAACGATAAAAACGCCAAACAAATTATTCATATACGTTCCAAACAATAAACAAATACGTAGAAAGTGGTTAAATATGGCAAGGAGGCAAGATGCTCTTACTTTATCAACTGATTCCACAATTTATTTCTGTGAAGATCATTTTGATGTAAGTAATAAACACAACTTGATGTATCTATTTATAAATGTATAGTAAAAGAAATGAATTTTGCAAAATCTACCATAATATACCACACATAACCTATAAAATGTTATGACTACTCAAGTCATTCTACTCAAGTCGGGTTTTATGATTTATTTGAGTTAAAATATTATTTTCGTTTTATAAAATGTAATAATTCATAAATGAGAACATAATATGAATAAATGAGAATAAATGAGACTTTGTTTGTTCTTCACATTATACTTACACAGAAGTTTTAACATTGCGGAATTCCGATGAACAAAAGTCGGTGTTTATTGCAAAAAATTTGCCAAGCATAACGGCGTCAATTTTGGGAAAATTACTGCTGTTTGCTTTGTTAAATCCTGATTCCATAGCAAATTATATCTGTCTTTCAAGATTAAACTAAAAACGAACTGTATTAATTTAACGAGAATTGCTGAAAACTCCAAATAACCTGTTCATTTTATACGAAAATGACAGCTACAACGTAGTGTTTCGCGAGGTGTGACGTCACGCTTCCATGCGCTTCACTGATTGATGTTTAATGTCACGTGATTAAACGCCTCAATTTGTCGATTTTATTTTCCAAAAATATTATTAATCTTTTATTATTTTAATAGAAAAGCTGCATTTTTGTTTACTAATTATCATGGTTAATCATTAGAAACTCTAAGACATTCGATTTATTCTTAGTGGAAACAAGCCTATTCATGAAGATACGACGTGGACTTTAAGAACCAAACAATGACTTGCTATTAAAATGGAGTGCATAGCGTTACATCAGAACAGCACGTTGTGTAACAATTCAACAATGACAGTATATTAATATTGTAACTTTGCTTTAGGATCCTGGGTCGGACTCAGTAGTAAATTTAGGTTAATATCAGGTTAGTAGGTCGGGAGCAGCTACAACCGCTGTGTACGCTCCTGGGTATTTGAGCTAAATCCGTTGCATGAAACAAACCCCACGTTGATGTTACACAAATTAGAACTTTGCTAATCAATTCGAGTGAAAATAATTCAATTTGAATTGAATTGAATGAGTACCCTGTAGGAGTTGAAGTGAACTTTTATATCAAACTTTCAAAGTAATTTGGAAATTAGCTTCCATGCTAATAACTAAAATAAAAATTGTTTGACATCATGATGTTTAACCGAATCACGTGTCCAAACTCGTGCTAGGGACATTTCATTCATAATTCGGAAGCACACGCTGGTAGCACCAATGATCATTATAAATCATTTTTGGCCAGCACACTATACATTCTTTTAAAGAAAACACTCCTGCCAAAAACTGATTCACCCTTTTCATTCAAGGAAACCAATGCTCGTAGAAATACAAGCGTGTGTAATAAAGTAAATCCAAGTATTATAAATATAAAGACTGATGATGATCGGATTTCTAATTCGGTCATTTCGGGTGTTAATACGAAAAGTTTTTAACATTACGAATTATTTTAAAACTACCGCAGTTGAGACAATGCGTAACTACACACTGTGTTTGCTTTGCCTTGAGCTTGACCTATTGACGCCAAATAAAAACGGCCGATAGCAACCGACAAACGAACAATTACATAACGCGAGACAGGTGGCATTTCATTCAATCTTGTACTCCTACACAAAATGAACTAAACTGATAAATCAATATTAGCAAAGCAATGTTATAACGGTCTACCACATTAAGACCTTTGCTGCAAAACTTTGATCTACTCAATATTTCAAGACTAGCGCCCCAACTCAGAGTCACTAATGAATATTTTAATCACTCCTTAGTACAGTATTTATATGGTGATTCCTTACTAAGGAGCGACTAAAGTAATCATTAGTGACTTTGAATTGGGGCGTTGGGGCATTAACGTATTAAACTTAGATTTTAAAGAACAAATTTTAATGAACAAAGATTTTATGCCAAAAGATCATTAGCCCATAGAAAAAGAACCACTAAATGATTTCTTCTATATGAATTTATTGCTAGAATGAGTACGAAAAACTACTTTTGCAGCACATAATACTATAATTATAAATTCAAGACATTGTGTGGTTCATTCGCTCACGTGTCGTGCATGACATGTGCTGGCGACGTTCGCCAATTACCAAGTGCTATCTGGCTATCATAAAAATACATAATTGCTTTATAAACGAGAATATGTATAATAAAATGATTAACTTTTGTAATACAGTACCTAGACAAAATCGGAATCATTTGACATATTGACTAACTTCTACAACTTCCAGAAAGTCTCATCACAAACAAGTACCTAAAATAAAACGGATGACTCTCCAGGAAATGCAGTGTACAAATACTGATCTCACGTAGAACACAACACAGTGACGGCAAAGCGGAACTAAACGTCTCAGTGTGTTTCGAATGGAATTTTCCATCGAGGCTTTCTAGAGTCCCACGGACGCGTGAGCCTTGCAACACAACGCACCGTTGCGAACGCGGGTCGCGGCCCGTATCGTCACTTTCACTGCTTGTACCATTCACGCAACAACGACGCACTACGGCACTACCACCATAGCTGGTATGGCATAATTCTTCACACTTTCAACGAAAACTTCATCGAACAGCGCAAAACTTCAAAAAAAAATCTAAAACAGTTATACGATATAACGAAGACAAGTCATAGACCTAAAGAACTAAGGAGTGAGAGAAAGCAAAGCTTAATGATGATAAAGGTAAATGCAGTGAAATCATTCAAAAATTAAAAATCGTACAAATACTGATATGCTTGGCTTCAACCCATTAATGGCCCACTACTGAGCACGGGTCTCTCGTCTTGAGGAGGCCTAGAGCATACTCCACCATGCTACTTCAGTGCGTATTGGTGGAGATATACAACCAGATATACACTGAAGAAGACACTGATATACTTATGCACGTTATTTGCTGCCTTTGAGTCTACCACCATTTCGGAAATGTTCTCTATCATGAAGAAAAAGAAATGGAAAAAACTTACGAATAACGAAAATAAAAAGTAAAGTAAAGTAAAAAATAAGTAAATTGGACATTACTAAACAGAAAATACAAATGAGAAACAAAATTTACGTAAATTGAATAGTTTTATATAATTATCATAAATAACAACGCCCTTTTTATTGCCCGTGTAATTTTTAAACGTTGAAAATACATGGCTTCATGTCATGAACAAGTAATCCCATTATAAACGAATTATATTATAATCCCAATGGATTAGCAAAATAGTTTTAACGTAAATTGTGACCTTGACATAAGCATAAAATTATAACTACAAAATATCATTATTATTGTAATGTTATTTTCTATTACATTCAAGACCATATTACATTCAAGACCACATACATACATCCAAGAGAACAATAATATAATAGTATTTAATTAACGTGCCAGTAGTTTCCTCAACGTGAAGTATTATTTCTTAATTAAATTACTTCACCAGACATCTTATCTACAATGGACACTGGAACAGATTGTATGTAAACCGCTTTAAGCCTGATATTACCAATACTCGATATTTGAACTGATTAACTACACCAGTTCATTTAGTATCTTCATGTTTTATTTCAAAACGTATCTATTATTATTATTTGTGTAAAGCATCATTATGTAAAATGAATGTGGTGTTCAGAATTTGTCCGTCGTCAGTATCCATAATATTAACATGTCACATTGTGACTAATATTGTTTTACCAGATTCTAGATGTACGTAAATCTTTAATTCAATGAGTTAATAGAAAAAGGGAACTCTTTTATCACTCTCAGAAAATATAGGATAAATAATTCAGTAAAAGCTAAATCAGCGACAGTTGAAAACTCAATACAAATATGTGACTATTTAGATTTTAATTCCTAACATCTATTATATGACAAGTTTAAATTAACTTGAAATTAGTTTGAATAACATCTAATATACTTATAACGTTTGAATTGATAAAGTAAACGACATTATAGATTAACAACAAAATAAGTTATCAACAAATAACAATAACATTATTGTTATTGCCAGCATGAAAAAGAGACATGATGTCTAACAATTATAAGGTGACAGGAGTGACGACAAACGTGATTTATAAAATGAATGAATCAATGAGGTCATTTTATTGTTTTCTTTAGTTCTGATTACCGTGACCATGACGTCCATGACTTTGATAGTTTATTTTATTGTCCTGTTATGAAACTAATTATTACAGTGTTACTACCTCAACCCGAATGTATTTGTACCTTAGTTGTAGACACAACACAGAAATTGGTTGTTGTAAAAATCATTCTAGGCCTTACTTAATTTTTATAGTTCCAGTTAACTTCACCTTTTCATCAAAATTTGTGAAAGGTTTGGAATAATAGTGATGAAAGTTAAGTCAAACAATAAAATGCAAAAACGGATAAATCTAATACAAGAACTAAAACTTTTGTTGTATGAATGATATTACAATGCGTCAGTTAAGTTATTACAGTCACAGCTGACGATATAAATGTGCGGACCGTACCGTAAATACTTCTTGTATACATAAGCGATTCCAATTAGTAATTATTGTTGATAAGTCCATGATGAAATACCTGTTTATGGCTATTAAGGAATAGATTTCATACCACAGACGCCATTACCTAAAGTAGAAATTTTATTACGTCACTCTAAAATCTACCTCTTAAGGCAATCACGCACTGACCAGCAGGGTAATTCACGTAACTTAAGAAGTTCGATTGCAGTGCAGTTGCAGCGACGTTCCGATCAAAATGACACTTTCCGTATTCTCTTGCGCTGTCAAACACGCTCACGTCACGCGAGCGCGTCTCAAGCGCGCTCACGTCACAAAAAGGTATTCTGATAATGCGCGTCAAGATAGCGTGTTCCCGATCGCAGTTCGATTGGTATTCTCATAAACTTTTGAAGTTTGAAGTCTCATACAGTTTGACAGGCGCGCAGGATGCGTGCAGGAGAAGTGAAGTTCACATGCAGTTTGCGTGCAGTTGGCGTGCAGTTGACGCGCAGTCAAAAAATTATGACAATACGGTTTAGACGCCAAACTTCAACTTGATTGTAGCGTCACTCCAACTTGATTGCAGCGTCACTGCAACTTAATCGATGCGTCTTAAAGTTACGTGAATTAGGGTACTGACCTACAAATAATGTTAGTATCAAATTGCGAAATCAGGTGTCGCTGTCAAACAAGTGAAAGTAATGACAGCGTGGGAAAATATAAATAAACGTGTGACTTTCTTTTCTAAATGATAGCAGACCACTGCAATGGTACAGATAAAATCACCAAAAATAAATCAGACGATGAATAAAAATGTTTGAAGCATTCCGAATATGACAAGTAACGCAGTGAAACAGCGTGAAACAAGTAATAAATAAAAAAAGAGAACAAAAACAAGATCGTCACGTCACGCACGTGTACAATCTAACATGAATTTTAAACAACCGAATTTGATTCGATAGCAGGCTGCCAGCGAGATAACGTCGGAACAAAGTTAAAGTTTCGGTGACGTAGTGCCGTTGCGAGCTATACTATAGGATCACAGTCCGGTATGCTTGACGTTTACAATACATTGAATTTGTGTTAGCCCAATCTTGCACTTTTATTACAAGCTATTGTAAACAGAAAAATAATAACTTAAACCTAAAAATCTAATTATATCAAAAGATCTAATTATAAATTCAACCTAGACAATGTTATTATGAGAGCAGAACGTAGGATTTTGGGAGTACAAAAAATCTTATAGTTACTTTTGTTTTTGCTCTTCTCTGATTCCACTTCATTAACACGTTCATCGCCATGGTGGGTCAAAATGACCGGCACTTGATCTAGCCATTTGGGCCATGGGGGGTCAAAATGACCGGCACGCCAGACCTACCTTTGCGAAGCCCGTTCGCGCCGCAGAATGCAAAAGCTGTGTATTCAACCATACAATGTGACCGGCGCGGCCCCAATGAACACCTGTAACTACTTGGTTTTTTGATTTTTTGATGGCATACCTGTTTTTAGGACTTAGAGAAAAAAGTTAAGGAAAAAACATAGGATTACGAATCATATATTTTTATTTCTGTTATAAGTTGCATTTATGCATAAAAATGAAAAGACAATAGAATATTATTAATTTTAGGCATGTTTTTATCAAATCAAAGACAATAGAACAAAAAATATTAGGAACGTTTTTTATCAAACCACAATTACAAATCGTCATACGAACAACAATCAAACTAAAGATTAATTCAACTCTAAATGGATATTCAAACATTTTAGTGGCATTTGTCAAAACATTGACGACATAAATGGGGATTGCCGGGACAAATAGTGCAAAACCAAGAAACCTTCTTTGTTTTGTTCTTGGCCACATTTCTTCCATGCAACTCAACATTTGATTTGTAACAATCACGACAAAATTTTCTTGTTGATACTGCTGCACCTTCTTTTTTCTTAAGCTCGTGTTTTTGTCTTCTGGGTCGTGGTGTGGTCAATCCCGTATTTTCTTGACTACCCTCAATCAACTGCTTTGCCAACAGTCGCCTAAAATCGACGACAGATATCTTCTTCTTCGTTGTACTTTCATATAGTACTCTTGCATTTACTACAGCAGTATTGAGTAATAATTCGATACCGAGCTTCTTATACCACTTTAACGTCTTTCGCAATGGACTCGAATAAGCACTCATTTGGTCAGACAAGTCAACGGCTGCTTTGGCTTTATTATAATCAATCACAATTTTCGGTTTAATTGTTTCAACCCCTCTTTTGTTCTTTTTTTTTGTAAAACCAATCGAATGTTTGGTTGACAACAAACACACGTCCCTCTTATCCTTCCACTTCATAACCGTGACTCCGTTTTTGTTTTCTTTTGCCATAAACTCACCCGGTTTCAGATTTCCAGTCATGACGTCCTTTGGTAAGTTCTTCCTGTTTTTTCGTAGGGTCCCTACTAAATGAGTATCGTGTTGAACTAACTTCTCAGCTAGATCTAAGCTTGTATACCAATTATCTACGAACATGGTATGACCTTTTCCAAAGTAGTTACGTGCTAAATTCAAGACAACGTTGGTTGGAGTATTATCCTGTGAATCTAATGTCTTTCCTCCATATACCTCCACCTTTGTCGTATAGCCAGGAGTAGTACACAATTTAAATAGCTTGATGCCATATTTATGTCTTTTCGACTTATTATATTGGCGGAAAATGATACGCCCACGAAATGGTATCATACTTTCATCGACGCATAAACATTCATCGGGAGTATAATGAATTGAAAATGTTTGGTTCAATATTTCAACCAATCTTCGTATTTTACCCAGCCGGTCATTTTTTGGAACTTCTTCGTTGTTGGAAAAGTGGAGCATTCTAAGCAAAACTTCGAAGCGGTTGCGACTCATAGTCTTTTTTGCAAAAGATTGACCCAACATTTCATCATTAGACCAATAGTCTACGATTTTTGGTAACTTCACTATACCCATCCAAATAATCACGCCTAAAAATCGTTTCATTTCTTCTTTGTCGGTTGACGTCCAGAGCCGTAGTCTCGACTTATCTTTAATGCCACCTTTATCGATACTTTGTTGGGCAAATATATTCGTCTGATGTGCTATATTTTCAAATAACTGGTCAGTGACTAAGAGGGAATAGAAATCAACAGGTGTAGCATTGGATAGTTGATTTCGAAGTGAGTAAGGTTTCAGTCCCGGTATTTCGGTAAAAGGAATTAAACGAGGCTGCTTACCACGTGGCTGGTACCACTCACATTCAGGTGTATGGCCGGATAAAGCTGGAGATAAATCACGGTCATCTTCTTCACTGTCCGACAAAATAACTCGACGTTTTCTGGTACGTGGAATATTTATCACTTCATCACCCTCACTTATGACATGGTCAATACTGCAATGTGACCTCTCTAAACTGTCAATTACATGTAATTGTTCTTGTGTAAACTCAAAGTCAAAAAAAGTGTCCATTTTAACAATAAAACTATTTTTTCTGCTAAACAATATCTTAGTGTGCATTTGATGACCAAAACAAGTGCGAACTAACGAAAACAATCCGTGATTGCCTTGAGTCATAGGGAGAGGTGAAAGGGGTGAAGGGAGGCGGGAACAACAACCGCACGCACGGTGTACTCCCGCGCTAGCATCCATTAGGCGCGCGGTACCCGTGCGTAGTAGACGTGTCTATAACGTTTGTCTATGTCTCATCGATCGAAAATTACGCGTACGTAAGTACGCTGACCGGCATTGTGACCGGCACGGCCTGAATGTAATAATTATTCCGTTTAGGCCGCGCCGGGTCATAATGACCGGCACTTAAAAAAACCCTAAAATAAAGCCAAAATAAACAAATATCACTGTAAAACTTTTATATATGAACAAATAAACCTATAAATAATCATAAAAACCAATGACATTTTTTTATGATTTTGTAAAATAATAGTCGGCGATGAACGTGTTAACGTCAAATCATGTACTTCTCTAAAATAAACTAAAAAAGAAACTCACTTGACTATAAACTTCCTTTAGCCCGCTCGTGGTGAAATCCCAAATTGGAACACGTTCGCGACAAAACAGTCTGTTTCTATCAAAATCACAACCACTGCAACTGACACAGAATATTACACAAGAATGAAACCTAGGCAGAGCTCAGAACGGTAAAACACACGCGAATAACGATTGTATGTAACGTTTTTTTTTGCTAATGTACAATACATAGGCAACCTAAATCTAGTTTCCACGGTTAAAGCTGGCGGTTGTATAAAAAAATTAATTCAAAAGAATAAAAGTACTGTAACGCTGAAAACACTTGCTTCTCTTGGCGTTGCGCACTAGTGACTGAGTGAGTGGATCGCTCAGTGTTCACGAATCAATGCCGTCGGAGCAGTGTTGCCAGGTCCAAAACGTACGAGTAGCTAGTCAGTGTAGTGTGCGCCGCGTCGTCGTGTCGTGTGCTCGAGGCAGCGGCGGCGCACACATCCACGGCCACTACGGCCAGAGCCAGACGTGGGTCGCCGGGGCCTGCCTGCACCGTGTCGCCCTCGCGGCTCACGGCTCGCAGGACTACCTGTGCGACCGCTACCAGTGAATGAACCCTGTCTGACCTCATCAGATCCTTAGGGATCGAAACGCTCACACATCAGTATACTCCATTGAAAAATGTAATCACGGGACCTATTAGAAACAACAAACATTGTTATTCCAATCGCATTAGTCTGAAAACGAGCTCTATTGTAAAGCTTATTGAACATGCCACATCTTAGCGTTCATTGTTCTCTCAAATAACTAATTGGATCGATTTTTCAATACTAACGAGCAAAGAAAAACAATTTACTATGAATTCAAGCAATGCTAGATATAAACAAACAATCTTAATAAATTATTATAGGTTAACAAGACATTCACAATGACCACATTGACATTTTAACGTAGAAGCATTGCTTCATCCACGGAGCAGTTTCCTTGAACATACGAGTTCCTTTCTCCTTCAAGATGCCATTCTACCAGTCAAATTATTGAACTTGAATCAATTTATTATTTTTTACTAGCTTTTGCCCGCGGCTCCCTCCGCCCGCGGTAGAGTGGCTTCGAAACGAAATTTTTAATTAATTAATTAGATATTAGATTATGCTCGTCTCGTGGCTCTACGTGCGTGGATATCATTGTTTCTTTTATCTACGTTATTAAGTTAAAGATAATATTTTTTAGTAAACATAGTTCCCTTTTCCAAACATTACTGTATGTACCTATATCTAAAATGATCTCCTGAAACAATTTTTTAGTACCTACCTATTTCATGATAATATCGCTTAATTTATTCTTGAATTGTGAGAGGTAATTTTGTCCTACTTTGAAACGGTGAAAATTATTGATTACAAAGATTCAACATAAGCTGTAAGTAGCTAAATAGATTAAAAGGTTTGTTGAGATGTACTGATGTAAAACTAGAATCAAGAAGCAAAAAAAATATTGTTTCAAAATAATGTAGCTAATGGCTTCTTAAAATAAAATTAACAGAAGCTCAAGTAAGTGTTGTCTGTTGAAATAAAATTGGCGATTAACACTTGCGAAAGCAAACGAACGATAATTAACACTAGAACCGCCGCCGTCCCAATTTTGTCCCCTCTGCAAGTTTGATCGTCTCTAACTTTTTTGTATTTTTAATCATATACCTGAAACTTTTTGACTTTTACTAATTTATTGAATTTTAACATTTTTTAATGTTATCAAATATATAGCAAGTATATTTAATGAAAAATAAAACGATTTACCTAGAACCGCCGCTGGGTCATTTTTGTCTCATCAGTATTTGAAATAATAATTCGATGTATATAGTGATTGTTTCGGGGATTTGCGGGGGTGGAGGGGTGAGATGTGAGCTCGTAAACACTTGACCTTCGCTCCTAGCAGTCAGTGGCGGTCTGTTGGCCATCGCTCTGCGTAAGGAGTGCACGTTATTATTTTTCTTAGGGACAGTTTTACGTGTATTATATAATGTAAAGTCAACGTCGTAAAACATTGAAACCACACGAAATTATGTCTTGTTTGAATGAAATTTTGGAGGATGGATCAGACGGCGAACCTTTAGAATACTTTGAGGATGATTATGTATTGGAAACCAATTGTGGTTCTTCTTCTGACGAATCTAAAAATGTAATTCAAAGAGAAATACCTCAAGCTTTTTTTATTTATTTATTTTTGTAATTATGTTAATTTTACGAGTACATATTTCAAAAGTTACAAGTTTTATGAGCACCATGAATGAGGCACAAGATCGAGGGCGGGTTCAAAAACGAGGACGAGCTCGAGGTGTTCGAGGGCGTTGCAGCCGGTCGTCTTCAGGTAGAGGATTATCTAAAGTATTGAAACCCCCGCATTGAATCGTTCATCCATCCATCCATCCCTCAGCCCTTGGAGGTCCACTGCTGGACATATGTCTCCCCTAACTTACGCCACTCTAGCCGGTCCTGAGCCTTCTGAATCCAGCGGATGCCCGCTGTCTTCTTCAGGTCGTCAGTCCACCTGGTCTGCGGCATCCTATACTCCGTTTTTCGAGATATGGTCGCCGTCCGAGGACATTTTTTCAAATAATAATAAATAATTTATATAATTTCATATTTTATTATGGTTAAAATGACTAGGTATGTAAATTGATGATTTTATTTTATGAAACCAAAATGTTTAGCTATTAAATCATAAATTGTAATTTTTTTGTTTCATGAGGGATAAGAATTTGATTTAAATGAATAAATGAACAATTAAAGTAAATAACAAATATTTTTAATAATAATTTTCATGCATTAAACTAAGGAATGTTGCAATAAATATAACGGGACAAATTTGGCACGGCGGCGGTTTAAGGGGGGTCGCAGTCTACGGCGGTTCTAGTGTTAATAGTAAGATAATTTTTAAGATTTCAAATGATTTGCTGAAAAAACCACAGACCATACAGTTGGCGCAAAATTAGATTAGAATAATGTACTCCCGAAGCAATTACCAGCAAAATAAGGTTAAAATGAAATGTTTCCCAGACAGCACTTTTGAAATTGTCAGCCTATTTTCAAGTCCTAGGTCTGTTATAGCTCCGTACAAATTGCTTTCGATTTTTATTCAGGAAGTTGTCCCGTTATTTCCACTATTGAGGTATAAAATATACATGTAGATCAAAACTAATAAATCGAAAAAGATTTTGGAAATGTTATTATTTCATAATAAGGTGATAATTTGACTATAATTGATATATTATACACGCCTACACGGTGATGGTTTTATTCAAATCAAACGCTAAAACAAAAGGTGGTACTGTACCGGTACAGTACCAATAATTCTTGTAAAGCGTTACTTTAAGGACTCGTAACTTTTTAATTTGGGGCCGTCCATTAATCACGTGAGGCTTGAAAGGGGGGGGAGGGGTTTGACAAAAATCACGAAAATATCACGAAGGGGGAGGGGGGGTGTAGTAAGATATCACGTGTATTTATTTTTTCGTCAAACGCACGGTTTTTAAATAGAAAAGCAGCGTGTAGTGTGACTGACTTGCCGTTGCCAGGCAACGAACGAAGGCCTCACACGCCGCCACCGACTCTCGGCATGTTTTGGATTAAAACAATGTCGAAAGTAGGTGATCTGTATAAAGACTTTTTGCAGAGTATAAGAAAGGAAAAATACACGTGATGTTGGGGGAGGGGGGGGGGGGGGTAGTCTTAAACCTCACTACATATCACCAAGGGGGAGGGGGGGGGTTAAAAAATGCTAAAAAAAGATCACGTGATTAATGGACGGCCCCTTTGAAGATATTTTGATGATTCTTGCCAAATTACCAAAACATGAAAACACCATATACACAGAATAAGCAAATAGATATGAATATGTTAGTGTCAAGATTACAATAACCGATAACAGGACGGCTGCAGAATAAAAAAACTACAATCAACTTTGTTTTGATGACGAATGATTAAATTAATTTGAAATTTCTTTGATAGAGTTACATGAAATGACATAATCAATAACTTTATCAACATGATATAGTATATTTTTCTTTAGAGCTTAAATCCTCTGATTCAGTTGAGATTATGTGCCGATTGGTCATTTTAATAAGAAAAATAATCATAATCAAGATGTAGATCCTTGATAATTAGTTAGTTTTAATACTTTTTTATTTTCATAGATAAGAGTGATGCTGATAACTATCTAGAAAAAAACTTTCAATACATTCATTATATGGAAGGCAAAGTTTTGTTATTTCATATTTTTTATCAAGCAGTAGTTCATGGACACCAATTATTCTATAATAATTGGAAACTAAATTATTGCAATTACATTATTAATTATTTTCCAAAAATTTATGTAGAAATAAAAAACACTGATAATCTATTTTTTCAAATAGTAGACCTCAAAGGATTGAAACGTGACAAAGCCAGCCATTGTTTAATTTCAAATACCTGTATTTGTAAAAACCCCAATAAACTTTAATCAGTTTTTAAGTTGGTTATTATTCATATGGTCAAAATAACTTTGAAACCACAAACAAAAAAAATGTTTTATATTCCCAAAACCGTCTCAAATAACCGTTGCAATTGGATCACCCAATCAGATTACCTCTCCATAATCAGTTGGGGGTGTCTCCCTCTCCAGTTCTGGCACCGCAGAGAGCGCTGTCAGCTGCGCACGCGCACCAGAGACCAACATCGTGTACCACTACCGCTCAAGCCAACGACCACCGTACCGTATGCCGGGTCTGTCCCGTATGCCTCTCCGCACTATGCATCGAATAGATTACAACTGACTGATAAGATAAAACAACAGTCCTTTGTTTTATATTGCAATTATACGCCCTGAAAAGGTACTTTACGCGCGAGTTATTATCGATTAACACTTTTATTGATAGGGTTTTTGGGTATGCTAATACTTGGTAACAGACATGTTGGAGAGTTTTTAAAGAACCTCATGTTGAATGTCCAAAGAGCTATACAGAGAGAGAATACTATACAGGAAATACTTGATCATTGATATACCCGGCTTGTTTCTAAATAAGAACTACTTGATAGTTTGGCGGAATGTTGTATTAGTTTTAAGGATGTTATTTTGTGAATAAACGGTTTAAAAAATAAAAATTTGTTGTCTGTAAAGTCGGTTTACGGACAATGGTTTTACGTGATAACGTCTATTTCGTAGAAGAATAATTTATGATATAAATAATGTAATGTAAGAACGTAATGGAAGCCCTACGCACGGAGCCGCGGTGCTACTCGCCAGTTGTGTCAGCTTGAACATGGCTTGACGCGCCACCGCGACCCGCGTATCTAGCTAGATTATAATATTAAATTTCATACTAACTATACGATTTTAAACATATTTGAGTTGAAAATTTGGTTTAAATCGTTTTAAATATCAGGAGCTGCGCGACATCTGTGATTTTCTTGACTACAACTAAAGTCCGAGTCGATGTACTGTGTAAAGTTCTTTCAAGTAGTTCATACCTATAAACAGAGATGACGCTATTGTAGATTTTCGTTTTCATATAATAATAATACGTACGAGCTACGAGAAATCATTTCTTTTCAAAAGATTGTAAAATAAAATAAAAATTACAATTTTACATATTAAATTACAGATATATATTTCGTTTTATTATTATACAGCGTATCTCTTTCTCGATACTTTGCGCGCGTTGTGGCTCGTGACCTTCCAAGCGGACCGATTACGCTTGAGTGGGAGAGAGACGGCCGGTCTAGCGTGCCTCTCTCTCTAATGCTGCGCGCGCTTCCGTAACGTTACTCCGGCCGTTACTCGGTTTTCGTGAATGCCTCTCAGGCTCATCGTCTTTATAAACGTTATCACGTTAAAAAGAACATTATATAGTTAAATTAGACGCTATTTTATCAACAAACAGTTGTCAGCGGCTTTATAAGTGTCCTCTTAACAGGCACAGTGTTATCCATGGATTTTGGGTAACAATATTTATCATCAACATTAATAAATAAGTTTATTTACGATCCTATTAAGAAATTTCAGGATTCAGTTAAGAGGTGATGTTGAAAATTAACATAGTCTAGCTGCCTATCGCGTTACTTTATTATTTATTGAAAGAAATCGATGGACACCGAACATTTTCATCGACTTCTTATTACTATCGGATAATTATGACACAAGATGCTTAGTACAGACTTGGGGGTAATCTATGGTACAGACCCTGTATTTGGGATGGTTTGGATTATTGGCTCTTACTATTGACATTAAAGCTTTAGCAATGACAGCTAAAAAGATAATCACCGTGGTCAAACGAGATACGGATTAAAATCCTAAAGGCTTATTAGTTTTCACTCGTCCGCAATGGTACAATTATATGCAATGCTCTAAGCAATTAAGGCTTTAGACCCAACAAATTCCAAGTACCTACTTAAATTGTAGAGAACGCCAAAAAACCCCATGACCTCACAACTCACAAGTGATTCAATTTATCAATGTCAGTATTTCGTGGTGCGAGTCGTTGACCATTCGAATCTCGCACTTTTTGTGCTGAGTCTAACGAGTCAAGCTAATCAAACACTCCAAGGAAGATTTTTCAATGTTAAAATCGTTACAACGTTTAATTTAAAAAGTATGCTTTTAATATCTTGAAAACAAAATACATAAACAAGCTCAAATTAAGCAGCGAGATGAAAATGCATCGCAGATTTTTTTAGCATTGCTAAAAAAATGAACTAAGTAACTATTACTCACAGTATTGTTTATGACTGCATCCAAAACAATACGCAACTAAATTCGCATTGCATCATAATTTTCGATAGGAAATATAAGGCGAAAAATAAAATATATCTCACGGATAATAAAGTAAGTTACGCAGTAACACGCCAAATAATATGTTTGAAAAATTTTGGACATTTCAAATTTTTTACTAAGACTAGTGAGCCAACTTACTTTAATGTATGATAGGTATACGATAACAAAAACGATGTTAATGACACAGCGCCGTGCAACTCGGATTATGTGGGTAAAATTCCGTTATAAATCTCAGCACGATTACTAAAACAAACGCATGCATAATTTATGTTGAGCGTAATACTAATAAAACACCGCCTATACAACACTTTGGTATAGGACTATAGGTGGCTAATGGAAACTTCATAGCTCTGCTGACATAATACAGTTCAGACGATTTTATCTCTAGAGAGGTGACAGACCAACTGTAGGTTCTCAAACTGTGGTAATAATAGTACAGATCTGTCAGCACCTAACGATTCAAGAGGAAAACATTACGTCATTTATAATTAGATTGCAAAAACATAAAGCTATCTTGTTATCCATACCGCAATCTATTGCGTCTGTGTTTATCGGATGATAAGCATATAAATACGCTCAATTTACGGCTAACCTTCACCTTATCGGCGGAAAAACGAAAATAGAATGGCGTGTTTTCCAGCGAACCAGGCCTAAAATTGCAACTGTAGAATTTTTAAGTAACATTTTTTAAATTTCGAGAGAATACAAACGCCTTAATACAAATAGCAGTTGTTCATGATATGGAGCAGTCTCAACTGCTCCAATGCAATCATTATCAAATGATTAATACTTTACATTAAAAAAATAAATGATATCACGCAAATAGATATAGGGATATAGGAAAAAAACTATGCGTAATAGATTTCAATATAAGCTAAAACGAGCACACCCACGAAGAAACACCCAGAAAGAGATACAAACCGAAATACGAAAAAATGGAATACCAAATCATAAACACAAAACTTGAACAATTCGCGATTACACACTAATAAAATTATCGCGACTGCCACTGTGTACACAACAATGTTGGCGACGAGCCACGTCAATCTTCAATCTCTACAGTCTACATCGCCTTAATAAAGTACGTCACTACATCCGTATCGCTGGTGCATTCGTAGGCTGACACCTGTCTACAAAATGGAAATTACCTTCAGGTTTACACACTGTATTGTCTTGCGGATATTTTGTAGAATAGAATATCATTTGTTTTCTATTAATATAATTATGAATCATTGAATATACAATTTACAAATCGCTTTGCATTAATCAACTTTTGCCATTTTAGTTTCGTGTTTAGAGTTCTTTGTACTATAAATAATAGGTATCATTTTGTTAAGACTTAATCTCGGAAAAGTAGAACTATTTAACCAGTTAATTTCAGGCGGAATACTAATTCATTAGGTCACTGACCGAAAATGTAATTATACTTTGATTTTCAATAAACACGCCCGACATATTTTCGTTCAGTTTATTTGTAACTGCACGTCAGGACAAACACATCGGAATTCGGAACAAGCATAAAATTAAAACAAAATGAACGCGAGAATTTCCAAGGCTCCAGTATTTTAAACCTCCGATCAATTGTGTTTCAAGTGTTTTGTCGTTTGTCACAAACTGTATGGAGGGTAAAGCACGATAACGGTAAGCGCCACTTAAATACTTGTACCTAAATGTTTGCAAGAAAGTTCGGGTACTGTAGCTACATTGTAAATAATTCTTTGCTTTTGATTTTTTGTTTTTCTTTTGATTGTGCTCATTAAAGTATTTTCTTTTATTTCTTATTAGCACTTAACCTCTTACTTCTCCAAGACAGTTATCATGTTTTACGTATTCATATCAGGCCTTATAATAATATGTAGATAAAGTCATCAGGCGATACTATAAAGGGTGAAGTTTAATTTTCATAATTTTTTTCCAGTCCCCAGTCGTTGTTTTTTGCTATTTCATACATTTAAACATTTCAAAAAATACCTACATTCATACATATACTCCTTTTCCTTATTCCGGATACAAAAATAAAATAGAAATCATAAAGTTATGGAAAAGACCAACCAAGAGCTCAACATGAATATAATTCCTAGAGAAGGAATCCGTCTACAATTATTAATGTGTAGTGGTATTTCTAAAAAGGTGTTGTTTTATCGCAAACATAAACTTTTAAGAGCCTTAGAGATAACACGGTACATATTTACATTGACATACAATGTAACCGTTTCCCTGTCTGACATTGTCTGTACACATTGCACAGCTGACCTTCAAATATTAGTTTAGTCTGTTAAACTTTACTACCTGCTTATATTATTCTGAAGTCATCACATCGGGACTAGGTACCAACTAAATACTTTACTACTATTAACGTATTGTGAGGAGTAAAAGGCCATCGAAGCTAGCCAAGAGTGGATTGACAGTATTTGGCAGACTTCCTCCTCCTTCGCGATGTTTCAGGGATAACTGTTTTTTTAATACCCCTGTTGAAAAACCAGAAAATCACTACCGTTTTAATTGTATGGTGTTAAATATTCAATTATATTTTACGTTTTACTTTGTTGAACTGTTAGTAATGCATTCGTTCTAGTTCAGCAATCAAATACTAAGCCATGTGCCATGTTAATGAATAGTAAGAGTTAGTACCTATAACAATGGTTATGTAAAGTTCCACTTATCAACGAGTCTTGTGGCTCGCTGGCTACATTATGGTTACGTAATTACTGAGCTTACATCATCTTAAAAGGACACAAAAGTCAAAGGCGTTATTTGTGCAGCCAAGCTCCATTATTAATGATGACTACAATCTTATGATAGACTAGGAAGTCGCCCTCGCTTCACTTCGGGAAAAATAGTAAAAAAAAATATAGCCTATGTCACCCGGGGATAGTGTAACTTCCCAACAGTGAAAGAATTTTTCAAATCTGTTCGGTAGTTTAGGAGCCTATTCAATGCAAATAAACAATCAAATCTTTCCACTTTATAATATTAGTATAGATATATTAACCTAAAATATACGAGTACACCATTAATATTAAGTACAGCTGTCTTCCACATAAATATATCAATAAAGTGCTGTAATATATATGGTTAATACACTCATATCATAAAAAAGACTTGCCCAGCATTGGGAAAGTCATGAGGTGTGATGGTTATTAATTTTTAGATACTTTTAATTGACGAAAAAACCCTGAAATACTGATAGTACTTTCTTAATAAAATGATTGAATAGTCTTTAAAAACAAGTAGATATTATACACATGAATTATTGAAGTATAAGTATAGTGGCATATGTCACTAATAAACTGAGTAATATTGATGTTATTGATTTCTTAATAACCGTAAATTTAAAAGAAAACTGTTTTACTTACACTAGCTAACTAAGAATCATCTCGAGCACGTCAGCTTTCAAACAAAAACCCTTATTATAATCGGCCATTACGTTTAGCAGCTACGATACACAGACAAGACAAACACGTCAAACGTATATAACACAGCTTCTTGCAAAAGTTATAAATATTTTTTAATGGAAATAGCCGGCAAACGAGCTGACGATCCACCTGATGGTAAGTGGCTATCGTCGCCCATGGACATAAGCAACACCAGAGGCATCACTTATGCGTTGCCGGCCAAGAAAGACAGAAGAAAAGAAAGAAAGAAATGGCTCTCAAGCCAATATTTAATTTAATTGCATTTAACGATAGCGAGATCTCGAAACATCAAGAATATTCGAGACCTTTTTAGCTCCTACTCCACGCCTACGTTTAAATCCCGCCGAACGCCCACATAGAATTCATTACTTGCCACCTACGCAACCCGGGATACACCCCCGCCCTTACTATTTATTGATTCGTACCGAGCAGCTTTGCTCCATTGAGGTTTTGTACATTCGGTGATAAAACAAACCGCTTGCGACATGTAATAGTCTGTATCATTTTATATACTCAGCCTTTTCATAACTTTTTCTCAAACGTCAATGTTCAATGGAAAGACAGTATTAAAATTTAGGTCTTTGAAAGGCGAATAAAATAATTGTCAAGAGCATTATGACACAGCTTAGTATCCAATAAGTTCTTATGAGGGAGTACAAATGTATTTTTATGATATAAATTTAAAACGTTTTGTTTATGTAAAAGTGTTATTTTGAAATACCTAGTCTATAGAAAAGCTTCCATGAGCTTCTACGGTGAAGAAAAATATTATTGTCTCGTTGAAACCTATTCTAATTTAAATTCGTTTAATTAAATACATATTTTATTTGTTCAAAACTTCATGACATAGTGAAGTTTACTGTATTAAACTCAAATTGTATCAATAGATTTACCTGTTTCTAACTATTACGAGTATATTGGAAATCAAACTGATGGAAACTGTTTACAAAATCGTTCAAATTGATAGAAATGTGGTAAAATCTCTCTAAATTCTGATAGATTTCAAACATTGCGATGGTACCATATTCCAGTCGTAACATTTGCTACGAAGCTACGAATATTGAATGAATGAATGACGGATTTGGCCATATAAAGCATACATATATAGATTTAATAACTTGACTAATTAATATTATAAATAGTAAAGTTTTGATTTTTTCTTTGTTTATTTGTAATGGACAAACTCAAAAACTACTGGACCGATTTAAAAGGTTTTTTCACCAATAGGATGTTCTATTGTTTTTGAGTAACGTAGGCTATATTTCATTGAAAAAAGTAGGGATCTATACGAAAACTGAAGCAAAGTGAGGGCGATTTAATAATTTCAAATACAACTAGATATAGGTATGGCTCGCCAGTCTCGCCACATCGACCTATGAACACTGAACACCGCTGAAAGCCTTCTGAGATTCAATTTTATCAAGTTATCGGCTATCGCGTTTCGCTTCACCGCGGCGGCTTACTCATAAAATAATCAAAACATTCGAGAAAGTGTCATTTAACCATTATAGCATGAATGTATGACGCCATATTTGCCATTTGTGTGCGCAACGCGTCTCATCACAGGACATTATGAGAATTATAATGGTCATTTAATTTCTATTGTTATGTGAGATATTATTAATAATGTAAAGGAATTTACATATGAATCTTTAGGTTACGTTACTTTTATCGAGCTGTTACGTACACCAGCAGTTAGATTATAATGTATTAAAGAAGCCCGAGAATCTGACCTCCAGCGACCTGCTTGGATACTCTGAATGCCAAGGTTACTGAAATTATTGGACATTAGACGTCAGCTTATTCAGTTTGCGTATCACTTCCACTTTTCTGCGTATTCTTTATAACAGTTAATTTGTGGCCTGATTAATTAACTTACGATAAAATTCAGCTTCGCCGAATAGTTCCTTTCGTTGAATTTTGACCCATGTTTTAGGGGGATTACAGTTAGTGTTTACAAGGTAATTCAGTCCAATGTCAAGTGCTGGTGGGGTTGGGTTGGGGGGCGCGCCTTGACCTTGGGGCAGGACGTGGGCGCTACGCAACATGACGTCACCCCGCTCGAGCGTTCACTGAAGCCGCGGTGGGCGCGGTGGCCTTGTGCCTTCGTCGGTCCTCCGAGACGAGTCGCTTCGCGTCCTTCGGAAATTTCGGAATGTAATAACTATCTACAACTAACTGTGCTGAGAGAAAACGTATAGTCGAATACGTAGTATTTGTAAATTCGTATAATTATAAAGGTATAAGGAACAGAAAAAAAATTCCTTGCAGAAATTATGGGCATTTAGTTTTGTACTTTTGGAAGTTCAAGCTTTAGAGTTTGCAAAGATGATGCATATTTCCAATGTACATCATGATTTCAGACCTCAACAGCATGAAAATACTGCAACGTTCAAAATATTTTATTCATATAGGTATCACTGATACACTTATGCACGTCATTTTTTGGCTTTTTGGAAGGGGCTTTGTCGTGGAGGAGAAGAAAAGCCTAAAGAAACTCCTCAGCACATCTTTTAAAAAAATATTACAAAAAAAGATAATACTAATACTTAAATGCATCATCATAAGGCTCATAGAATGGAAAGGATCAAAAACAATATGATTAGCTCACAGGCATACAAATAAATATAGCACATAGCAGCAACTGCGTAAAGATTCGTTACACCTTTATCTAACTATTGTATTTTAATCCAGTTGCGGATAACGTACCACATAATTATATATAAGTAACAATACATAAACAAGCGTTTTCCACTCGTACGTAATTCTATAATCTACTAGATAGGTATTATGAGTGGCTTCCTACACGTGAGTTTAAATATAAGTCTAGCTAGAGTGTCTAGACTAGACACATTGACAACTTGCGTATTACTTAAAATAAAAGCGACATGTTATAAGGATCAATAATAGTTAAGTTAGTTAAAGTTACAATAACTTTTACTAATTTGAAACAGAGAAGATCCCATGTTTTATTTAAGTTTACATTACTTGAGCGCCGAATTCCGAAACCTGTTATCCAATTTTATACCTGAAGCAGGCCTGGCGCACTTCGCACTTTAGCTATAAAGGTCGTAGCTGACTTATACGACACCGCTCCCATCCAACCGAAGTATGAGAATTCAAATATAAACTTAAAATCGTGCTCTGTAGGTACAGCTATTGAGTGGCAAGGTTGCGGTTAGCTTGCTTCCCGCGCGCGGGCTGCTAATTTTTGTTGTTACTGTAAAGTGCACCTACAGAGCACGATTGTAAGTTTATATTTGAATTCTCATACTTCGGTTGGATGGGAGCGGTGTCGTATAAGTCAGCTACGACCTTGAAGCTACAAGGTACTTACATGCCGCGTTTGACATGTCGGGCCTCGTCTGACATGTCGTAAACAATAACAAAGATCCAAATCTCACGTTTTTTGTCGAATGTCTTCTGTGTCTGAAGTAGGTACCTGACTTTATTTACCCTAATAAAATACCTACAATGTAAATAATATACGCTTATTTAGTAACGTAAGTTCACGTTTGTTCTTTATGTGATTGTAATGCGCAGAAAGACCTTGCATTTCCGGATTAATATGAGCATTGTATGGCTACGAGCGTACGTGAACAATGGCGCATTATACGAGATTACCTGTGGTAACTGGTTACCCTTTACTTTGTTAACTCTAATAATCACTTCACGGGATACTTTCCCACAGGCCACTGCGATGACGTATCTAAAGTTATCATAGGTTAAAAACAATCTGATAGAATAATGTTTGAATAATTTTATCAACGTAGCGATGAGAGGGTAGCAAGATAATGCAACATTTTCCTGTAACGTTTTCATGGATAGCGCTACTAAATCGCTATAGAAACGAGGGAATTTTAAATCAAATTGATACCTGCTATAAAAAGTTGATCTTGTACGACAACCGTAAGCGTCTCAGTGCGGGTGGACCCAGGTACGTACAGCATCTAATCAGTGCACTAAAAAAAAGATTACTCATAGAAAGATGATGGTAACTGTCTGGTGGACCAGTGCCGGACTTGTACATCACAGCTTCTTACCGCATGGCACAACAGTGACGTCAGATATTATTGTCAAGAACTGCAAGAAACGATGGAAAAGCTCGCAATTCCACAACCAAGACTGGTCAATCGCACTTCCCCATTGCTTCTCTACGACTGCATTCACACTCCACGACAGACCATCGCAAAGCTACAAGAGTTACAGCTGGAAGCTCTCCGTCACCCACCGTCCTTACCGGACCTTGCCCCAACAGATTTCTACTTTTTTCAAAATTTTGACAATTTTTTAAGTGGGAAAAAGTTCAACAACCGAGAACCGAGGCAGCCTCATCACCTCCCGTCCTGGAGACTTTTACAATAAAGGGATAAACAAACTGGCATCAAAATGGCAAAATTGTATAGATAATTTGGGCCAGTACCTTGATTAGTTAAAATAAAAATTTATATTTTAAAATTTTCATACTAATCTCCAATTTCATAGGTAAAGACCTAATAATGTGCACATTTTTTATAATAATATTATAATAAGTACATTTATTTAGTAAGATCATTAAAATTTAATGTCAAGACTCTTAACTATTGTGTTTAATAAAAGTAAGTTACTCACGTTGTTTTATACTCATTTCGTTTTCCACGGGCTTAAAAAACATCGCAAACCCACATTTAACAAGCCGTGAGGTTTAATTTTAACGAATCCGCTTGAAAAACTGAACGGCCGAACATTTCTTTTTGAAGTCGGTTTTTGAGTTATAATTTACTGTGAATAGCAAAATGATTTTTGCTTTGGGTCAGCCTGTAAAACTTCTCTATATTTGTGCTTTAAAAAGTAAAGCTTATAATTTAAAAATTTTATTCCAAATTACCGCATACTTTTAGAATTGTTTCGTTCAAATCGGTACAAATAAGCATAAGCATTTAATAAATTAATTTAGATTTATAGAAGCACATAAAAATAAAGTGCACCTATAAGTAGAACGATGGATTCGGATACATAACATTAGATATTAGATGATGCCCGTAGCCTCATGCCGTAGCGCGGGTGAATATCGATTTTTTACAAATCCCGCGGGAAACCTGAACTTTTCTGGGATAAAAAGTAGCCCATGTGCTAATTCAGACTACCTCTATTCTAAATTTCAACCAAATCGGTTAAGTAGTTGTGGCGTGATTGACGAACAAACATCCAAACATCTTCACAAACTTTCCCATTTATAATATTAATATTACCTAACAGGATAGACCAGGTATATTACATGATATACTATAGTACATTTCTAATTAGTATGTTCTTAAAATACAAAACAGTTTTGTATAGTATACACACGTATGAAGTGAAGCTTCTTTACGACGTAGATTAAAATTTAAAGTTGTAGACATTACAGGTTATATTTTATTGACCCTTGTACGAGTATAACAAATATTATGCACGTTGAACCGTAAACCGTAAAACTGGCTTTTAAGACACTTATTTTCACTGAACTAAAAATATTTTTCCTTTAGTATGTAGGTAAATATTTTTAGCTAAAATGACATTGAAATTCTGACTTATTACTTAAAATTCCTCTAATTATATAACAGCGTGTTCCAGATACCGCCGTTATAATTTTATTATAGCCATAAGAGCCATAATACTAATGATCTAATTATGCCTCCGCTCGTTTATTATCGTGCATTAATAAAAACGTCCACGGATAACAATAAATAGGGGGCATGTGCCCTGGTATACTCTTGTGCCTGTAACTAAAAATAATTTAGTTAATGATTTGTCCAGACCAGTGCCTATAATACACGACAGAAACGAGTATGAATCATGATAAGCTGGAAGTGTCAAAACCTTTTCTTCGGGCGTATCTCTGTACAGACCTGCTGTGTTGAAGGTTACTTAAAATTATGAATATTTACTGAATACAGTTACCAGGTATATTTCGGTGATTATAACGCTGGCCTAATAAACACGAGGCCAAAGCGGCGTTCCCTGTCTAGTCTAGATACTAGATTCGATAATCGTTTCTCATGCCATCGAACTTTGACTTTCTTTTGGTATATCGACGGATCCCTCGTCGAGCGAACCTGGCACCGTTCCAGGCAAAGTAATAAATAGCGGGTAGCGGCGCCAGGTCGCCGATATAACAGTAAGCGATCATGACGGAAATAGTGCACTTTTGTGTGAAATATTTCGCATGTAACGTATAAAAACGACACCGCACGTTTATAGGAGAGCCGGGGGTGACACATACCTCAACAATTCCAGTTCTTACATTTTATTTATTACATTCGAACGAGGACCTAAAGTATTTATATCGGCTCTGGAATAGCATTCATAATACGCGTTTGCTAAAATAATAAAATATAACATATGAAAATTAGAACAGCCTGTGTTTCATTCCCACGATCGTGTTTTTGTTATCATAGTAGTATTCAATAATAATATGACGCATCGAAACCATACTAAGACTTAGGGATTTAAAACTAGTAATCCGTAGTAACTACGCTTCAGGAAACTTATGAAAACAACGTTATTATGTTAATATATACTACTTAATATATACTACTTTTAATTATTGTAGTGCATGTTTGATAACAATGGATTTCCGTAAAGTAACGACTATTAACTACAAAACGTTTCTAATGTTATCCCTTTTGATAAACTATACTATGTTTACGTCATTAATCAGAAATCGCAATAAACAAATCATTTATTGTTACTTACTATCAATAGTTGAAAAATGTTTATCCCATTGCCATTAAAGATTTTTCGATGCTCCGTAAATTACAAATTAATAGTTGCAAGTAATCCATAATGAATTATAATTCATATGAAAACCATATAATTATGGTTGGTATGAAAACTAAATATTATATTTTCACATCAATTCGACTTTCATGAAGACGATGTTTCAATTTGTTTATAGAAAGTCAGCCGAGAGTATCGAATAACATACGACGAAGCGGTGTTATCAATATCATTATGTACGATAACAGTGTTGACATTTGATGCAGCACCGTACCACCGCACCAATACCAATGCAATAACGTAAAGGTCGTAGCTCATCTAAACGACACCGCTCCCACCCAACCAAAGTATGAGAATTCAAATATAAACTTTAAATCGTGCTCTGTAGATGCAACTATTGAGCGGCAAGGTTGCGGTAAGCTTGCTTCCCGCGCGCGAGCTGCTAATTTTTGTTGTTACTGTAAAGTGCACCTACAGAGCACGATTTAAAGTTTATATTTGAATTCTCATACTTTGGTTGGGTGGGAGCGGTGTCGTTTAGATGAGCTACGACCGTAACACTGCACCGGCGCGCACCGGGGATGAGCAAGAACACGTGTTATTTTCAATGCACAATATGCACCGGTGACCGGATTCAATAACACGCTCGAATCCACGAGACATCGAGCGTGGGGGCTGCAGTCCGTATCATTCGTGTGGGTGCACCGGTGCATTCGAGATGTTTGGTGAATCGCAAATTACATGAACTGCTGACGCGCTGTGGTGACAGCATTGTTATCTATACTAATATTATGAAGAGGAAAGATTTGATTGTTTGCATTGAATAGGCTCCGAAACTACCGAACCGATTTCAGAAATTCTTTACCTGTTGGGAAGCTACACTATCCCCGGGTGACATAGGCTATATTAGATTTTTTTTTCTATTTTTCCCGAAGCGAAGCAAGGGCGATTTCCTAGTTGTTAATAAGTAGTTATAACCATAATACAGCCAGATACAAATGATCATCGCGAAATCTAAAATGGTTGTTAAACGAATTAGGAAACTGGAAATAAATCTATGTTAGTTCGTACCTACATACGTAAGTGCCAATTACTACTCTTTGGCAAAAGCCATTTCTACTAATAAAGATTTACGAGTATTTTCTAACCCCTACTAATAAAGATTTACGAGTATTTTCTAATCTCGCAAGTGTGACAGTAACGGAAGGACGGAAAGATAACTTGGCACACTTTGACATGTTATAGAAAAGTTTGGCAAACATCGCAGAAATCAAACGCTTGACAGTGATCGGATGAAGTATAATATGTATTTCATTAACAGATAGTTTCCTGACGTCTCCTATCACTAGTCAATAAATCACATATTTTTATTATTCCAATTAATCATCACCAGATCTTTCGAGATTACCAACATTATTTGCCACAAATATATCCATCCATCCATCCACCCATCCATTCATCAGCCCTTGGGGGTCCACTGCTGGACATAGGCCTCCCCTAACTTGCGCCACTCTGAACGGTCCTGAGCCTTCTGAATCCAGCGGATGCCCACTGTCTTCTTAAGTCGTCAGTCCCTGGTCGGGGGCGTCCTATACTCCGTTTTCCGAGACGTGGGCGCCATTCGAGGATCTTTCTTCCCCAACGGTTATCGGTCCTTCTTACTATGTGGCCAGCCCATTGTCACTTCAGCCGGCTAATTCTTTGAACTATGTATGTCGGTTACCCTAGTTCGTCTACGGACTTGAAGAACTGTTCGGTCAAAATCTTTAACGTAAAGGATACTACTTTTTCATTGTTCTTCTTGAATTTTTTCTATAGCTACAATGTGTGTTAATCTAATGTATTTCAAACTTTATAGGTATACTAGCTGACCGGGCGAACTTCGTATCGCGTAACAATCAATGAATGTAGTGATACTTTTAACTAAGCTTTTATAGTTATAGTTGGTTTAACAAATCAGAGATCATTAAAATCGGTACACTAAAATCGGCCGTTCTTAGCCTCTCCTCCCTCTCCCTCTAAGGGAGAGGTCCCTTACATTAAGCTTAATATTACATATTATTTTCACATTTCTGAGTTCTGGCCAGAGTAGAAAATAGTTACTAATATCGCTATTAAAAAATAGGTGTTGGTGGTAGAAGGATGAAAATTTAGGGCAGTATGTATTTTTAATGCCGAATCATAAAAAAAAATAACTAAGTCAAATGTAGAGCTTGAATTACACGTTCTTGTGACTAAAATTTTAGGCTTTTCTACATAGAACTTGGCACGCATTTAGATCTCAATTATTTTTTTGAACACGACTACGTACACACGAGATACACGACTATGTATATCATATAACTCATTTCACATTTATCTATACTAATATATAAAGAGGAAAGATTTGATTGTTTGCATTGAATAGGCTCCGAAACTACCGAACCGATTTGAAAAATTCTTTCACTGTTGGGAAGCTACATTATCCCCGGGTAACATAGCCGGCTATATTATAATATATTTTTTTACTATTTTTCCCGAAGCGAAGCGAGGACGATTTCCTAGTGTTTTTATAAATGTGAAATGAGTTATATGTATATGTACTAACTCCTGCATGTGTTGCATAATCATGACGAATAATTCATCTCTCCGTAATGTGGGGTATGTCGTGTCGTGAGTGTCGTGACATTACATCGTTCAGTGGAAATTTTGGGGAAAATATCCTTAACATAATATTAGGTAATTTATATGATAATGAAGTACTAACATAAGCCTATTTATCACGGCAAACAAAAATTTTGTCATTTGGGTAGTACTCGCGAAACACGATGAAAAAAATACATTTATAACGGCTCATTAAACCAATTAATATAGGAAGTGGTTGTGTAACAGTGGGTTGCGTGCATAGTGCATACTGCATACGACAAGAACGGCAATACTAACAGGTTGCCACACTAAAGCAAAAGCAAAGCAACAACCCATAATTGTCCCACTGCTGGGCTCGGGGTCTCCTCTCACAATATGAGGGGTACAGGTCAAAGTCTACCACGCTGGCCAAGTGCGGATTGGTAGACTTCACACACCTTTGAGAACTTTATGGAGAACTCTACGGTGTGCAGGTTTCCTCACGATGTTTTCCTTCACCAAAGCAAGTGATAATTAACTTATAATACGCATATAATATTTGAATATTAGAGGTGCGTGCCAGGATTTGAACTCGGGCTCCTCGTTCGGGAGACCAACATTCTAACCGATAGAATATCATTGCCATTTGCCACACTAAATTAAACTGAAACAAACAAACATTGACTCGACCCAAATGGGACATGTTGGGCATGCGCGCAAAACAACTTGTTTAACAGCTAACATTGAACTGAAAACATAGATAATGTACGGATATACTTGTATTTATTCCACACACAATGCTTGTCTATATCTACACTACACTACAGTCGCATAGCGCTGTTAGCATACGGAACATGAGAAATGTACACATTAGAATCTCGGCACAAATAATATCATTGTACGATAATTAAACTGTCGCAGGTACCACGTCATACTTTAATAATTTTACATTTAACTGAAAGTACGTATCTGAAATTCTATTATGGAAATTACATATTGTCTAATATGGAAGAAAACAAATGGCCGAACTGGGAGCCATCAATCAGCCATTAAATTGGGTCTACACGCGGGATGGAGACATTTGAAACGTTCTGAACAACTTGGGTACCAGATATTGTTACTTCCACCTCTACTTTTCACCTAATTTCAATTCAGTTAACTTCAGTTGGACAAATGAGATAGGCACTTAGGCAGTCTAGGCACACATTAACACATTTTCAGGTAGGTACGGATGTTTTCTTAATGTTGTCCTTCACCGCAGCGAGTGCTGGGTTTTTAAATATAATACTATTTATTTATTTAATATCCGGATGACCGAGCTTAGCTCGGTTTAGTATTGCTTAACAACGCCATCTACTTTAGCTTTAGTGTAGCTTCTCGCCAATAGATGTCAGGAAGAGTCTATTGTAGCCGTTTTTCATTGCCTGAGAACACCGATAAAACGACATTTTCTAAAAATGAATCCTAGCTAGATCGATTTATCGTCTCCGAAACCCCCTATATACTAAATTTCATGAAAATCGTTGGCGCCGTTTCCGAGATTCGAATTATATATATATATACAAGAATTGCTCGTTTAAAGATATAAGATATAAATAAAATTTTTATATATAAATCTATCTGTCCAAATACACGGCTGGATATTAGTTAAAATACAAGTTGATAAAATATCCAATCGTTATAATCTCCCATCGTAAAAAAAATCAATTCATTACGGAAAAGTGTGCTTTGTTTTTTGAACGAAGTGCCAGCTAGGTTATAAATGCGTGATACGTTATGCGTATACGGCGAATATATCGCACCTCAAAAAAGCATAAGTAGTCTTACGTTGAATTTTAGTTATTAATATGAATGGAAAGAGGGACAATAGCTGCATATGCTCAATTTTTTTTTCAAATTTTTATAATGATAAGATTAATGAATCTTGACGGTTTTGTGCAAGAAATCGTAATTTAAATTCCTTTGACTACTTATCTACTGATATTGTAATAGTTTTTTGCTCTCCTGTAAAATTGCAATTTTCATCTTATGCCTTTTTTCAACAAACAAGACAGCAAACTAAAACAAAAAAGACAGCATGTACTGTTGTTATACAATCGTACAACTCGTGCGACAGTCACGTAAGGGAAGATATCAATTTAATTGAGTTACGTAATTAAACAAGGCGGCAATGGCGATGGTGCAGTCAGCGAGTAGATAGCGGTCATACTCTACACACGTACATATAACTACTAACGTTACAGAACAACGGTATTGTTTAATTGCTTAACATGGTTTGTGCCCGATTCCGTAAGAATTATTATTCATTGATAAACTACTACACGCATATGATTTAGTTTTCCTCTATTTTACAAATCATCCATATTTACATATATTTAAGACTATATAGGCTGCCTTACTAGCTATCTTACTAGCGGACCAGTGCAGCGGGCCACTGCGAGCTACGGCTCTCCTTATAATAGAGAATGCTATGAGTGTTCCTCCCACGCTGTTCTATGGGGGGATTGGGGTTACTATTGCTAACCCGAGATTACTACATGGATATTATCAGTTACTGCTATCCAACGATAAGCAGTCTAAAGCAACAAATATTAGATCCTAAATTGAGGCCATAAGAACGCTTGGTTCTTAATATTTTCTTCCAGTGGTCACCCATTTAAATATAACTACAACTAACAAATGCAAATATATTATTATTATTTATTATTTATTTATTAAAATCACAAGTAAAGTAAGTCAATATATAAGTAAATATACCAAATATTTTTTAAAATAACTTACCCAATAGTTCCGCGAAATTCCCACATCACCTTTTATCACCATCTACATAATTCTCCTATCTTCACAAGAATAATAAACGTCGTAACATAATAGTACATATTAGTAGGTAATTATAAAAATAAAATAAAAAACATTGTCGCCTGTGAGTCACCAGAAGGGCCCACTGAAAATCAGCGCCGTTGCAAACGCTGCGGCAATACGCTGAGTGGGTACCATTCTCTGGCACAACACACGCGAACATTGTAACATAGTCATAATTAAGTTAAATAAGTTACCTGAATGTGTGTGTCAGAAATAAATCTTTTCTTTCTTTCTTTCTTTCTTTCTTTCCATTTACGTAATCGGCTGCTTGCTTAACCAAGCTGTCTATCGCTTTCCATTGAAATATGCCTTCGGTTTCCAAGTGCTCCAACCGTAATTACGTATACAACGAATTTCTATTTCGATGAAAAGAAATACCAAACCTCTCGAAGTCGAAATGACATTAATTGGCATTAGCGATGACAATGCCGCAGCTATCCCACTCATCGCCTGTCCACCGAGGGTCATGCTTAATGGACTGGCACACAAAAAATTGTTTACGTAACCTTGCCCATCAGCTCTTGAAGCCATCTACGATTTCATGCTTCATGATCTTTGTGATTTGTCTCTCAGGAAACTGTTATGTAATACTTGAAGCGTTCTTCGGAAGTCGTAAGATGCATCAACATACTTGAATCAATTTAAAGGTCAGATGACATAGAAATTTTAAATGTACGCATACAAAGTATGTTTTTTCGTTACTAGTATTTACATCAGACAGAAACCAGAAAATGAAAGACATATTATAAAGAGCTTAATTTACATGAATAGAAACTATACGTAACTACGTAATATTTAGGGAATTTATTACCCCAACTGAAGAGCGATATAGGTAAGAGGTAAGTAAGAACTGACAAGCCCCAAAAACGTTACAATATCTACTGCAATATGTCAAGGAGTCCATTACTCAGCAGACTGTCCTGGTTGCGATGTCACGACAAAGAACTCCAACAAAAGTGAAGGTGAATTCTACAAACAATTTAACAGAGGGTGGGGAGCTATAAATGCAATTTTCAAAAGGTCAAAATGCAATTCTGTCCGTTTTACATAAAGAAAGTAAATGTAATACAGACAGCGAACCATCCAGATTAAACCAGCTGTGTTTAAGAACCGATTTATATTGGCTCAAATGAGAGCAACCGACATACACTGACGAAGGCTATCGCTCTTTAAGCGTCGGGAAATAAAAACAAGGGCCACAACATGGGCTCTTCTCCACTAATGTTGAAACTACGCCTAGGGTACAAGATACGTACCTAAAACAGCAAAAAGATTATAGATTAATTTCTGTAGTTTTCATAAAATGAGAGCATATTATATTGCAATTAATTATGTCGCAATCTGTCTTCAAAAACCATAATAATTGCAAATTACATTGATTTTTGTAACCATAACAAATGAATGTCTCGACTGATGGGTATTGCAATGCAAACAACGTAATTGTCTGACTGAACGTAGTTGTATATAAGAATATTAGGAATAGGTCATAAAATACGACGTGCGAAAAAATCTTTCGGTCACTGTTTTACCATTAACAACCGACAAATAGAATGAGCCACATGCTGATGTGGTCATTGTGATCAAACTTGTAATGCAGATCGAAGACAAGACCTTTAATAAAATAAGACTGCTTTTCCTGATCCTCTAACTTTGCAGGCACTAGGTACCTATCAAGTACCTAACAAGTCTTATTTAGTGAACAATCTTACAGGTTCTTTTTGTCGAATTTTATTACATTGCAAAGTACACCTACAAACCGTGGATAACGTTAATTTTATCACCGCGTATTCGTAGAGCCTGGGTACTTTCAAGAAAAAGAAAAAGAACAAGAACGAGTGTTGATGAAAATATAAAAATATATATATCGTGATAGGTGTACCACTAGCAGGGGTGGATGTCTTGGATTCAACAATGATGCCATTTATATTTACGTACACAATAATATAATACGGCTTTAGTCTACTTTCGTGGAGAAAGCTAACATATCATCTATGTAATAGCAGCACAATTTAAAAGAATGTTGCATTACCTACCAGATAAGTCAATAGTCAAATAAATTTGCAGTTTAAATAGGTCCTAATTTTGAGCCTAAAACACGGGTTTCTAATATGGCAACAATGTATGAGAGCTGCTCCAACGTAATACGCAAAATAAACTATACACTTTCTACAGTACAGGATCATGTACCTGGCGCTACGAATTTTGATCACTGTTTCTACATGAACATGCTGTACTATAAATTCATCTGTCTTTTTACAAGGTCCATCCATTTCATAATACATTTTAGCACAGGAAAACCTATCACAATAATAACCAAGAGTGGCAATAGTCATCACTGTCTTAGGTAAAGTGCAAGTAATTTGTAACCAGCCAATCATCTTGGTTGGTTTTTCCTTATTTGAAGTCATCATTGATGACAAGTCTTTTTAAATGATCGCAACCAAAACGCACTTTAGTTACTCTCATTGTTAGTATTGGAAACTGTACGCGATGGTTTCTTTTTGGTTATTTCTTTTTCATCTAATTTTAACAACAAAATATTAGTCATTCGATAAAATTTAGGGCTGGATTCAAATAATATCAGAAAATTACTAGAAGACGGATCATTTACATAAAACATACTATTAATGAATCGGTTAAGAAGTTTATGTAACATCTTGTTAGCAAGCGTGCCAAATACCTCGCAACCACTGTTGCCCAGAATCATTAGGGAATTGAATATAATTCGTCCGCATTATATATTCCATTAAAAGTGATTTACGGGCTTTTAAACTTAATGGCCATCAAACGGTTATTATGAGACGATCAACAAGCAAGTAAGACGTAGAACATTCTTAAGAACAGGTTCTTCAATATTGCCATCAAAACGTATAAAAATACTTTGCGGTTAATTAAAGGAGGGTTGTATTGCAGATAGCCAGACAAGTAAAAATCCTTATTTATGGTACAGAGACAAGCAACCTCCGACTGAGAGTAGCACCAATGACCAACGCCGCATTGTTGGTCAACAGGCTGTGCAGAGGATGTGAATAGGCTGAAGATTAGGGTAAATTTCAGCTTTCTTAAATTCGCAATTTCTCAATTTCACGATTGACGACCCGTGTGGCGCAATGGTTACCATGCCGGATCGCCGCGCCAAGGGTCCTGGGTTCGATTCCCAGCGAGGCGGAAATTTGAATGATGAGTTTGAATTTCTGTTCTCGGTCTGGGTGTGAATGTCCTTGTCTTGTGTGTTGTCCATGGCACCCACGACACAGGGAATCCTAGTGTGGGGCTATGAGTGTGAAGCGTTATTTATTATTATTATTTATTATTTATTTCATCATTAAATACGTAATTAATATTTTAATAACTGGAATAATAAATCATTATGATACGCAAACAAACTGTGAATTTACTGTGTGGCTTGATTTGTTTACCCTATTTGGGTTATTAATGTACTAATTAACTGTGGCTATTTAAGGAATATCAACAACAAAACATATTATATAGAATAATCAACCTAACAATGAATAAAGATCAACAGGTGTAATCTACGTCGCGGTACTGACAATCTGACTATATTTAACATTGTCGCAGTCCTGAAACTTTATTGATAACAAACAACAAGATATGCTTCCGATAGCTGGAGGTCGATGTACAGAATTACATAATTATTATTATACCTTAGTCAATCGTGCAACTGTAAACAAAATTTGACCATTGGTCCATTTGACATATTATGACAAACGTTTTTTTTTAATTCATTCTATCTCAGTTGGCAACACGTTGGTATTGTCACCGCCCGGGCGCCCCTGGTGATGACGTTGGTGATCACTACCATCAGGTAATTCGTCTGGACGTGTTTCACCTGGTTAAGGCATAAAAAATGTATAGAATGTACTGAAATTTCATCAGTTTCAATACACCTTGCACAATTAATCTGAGTGGAAAACGACTCATAGTTTTTAGTTTCACTTGTATAATATTATTGTATTTTCTTATAGTAGTTATGGGGGGTGGAAGAGGGGGTGAATAAACCATAGTAAGCGAATATATCCGAGTGAAGTATCAAATGAAAGGATTTGATTTGTGTATTACAAAATTGGCAGTTTGAAGAGGGGAGGGGGGGAGTTATGGGGAAAGGGATAAATTTACTGAATTCAGCGAACATACCCTCCTCTCCTCTATCCTGAGTATTACGGAATACAAAACATTAAGATATAAAAAAAATCTATAGATCGCAGCCACAATTTATATTCTCAATTGTATTGTCGTAATATAAAGGTTTTCCAAATGTCGTATTTCCCAAACAAACAGACATAAAAACTACAAATTAATTTCCGTGAATCAACCCAAACAATTACGAGAACAATAACTGCTCAGTCACAGTGGAGATGAAGACAAATGACAATCAAACCTCCCACTGTGACACGAAGACTAAACGTTTCCGGGAAAACACTTTTCCTCTTGTGACGTCCGCGTCATCGGCTAATGGTAATCAGACAAAAAACGTGAAACCTTAGAATTTTGCTTAACGAGAATTCCAACATGTTATTTCTTTTTGCAATAGTATTCATATTTGCTCTCAATCTCTCCGACAAAGAGAAATGCACCGGGATCTCGTATGAGCGCACCAGCACCGGTTCCTCTGATGCGGAATGCTCAACGGGAGCTCCCGTTGCTTAATAGTAGTACTAAGCAACGGGACCTTAAACATAACACCTTCTTAACACCTTCAAACAGATAGAAGCTTGAGCTTGATGATAGTATATCCAGGTATGATGTAAAATCCGCCCTAAAGACTCTTCAAACTAGACCACTTCACTCTAGACCGGCAACAACGGAAAAGACCATCAGATGACCCGTCAAATTATTGTTTAACTTAACAACACAAACAATCGTTACACAAAATCATGGCCTTCACCCACACAATGTGAAATTTTCCGCAATTACACTGATAAATCATGCAAAGAGGAAATTTACGAATCATGCGTAATTATTCTCTCCGACCATAATGGGATCAGTGTTCCAGGAATGCACGGTCTTTGGCAACGCGCCATCTCGGTGGGTTCACGGGAAGTGACATTTTGTTTGCACTTTGTCAAATCTTTCAATACATTAAAGAGTCGAGCTCCCTGTTTACCTGCTTAGCCAGAGATAAGTTTTTCACAACAATTTTACACCTTGAATTTGACGACAAGTTATTCACAACAAATCGCTCACTGTCTTTTTTTCTGAATATATGTGGACGATAACAACGTTGTATAAATATCTCTTTCTGCGCGCGATTTTATTTTCTGATGGACATTTACTTTCGGCGCTAGCGGCCTTTACAGCTTCACGGGGACAAACTATTGCGTGCAATGTGCGAAGATCGAGCTTCGGACTTATTTCTTTCAGGAATGACTGCAAACCAATTTATGTTGTAGTTTTACTGTTTACCCTATTATGCGTAAAATCAAGATAAAATAATCATGTGCATGGCAAATAGTGTGAATTTTCATTGAATAGAGTGCAAATAATATTGGAAAACATCTCGAATTTATATTTAGATTATTTGCATGACTAATCATCGTGACTATGAATTTAGCGACATTATTGAATGCGATAGAGGATGTAATTATGATACCTTCCTATTTATTTAGTTCTATAGAAAATTGTAAGCATTTAGAATGACTAAAATCGTGTAAACTAGACAACTAACGAATCCTACTTTAATATAAATCTTAAATTTTGTTATTTCACCTTGCACAGTTATTTTAGAAAACTTGACATAGGTTTTTACAATACTTCTGTCTATTTTGCTTTATCATGTTTACATGAAACATAATTTTACTTTTTACCCGACTGCGCCAGAAGGAGGGTCATTTAGGTCTGGAAATACACCAAGATCTATGCATTTATTAAAAACTAGGAAATGGCCCTCGCTTCGCTTCGGGAAAAATAGTAAAAAAATAATAACATAGCCTATGTCACCCGGGGATAGTGTCCCAACAGTGAATGAATTTTCCAAATCGGTTCGGTAGTTTCGGAGCCTATTCAATGCAAACAAACAATCAAATCTTTCCTCTTTATAATATTAGTATAGATTACTTACAACTAAACAAGGAACTATAATTAAATGTGTTATGTGACGTATTATTTATGGCATAAAAAAAATTACTTAGTCAATTAAATAAGAACCATTATGTAATTGAAGAGTAAACAAAATCAAAAGCATCACGTGAGTGAAGTCCGCATATCATTCATACATCATAATCACAACATTATGATGACCTGACAGTGTTACGAGTGCGAGCTAGTTGCAGCCCATCACATGCAATATTTAGATAACATAACATCATTTATAATAGTTCAATCAGTGCAGGCAGCCGCGTCAGATATATGTATGATACAGCTAAGCTGCCTCAATTACCAATAACGATCCGGTTACTCAACACCGTGTATTCATCGATGTCACGCCACGAGATAAATTGATGATACACCATGTGACAGTGACAATGTAACATGGAGTCCAGCTGACGTCGCCGCATCTAGACTCGCAAATATTTAAACTTTGTATTGGACAATCAATCAAGAATGCGTCGTGGAAATTAATCAGCCATTTGAACGGATACTCTAACCGCGAACGGAAGAAAAGTATTGAGAATTTTGAGGCATTAAATGTTCACTCAATGTAGGTATAATATGTATGTATTTACACACTCAACTTATAGTTACACTCACATTAGTAAGGAGGCGCACTAGGATTCCTTGTGTCGAAGTTGACACTGATATGTCGGACATACACAATTAACCTATCACAAACAATTACGATCAGACTAAACATTACTTATCAGTCGCATAGATGTCTAACCCGGAACCTTATGCCTTGGAGACAGGGATATGAACAACAGGGCGACGGTCACTTCGGGGTCATGTTCTATTTCTGTAGTACAAATACCTAAATAAATTTTGTACAAAGTTTCATATCGTAAGGGACATCGTTTTCCAAAATTCCTGCAAGTCAGTACTCAGTTAAATGGATCCTGCATGAGTATCATGAATCATGACAAAGAACCGTATCAGACTTAGGTAACCTCTTAAATATTGTAACGAATTCAGTCACGTTGTGCCCCACAGGATGTTTATACTTTCCCAAGACACCATTGCATTGTAAAGTCAGACGAATCAAATCAATTAAATCAAATGTTCAATGATTGTATCCGTCACTTATTATAAAAATAAGTCCCGCACCATGTCAATTTCGTTCCCGTAACGCAAGATCTAATAGATGGGGGTGGTTTTTATGATTAAGAATATATACATCCCGGATGTATATTTAGATTTTTTTTTGAAACATATAACCAATTATTTGTTTATAAAAATTAGTTAAAGCAGAACATGAGTAGCGTCCCTATATAATAATTTGACCAACTGTAAGTCTTATGTTACGTTTTGGATACAAGCTGTAACGTATCAATTAAGGCTCAAGGCAATGCAAAAATATATTCGGTCTTATCCCTGAAAACAATTCAAACTCAAGCAAACGAAATTATAATGTTGGCAATGTTTTCCCACGTGTGCCAGTCACTTAAACCCGCGAATACGCAAACACTGGAATGTTTGCCTTGCACTCAAAATATTATTATCTACCAATGAAATTATTCCAAATTCCAAGCGCATGTCTGTAATCTATGTACGTATTTATGGACCTCGTTTACGTATTTGTTACAGACATTCACGTAAATGTGGCAAATTAGCAATCGACTATATTTATTTTATTTCTGATTCTAAAAACCTTCTTTAAAACTCTACATTATACAACGCTAAAACTCGACGCAATTATAAATAAAGAATAAATCCCGACCCCAAATATAGGGCGTGCGTTTGTCTGTGGATCTTAATAATGGATGAACCAATGTTGATTGAGTTGTTTATTGTCTGAATGGTGATTTGATTTGATGGAAAATGTCTCAGCTATGATTGAATAATCAGTTCAGGTGTTTGATTTGATCAGATCATTATCCCTTAATAATTGTAATTTTTTAAATTTTTGTCACCAGCTTTTACTGGTTTAAGTTAATTTTAGAGGTAATTAATTAGTGTGACTTTTTGAAATTTATAATTTTTTTTTCAGTTCGCAAATGATTATTTTGTTAAATTTTAGAATGATCCATAATTGTACAATAAACATTCTTCTACTGGCTTTGTGCTAAAATTATTTAATAGAGGATAGTAAAAAATATAATTTTTTATTCAGTTTAACAAGGTTAACATTATGTTTACACTTATTAATAAAAACTTCAAGTTTGGGGTCTTTATTAGCTTAATAGGTTGTCTGGAAGAGATTGATATTTAAGTAATAAGACCGCCTACTAATTCCTGTATTATCCTAATTCCTGTATTCCTGTATTTAGATATAATTTTGATGTACAATAAAGAGGATTATGTTGTTGTTAGGGGACTTCCTATGCATAATAATTAGTGATTCACGTGGCAAGTAGCAGGAGTGCGACAATATAACGTTCTCAAACAAGATAACATGTTTTTTAAAACTACCAAGCCTATTGCCTACTAATCTTATAAATCTGAGTGTTTGGATGTTTGTTGCTTTTCTACGCAAAAACTACTGATTGGATTTTCATGAAATTTGACACACAGGTAGACCATGATATGAAATACCATATTTCAAGACAATTTTTAAGACTTTTCAACAATTTTCATAAATTTTTAAAACTTGGAGAGATAATGGTGAAACAATTTTCAAGCATTATTATAAATCATCCTGCCTGATTTTAAATCATAATCATGGGCTATCATATCACAGCAATTATACTGATCCACAGATAAAGAATTATAAATTTCCTCTTGAATAAGACTGCATGTATAGCTTGATGTCCTAGCACACATTGTAGGTACCGGCGAATCTGTTGTTACACAAAGAGGGTTAGCAGTGATGTAGCATAACTTCCATACAAAAAAAAAGTGGTATCAAAAAGAAGAAATCAAAAAAGTGGTATCATGTGTCGTGGGCATAAAGCATTTTTCATATAAATCAGTAACAATGTTGTTATGCTCACAATGTTGGAAATTGTAAAATCTCAGTTTCTAAGCAATTTATCACGACAAAACAAACGCCAGGTTTTAAGTTAGATCTCCAGCTTTTTTTGCTCCATTACTTTTTGCGTGATTTGCGGTTAAAAATTACAGACAAAACAACACAAATTTTAAAGATGATTGTTTTTGTTTCTGTTGTTCCTACAAAGATCCCTCATATTATTATTTTTTTAATATCTGCTTTTACAAATATCAACCTGTTACAATTTAATTACATTTAGGTAATGATTATAGCTCATTTCTTGTATTAAATACAAAATATTATTGTTTTCTGCCTAATAAATGTAGAATTTTTCCTAAGTGCCGATTTTTACTAAACTTTAACGCACCATAATTTGAAAACTATAGTTCATATGAAAATGAATGTAGGAACTTATTTGTAGATAATTTACCAATAAATAATTTATTACTTGACTATTTTCTTCTAACTTGTAGTTTTTCTCTAAATTAAGAAAATCTATAAAATGGGACACTTTTCAAAGGGGGGAAGGGGGATGCGGATGGGGTGGGAGGGGGAGAGTTGTTTTTTTATGTACTCGCCAGTAGAGGTACTGAAGGTATAATATAGCAGCAGTTTCACTAAATTATAAATCTAGAATGAATGGACTAAGTATATTTACTGATATCCTCGATGTAAATGTACATCGATAGAGATGATTATCTCTGTATGCAGCATTCTGTTCTAATTAATGCAAGCTACGCTAATGCTCCTAATGAGTAAAATTAGGGAGTTTTAATTCAGAAACTTACCTTTTATGGAGGTGCAGCAAAAGTAGCAAAACGCGAAATTTGATAAGGATGTCTTCAACACAAATTCTTTAAGTACACTTAACAATAGTTAATAATTTGTATTAAATTATATTAAACGAAAAACGGACTTTCACGGACGTAATTTTTTTTGAGAAATTTAAGCATAAAAATAACTTTTATGCTAAGGAAAACGAACACGCAAAATTTTCTAGTATTTTATAGTACACAAAAGTTAATATCATAAAACTTAATTTAATTTCCTAAAATATTTAGAGAATGAAATCGTCAAACAATGGACATTTTTCCAGAACTTTTTTTTAAATTTTATTCACAGACTACAGAGTACTTTAAACACTAAATAGTCACAGCACAGAGTGATTAGAACCATAGACGATACTGAGCAAATTAAACTCTCTACACTAAGTACAGAACATGGATAAATTACTTTAACTGGATACATAACTTCGCAGAGTTAGCGAGAAGACACACGCACCAGAATTTCCGAGCGGAATATTTCGGACGGTGCTAATTCCTTTGAAGTTATATGCGCGTTGTCATACGTAAAACTATTCCGGTCCAACACCGGACAGAAAAAGTGGACACCACCGGAATCGTCCGCGCCGGCTGTCCGCCATCTTTCCGTCCAGTACCGAACACTATGGAAGTATGTGCGTGACGACACATGCAATCGAAATTTTCGTCCGGGATCTCTTTTTTTGATTCGATTTTTAAAACTTTGTATTCTTCTTCTTGTCAACAATAATAAATACAGAAGAAGTAACTGGTTCATGGCTTCTTGGTTTTCACGTATTGAACTGTTTGGTGTGTGGAATTGACTGAAAATAAAACGTCCGGAGCGCCGAAAATCGGCGTGTTTGTCTGTATAGTCCGTTTTCCGTCCGATAATCGTCCAGAAATACTGGTGCGTGTGTCTCGTTGCTTACTTGAAGATGGATGACATCACAATGGAATGACCATTTTTCTATTTTATCTATGTCATCTATAGTCGATATATCGTTCGATTGTGTTCAAATATTTTTATAAGTGTGGTATACTTAAAATAACAGAAAAGTACCGTAATAAATAATATTGTTTCATTTCATTATCACCTTCCTAGATTTAAAACCAGTAGATTTATTCCATACATTTGACAGAGCAAAATCGGCAGTTATAAAATCTATGTGAAAGAAAAATGAAGTACATCCTTTCTTTTCAATAACAATAAAAAAATCATCAAAATCAGTTGACGTGATTTTGAGTTATTCGTCCATTTGTCGCGCACATACTTAATGCAAATTTAAGACTTATATGGTTTTCTCATGGATGCCACTGTCAGATTTCGCTCAAATTTATGTGGGACCTCACGACAAGCACCAGCTTTTGATTTAAAAAAGAATCATTAAAATCGGTTAACCCAGTCGAAAGTTCTGAGGTAACAAACATAAAAAAATACAGTCGAATTGAGAACCTCTTCCTTTTTGACGTGATAAAGTCTATTAAAACGGAACGCCGGGTGCACGCACGAAAAATCATGACGATATTGTCTTCTTCATGATTTGTAGGATGTAATTTTTCAGCAAACATTTTATTCTAATATTTTGAAGACCAATAAATAAGACGTCCAATAAGTTTAATTTTTTTATATTTGTTAATTGATTTAAATTGACGGAAAAATTCGAATTAAGAATTATTATTATTAGTAGCATTAACAAATTATCATTTATCTCTGTCGCGTTCATAAGCTTGTCCATGTGCAAAGGAGACTATTATTATTGGATTTTTGTGACGTCTTTGCATTTTCTAGTGAATGACGTCGCTGAAAATTTTTATTTAAGATATTACACAAGCGCAATTTGTCTTTGTGTTGTACGTGCCAGATTATGCTAATCAATTTATACCTCTACGAAAATTGTATTCCAGTTATAGTATAATATCCTTGTTTTCAAATCACAAATTCAGCTTCTATTCTGTGATTATAACCCACGCTAATCTGTACTATAAGAAAAATTGAAAAATGAAGTGACGTTTTGTGCAAAGGGTCTTTTTGTGAGGTTTGATTTTCTCAATTTTTGCACGAGGTAGTTCCATAGAATAGTCATTAGAATCGAAATTTTAATAGTTGCATTAATTATATCCATAATATGTTTATGGAACCATCCGATGAAGTGGAACAGAACGATAGCGGGATGGAATCATTGGTTGCTAGCAAAGATGATACTCCGGAACGTAGACCCGAGGAAATATACAGTTTACCCGTGGTATGCATCAAAAACTATTTTTATAACATAAAATATTCAGTATGTCGCGTGTTAAAGATGTTTACAAACTAAGGTTTGCTTCATTTTACAGGTAGGGACTTCGCCAACTGACGGTTCGCCTGCTACATACGTATCTTTAAAAGAATATGACGATGTAAGTAAGACTTAAATCTACTTAAGTGCAATATTACATTCATTTGCATAAAGAAGTAATGATATAATGCAAAGTATAACAAAATTCTAATGAAGCATTCTTTCATAGGAACCTGATGAGTCTTTATCTGAGAGGTTATGGGGACTGACAGAAATGTTCCCAGAGTGTGTCCGTAATGGTACATATACAGTGACTACTAACACTTGGTGAGTTGTTGTGATTGTTAATGAACGAACAATATGTATTGCATAAGACAATTACTGAGATACATGTCTATACTTCCATTTTGTTGTCTTTTAAACAACGGTATTGATTAGTTAAATAATGTGGCTCAGGTCTGGAGTGAAGACCCTATACAGCCTGTCCCGCTCAGTGATGTGGATAGTGGCAAGCTCGTCAGTTATCCTGTTTGCGCCAGTCATATTTGAGGTTGAGCGAGCTCAGGTTGAGGAGATGCAGAAGTCACAACAGAAACAGGTATGTTTCCCAGTCACATGAATTGTAATGGAGTAAAGATATTATGTCCTATTTTTTTACATAAAATTATAAACATTATTGTATTCATTATATCAGTAGCTTTAAATAGTAAAATCTTTAAAAAATTAAATATCACTGCTAATTAGATAAAAAGTTATCTATAAAAAATTAAATAACACTGCTAATTAGATAAAAAGTTATTTAATTAGCAGTGTTATTTAATTTTTTAAAGATTTTACTATTTAAAGCTACTGATATAATGAATACAATAATGTTTATGTGCAGTATATAATAAAAATACATTGAAAGATGACATATGTAACCCCAGAGTTTAGTTTTTTGCTCAGCTTAGTAGCATTACTTTACAGCAAGGGAATGCTGCCAGCATCAGAAATGGCTCTCCATAGGGGCCTGCCTACCTTAATTTTAATTTATACAAATAAACTTTTTTGATTTAAGTGTAGTCACCATTGAATATTATATGGAAGGTGTTTTAATCTCATAAAATATTATGATAAGTTGCAATTTAACATATGCTTATATTTAGTTGTAATATTATATATACTGATTAATTTGTTGTTTCCAACAGGTGTTGCTTGGCACGAACAGTGCTATGTCGGGGCCGATGCCCAGCCTGCCACCGATGCCACGATAGATACCAAATCAGGACAATTAATATAGAATTCACGCATACTATTGATTTAAGACATGTATTGGGGTTCTAAAAATGTTATCCTGAATGCTTTAATGTTAGTATAGTTAAATAAATAGGAACTGTCATAAATGTGACCTAGCTGGCATACTTTACTGAAATTGTATCTTGTTGCAATGGTCTGACTTACTTTAATAATTAAATCAAATATATCTATTGTACTTTAATATTATGCATTTAACCATAAATTTCATGTCCTACAGTTAACAATACACTACAATTTCCTGGAATTTTATTATATAATACATATTTGTGTTTACATTTCTTTGCAAACAAAATATTAGTTTTCCAGTAATATTGTCTCTAGCATTTTCTCAAAATAGTATTGTTTTCTGGCCCTATGTGAATTAGTTGTTTATGATTTTAAAAGAATCATTTTGTAGATATTGTTTTGTTAACACCTTATAGAAATAAAAAACTGTTAAAAATATTGGATTTTCATTATATTTTTTGTTATTTCATATTCTATTCATTATTTCCGTGTAGCAGTTGTTCTATAATCTGAGGTATACAAAAGTTTTCTTTTTTTAATATGTAAGTTAAATTCATATTATTTTTTACTAAACTGTAATAAAAACAGGCTTCTTATTTACATTTTTATAATATAATGTATGTTCAAGAACGCTAATATTTCATTAGCGTTCTTGAACATACATTATAAAATTATAAAAGTTCCAAAAGACTAAAATGCACAAACAATGGATGCATTAGATCCAACATGGTTCAAATTATACAAATAAAAGTAATATTTTTAAATATTCATCTGTATATAATTTATGTCTTCAAAATTTTCCTTGCATTTTTGTAAATTAACCCAATGTTTACAGTTTAACGTATAAAATTATAAATTGTATTGTATCGACTCAGATTATAGAAATAAAAGGTGTATAGAGATTAAAAATAAATATAAAAATAATTTGTCAGATTTATTTTTTGTCGTGTAACCATAGACTTTTCTTTTTTTCCAACCATGGTGTTTTTATATCCATAGACTATGCAGTCTGTTATCATTGGTTGTCATCTCAGAAAAACATCTGAGGTTGTCATTGTCAAAATGTCATATCGTCGCATGTCACTTTAGGTCAATTTAGGTACCAAACTTCTGAAACTTCATAAATGTCATAATATCCGCGAGTAGTTGGTATAAAACTGATGTAATGGTTTTCTATTTATTAATTGCTTAGAGATGGCAAATACGGGATTGTTGCCGTTCGTACGCGGTGTAGATTTTACTTGTAATGATTTCAGTGTAAGTGAAATAAAAGCATTGTCTAAATGGATTGAGTTAGTACTTATCATTAACCTACATTGGCCCACATCAACATTACTCACTGTATTTTATTTACAGGATGACAAGTTTCCTGATGCTATCCGACACATGACAGGATTGCAATGGCTCAGGCTGGATAAGACGAATTTGTCAGATATCCCAGAAGAGTTAGGAAAGCTTATGAAATTGGTAAAATTGTATTTTGATTATTGTCCTGTGCAACATTCAATACATAGTTTCTTATTGGATTGTTTCATTCTACAGGAAAACTTATCGTTGAAGAAGAATAATTTGGAGAAATTATTTGGGGAGTTGACAGAGTTAAAATGTTTGAGATCACTGAATGTGAGGCACAACAAGGTGAAGAGCTCTGGCATTCCAGCAGAGTTATTTCGCTTAGAAGAACTGACTACCCTCGATCTGTCGCACAATCGCCTGAAGGAAGTACCGGAAGGCTTGGAAAAGGCAAAGTCTTTATTGGTACTTAACCTGAGCCACAACAAGTATGTAAATATACTCTAAAACACATATAGCTTTGTATGCTATACTGATAACGCCAAGGTGGTTTCCTTTGTTTGCATATCAATTAGTACTCATGATTTCTCACAAAAATAGCTTTGTTCGTATAGTTACATTATTGGTTTTAGAACAGTACATATACTGTATTGTCAATGCAAGACACAATGCTAGTCTAATTTCATATTACTAGGTGATTAAAGTGACCCTATATCTAGATATAATTTATAAGTATGGTAGAACAACGTTTGTCAGGTCAGTATGTTATAATATGAGTAGTACTGCTGTTTGATATGGGAAGTTTTATTTAATTGCTTATGATAATTTAATATCATCCTTTAAAAAGAAAGTAGATATGTAATGTGTGTGTATACCTAATTATGTATTCTGTGAATTTGCAATTAATAAAGAATAAAGAATATTTTCTTAAAATTTCTTAAATATTGATAAGTTTTGATTTATTAACCAAAACCTTAATGCAATTTGTTCAGTCTTTATTTGTTAATGCAATTGTTACACTTGTTTATGTGCTGTAAAATCATTCTGATATATTTTTCGACTCTTCATTCCGAACCCAATGAGATATCATTCAAATTTTTAGGAGCTTTATCACTATTTTTCTCAAATTTGAACTTACTGACTAGACATAATAATAACAGCTCTTAATTTACAATAATTTATTTGACTATACTACTTAACAATACCCTTTCAGAATTGAGAGCATCCCCCCAACCCTATTTGTACAGCTGACGGATCTATTGTTTCTGGACCTGTCAAACAACATGTTGGAGACGCTGCCTCCTCAGACTAGACGACTGGCGAATCTCCAGACTCTGATACTGAATGATAACCCGCTTGGACTGTTCCAACTGAGGTAAATATAATATTGTCTTCTTGTTATCCTGTTGCTGTGTCGCTTTATTGAGAATGAAAGTTGACTTGTCTCTACAACATTTTGCAGTGTAACATTCTTGAAATTGTGAATTTTGTCTTATTTTGGAAGAATTTATATCTATCACAATCACAATGGCTTCTATAAATTATCATGTAATGGTGAATGTTAGTAGTAGAGTTATATAAGCTCTCGGTTATTGTTAGATATCCATTGTTATGATATTTTGAAAGTTTTTTCGTGACATAAACAATTTTCGACTCATAAGTTGGCCTTCCTTGCTCCTCGCCAAATCAATTTAAAGAAAAGACTGCAGTGACCAGTTGATGTTGATGTATAAAGTATAAACTTAATTTAGCTCTCTTTTTGCCTTCACCCGTTATATTATTCAAATGACATCTACACCTAAATAGGCAGCTGCCCTCGCTACAAAGCCTCGAGACGTTGCACATGCGCAACACCCAGCGCACCCTGGCCAACTTGCCAACGTCTCTGGACACCCTCTGCAACCTATCGGACGTGGACCTTTCCAAGAATGCACTGACAAAGGTCCCGGAAGCCCTGTACTCGCTACTCAATCTTAAGAGATTGAATTTAAGCGATAATGAAATTACTGAAATATCTGCAGGTGAGTTCAATTCTTTATGCTTAGTCATATACTGCTTCTGTGGACTGTCGTAAGCAAAATAATCTAACATTTTAACAAAAAAATAACTGACTTCAAATGAAATACATTGTACTTTTGACATGGATACCATTGTCAGATCTCGTTTAAATTTATGTGGGATTACACGACAAGCACCAGCTTTCAATTAAAAAAAGAATCATCGAAATCGGTTGGCGCGATATTGAGTTATTCGTCCATTTATCGCGCACATATTTTATGCAAATTTAAGACTTATATGCTTTTGACATGGATGCCATTGTCAGATCTCGTTAAAATTTATGTGGGTCCACACGACAAGCACCAGCTTTCGATTAAAAAAAGAATCATCCAAATCGGTTCACCCAGTCCAAAGTTCTGAGGTAACAAACATAAAAAAAAAATACAGTCGAATTGAGAACCTCCTCCTTTTTTTGAAGTCGGTTAAAAACAAAAGAAACATAAAATTTTTCATATCAATATTATTATTATTATTGCAATAGATCGATAGATCGATAGGAGTGAAAACAAAACAAAACAAAAGGTAAATTTGTTTATTGCTAAAGTAGCAGCAGCATAGTCTTTTTTTTTTTTTTTTTTCCGGGGGGGAAAATGCGTTACGCATACCACCCGGGCGCAGGGGGTACCCGAGTGGTTATGTGGGACTCCCGTATAGGCTAATGAGACCCACTAAAAACCCCCCCATCTTCCGCCTCGCCGCCTTGTGACGGGGTTACGGGAACGCTTTCGCACACATCCGCGACCCCGCCAGCGGCAGCCGCCCACAAGCGGCTCCATCGCGAAAGCCCGAAGGCCCTCCACGATGGGCGCACCAGATGGTAAGGTGCGCCTCCCTCCTCGGCCTCCACCAGTACTGTAGCAAACTCCCCCTGAGTCTGCTACTAGGAGGTACCAGATCACTGGTACCCGGTGGAAGATCTGGTCTGTGGTTCTTCCACCGACCACACCTCGGCCGCAGAGGATAGGGCAAGCGGCGCACCGTAATACCGGCATGCCTCTTCCTCTGCGGCCCCACCAATGCCGTTTCGACGGAACGGCCCCGCCAGCTCGCAGGGGGTAGGGAGAGTGGCGCACCGTAATACCAACACGCCTCTCCCCCTGCGATCCCTCCACGGCCGCAGAAGATAGGGAGAACGGCGCACCGTAATACCGGCACTCCTCTTCTTCTGCGGTCCCACCTCCAAGCGCATCCGCAGCGGACTTGTTCAGCCCGCTGGGAGCGCCCTCCTCGGGCCAGCCGGCAGCCCAAACAGGCCGGCCCTGGTTGCCTCTTGGTTCACCGTGGGTGACCAGTCCACGGTTACTAAGCCCCCCCGCCACGACAAGGCGGGCAACCCCCGGGGGGGAGCAGCATATTCTGCCTTATCAATTTGATATCAAAGTTAAATAGGTATTTTACTCAATAATGCGCCAATTATTATCACAACGCGATGTAGCCGTCAAGTAATAACTAAAATTAGTAAATTAAGCCTCCAATTTTAACTACTTATAAGCAATGTTTAACAGGTCGTTGAAAATTAAAACTAACTTTCGTGGTAATAGTCTCTAACACTACCAAGGTGGTTATTACCGAGACCACGCATCTGTCACTAATGTGCATATTTGCATCACCAGTCGCTCGCCGCGTGTTCACTTTTGTTTTCACTCGATCAATGTTTCACTTGATAGTATGATAATTGGAGCTATAATAGCAGCTCTAGATGATTCCTTCAGTACTTTTATGGCCGATGCACGTCATAACTGTAAAACGACTTTAAATTGCGAAAAAAATCCTAGTTTATATTAGTTTATATTTTTAAAGGATGTATTTGCTAATCGTTATTGAACTTGTAGATGAAGTAACCAAGATATGTCTTGTTACAGCGATGGACGTTTGGCAGAAGTTGGAGAGCTTGAATCTCTCCCGGAACAAGCTGACAGCATTACCAGCATCCCTGTGCAAGCTGCAGAACCTACGAAGGTTGCATGTGGACGACAATCAGCTGGACTTCGAGGGCATCCCCTCTGGGATCGGCAAGCTCGGGAACATGGAAGTATTTTCTGCTGCAAATAACCTGTTGAAGATGATACCGGAAGGACTTTGCAGGTTTGTTCAATGAACCGATGTAATAAGCTCGTATTAATCTATGATGCTAAACTTGCCGATGCGTTTACCATCCTGTAGAAGGATTTTTTCAATGGTCCCTGGTTCGAGTCCCAGACAATATCGATGTTTATGTGGCGCGTAGTATTTGTTAGAATGGACTCTAACCGTGCCTGCAATATAGGAAATTCTACTAATTCGGGATTATGCGTGAGTGTAGCAATAATCCTGCAGTTAGACGTTTAAAAAACACAGGCATTCCAACAATATTGTGATAAAACCCCTCGAAAAAGCACTACTGTATTATGCGTTCATTATTCTTATATCAATATAAGAAAGATTTGCACATTTAAAAGTAAATATAAAATTTTGAAACTAAATCCAACCATATCATGTTCCAAAAAAATATCGCATTTGAAATCAGTTCAGTGTTGACAGTTTTGGCCCTGAATACTGGCCATGTTCAAATTACATAGACTGTAGTCACACTCGAATGAGCATTGTACTCCTTGAACCAAACCAGTAGCGATTTTATTGGCGCGATCGTTTAACGTTATTTATGGTCGATGACGATTGAATATTGAAACTTTAGTATATTATAATAATTCAAACGGAAAAACTTTAGTATTTAAATGAGCATCCGAAGCTATTGTCAGTGACAATAAAAAACATTTTTGACAAAAAAGATTTTTGTTAAAAAATAAAAGTAAAAAAAAAACAATAAATGACGGTAGAAGTGATAAAAGCTACAATCAACAGATGCGGTTCCCTCAAGAAGTTGAACCTGAGTTGCAATAAGTTGATAACCCTCCCGGACGCCATCCATCTCCTGAGCGAGCTCGAGAGTCTCCAGCTTCACGGCAACCCGGAGCTGGTGATGCCGCCGAAGCCGGTGGAGCGCGCGCGGGGCTCCGGCCTACAGTACTACAATATCGACTTCTCGCTGCAGACGCAGTTGCAGCTAGCAGGCGCTGCCACGCCAGAACTAGCTGCGCCGAATGGTGAGTTCTGTTCAATGATATTAAACTATAGATACGTTATGCCCTTACAAATCAACCAAAAAATCTGTTCCGACCGAGCTACAACACACACACGTTTATCTTTTGTTTCACTACAACAATTACTATTACATTGATAAATTATGTAAAAGGGATGGCACTACTAAAACCATAATAGTGAAAAAGACAGCTAGACGGCCTCACTCAGAGGCAGCTATCAACTGTCTGAATTAAAATCGCTATACTTGACTAGATTCGACTGATGTAACTTGAGCGCCGTCTTGGCATATCTACCTCTTTTTATACATATAATATCATTGGTTCTGTTGCTTGTTGTTGTTGGACTTGGACCTGTATAATGCTACACATTCATAGCTCCACGCTACGTGTATGTTATGTGATTGCAGCTGTATTGAATAGCAATGTGGTGATGTTTTAAAGATGGTTTTAAATGTTATATTATTTAGTTTAGTATGGTGAAACGTCCAAGTGGGCAGTGCATTTTACGTCCGATCAGGATATTTTCTATCCAGTCGACCCATTTTGGTAAATATAGCAGGTAAAACATTAACCACCAACATAATGACTTAGGTCAGTTTTTGGTAGTAAGTTTACAATTCCTTTAACAAAAGAAAATTTACCTAACCTGGTAATTAAGGGTGATAGCTATAAACTGCACTTAAACTTGGATTTTGCTCAGAGTACAATTAAATGTACTAGATAACTGACACGTAGCTTAAACAGTTTGTAGATCTCATCCTAAGTCTTGTACTCTTCTATCGATGGACTTACCAAGGATCACCGAGAATAGAATATAGTGAACGACGTTTAAAGCCCGCGCAGACAGAAAGAGTTCAGACGTTCTGAGTTCTTCGTTCTGCGTTCCGCGTTCTTTGTATTTCTCGGAATAGAACGGAAGCGTTCACTCAGACCGGCCCGGTCTGCCAGCCTATCTGACGACGCTATAGAGTTGCAAACGTTACAACGAACCAATGTCTTAATATTGGACTGTCGAAGTTTTCCGACAAATAATAAAAAAACTTGAGAGGTGTCAAGGGACACCCGGATGGAACGAAGTTCCTTTCGATTTAAGTATTGTTTTTTGAAGTGATTCAAAGAGTTTTACAGAGATGGCGCTGTACAACTTTCTGAATCACGCTAGCGTGGCAAATTTTCGTAAGAAAATTTTCCGTCTAGCCCCCTTTCATAACGCGCGATAAGGAACTTCGTTCCAATTACAGACAGAATCAATGAACTAACGTACACAAAAAAAATTACTGAAAGAATTCAATCCCGAATTGGAAAATTGACGTTGGTATAAGCCGATTAGCATTAGCTGGCACGTACAACAAAAATATAAATTGCACTTCCGTTGTACAAATTGTCCGTCCGTCCGTCTGTCCGTCTGTTCGAAGCAAAGCGCCGAGACTTAGTGCTAGAAAACTGTAAATTGGCATGGATATACATATTTATTAAAACTCCAGAATCATTGAATCAAATATTGAAAAACATTTTTTTTCAGGGTACCTCCCCTACAGGTAACGTGAGCATGAATTTTTTATTCGTCGCTTACCCTTGTGTGAGTAATGTTGAAAAGGTCTTCCAAAAATATTATGGGTCTTCTATGACCATTTTTAGAATTAGGCGTCCGTTTGCGAAATATTTGGCTTTAAAGTGCTAATTTTGGTTAGAGTCAAGTGTCCCCCCCACTGCCGGCTAAACGGTTGGAGTTGGACAAGTGAAAAAATTCTCAAAAATAGGTTATTTATGATGAATTTACAAGGAAATTTATCACAGCTATGTTAGCATAAGTAGTTATTGAGTTATAGTCGAAGTAGCCTTCGGAAGCCTGTTTTTATGGAAACAGCCGGCAAACGAGCTGACGATCCACCTGATGGTAAGTGGCTATCGTCGCCCATGGACAGCAATACCAAAGGCATCACTGATGCGTCGCCGGCCAAGAAAAAAAGAAGAAAAAGAAAGAAAGAACTGGCTCTCAAGCCCCCAGCCGGAACACGACGAGTCGTTTGGCGGCTGACTCATGCTCAAGGGTGGTAGCTATCCAGGTGAACCCCATGGAGAAATAATAATAGTAATGTAATAATGGTATTAATAAACAATTAAAATCAATATTACCAATATAATCCTTCGAGGGGCCCTACCACCAACGGGCCGGATTTAGTCGCCTCTTACGACACACATTCGGCGTGGGATTGGGTTTAGTATTCTAAGCCGTCCCAATACGGCTAAAACCCTACATTGCGCGTGGCCTGACACGCACTTGCCCGGTTCTTTTTTGATAAAAACAATTAAATTCTTGTGCTGTAACTTATCTATGTATTTATTATTATGATGATTAGATTAATATACGTTTAAAGACCTCTATATAATTTCATCTATGTAAACTCGAGGTCAGTGAAATTAAAGAATTAATTTCCTCTGTGGTTTTCTCTCTGGATTTTCTCGAGTCGTAAAGTGGTCAACGTAGTAATTAAGTACTCTGTGTGGTCAATAAAGAAGAAACAATTTTCTGTCACGCACGCAGGTCCGACATTTTATCAAAATTATCGTATCAAAATTTGCTGTTTGTTACCTAGTTTTATTGTTTTGGTTAACGCCAAATTGTTACAATGTGTGAAAATCTTAACCCGGATCGCATAAGGTGTGAGCCATGTCGGACGATCAATCTAGCAAAGTATATAAAGCAACCGAAACCAGAAATGCATATATATGACAAATGCAGCCCAACGCAAAGAATAGAATGCGCTCGTGTCACAGGTAAAACCATCGCACCCCATGCTTAATTTTCCATTTTATTTTGAGGTCAGCTCCCCTCTTAAGAATGACAGAGGCTAGAAGATAAACCAGGCAGTTGATAGACTTCCCTTTGCCTATACATAGCTTGGAGAATCGTGCAGGCTTCCCTACAAGTTAAAAAAAAAGTTTACCAAAGCCAATTATTTTTAATTTTAATACACAAAATAAAGTATTTCGTACACACAATTTAATATACACAAAATAATTTATTTTATTAACCCCGGAATGTTTAGTGTAACCATGAGCCACTTATCTCATTATTCTGTAGGTACGAGCGACCTATATTGTAATTATGCTACCCTAATACTCTCCGTGATCTCCGTAACATGAAGGAAAACGATCCGATCCGCCCTTCGCTGTGTACAGTTAGAACTCCTTGTAAACTTGACATCCTAGTATGTATTACAAATTATGTAACGTAACAAGAACCACTTCGTCCACTTAAAAAAATGTAGAGACCAAGACCCATATTCAATTTCTGATTAAACTATTACTAAGCAAGTTATTCTGGCGTTCTAATTACAACTCTCTGCTTTGTAAAAGATTACTTAAAAGGAATGCAAATTAATTACATTATTCTGATGATGGCAAAAATTCTTTTACTGCCAAACATGTCATTCATAAAATAAAACATGCAAAAAAGGCAACAAATTAAGACGACATGGAAGATTGCTTTTTTCTAATTATTATCTTAACGATGTAATATTATTATTTATTCGGTGACCATAGCTTTATTTTCAGAGAAATTTAGGTATATTATAAAACATTAATACATATTTTTACATTAGGTACTTACACATTCATAGTTACATTATGCATAATCACTAAAAATTGTTCGGACCTCATGTCTTTTAATTTTATAGGAGATTAGTGATAACTTCTTTATTTTTATTACTTTTTTTCTGCTAAATCCTCTGGCTTCGTGCATCGCCTGGGACATATATTTCTAATAACTTGATTGTTATTATGTCAAAAATAGTTAAATAATCCAGTTGGCTAAGAACAGTCTTAACTCATACCTTGTGGTTTGTCACTATCAATCTTTTTATCCGAGGCTGCGATCATCGGATCTCGGGAGTATTTACATTTCGTAACAAAATATTTTCTTATCAACTTGAGATTTTAAGTCTGGTGGCCTAGAAAATTTTGATGCAACCAAAATGAATAATAAAAAGTATTGTTTTGTTGTACAGCGCCATCTCTGTAAAACTCTCTGAATCACTTCAAAAAAAGTGTCGTCATTCGTAAAATCAAAAAGTGTCGTAATTTTCCGTCTAGCCCCCTTTCACAACGCGCGATAAGGAACTTCGTTCCAATAATAATATCATTTATTTTGCAAGAACATAGTGTCATACAGGTGGTTTACATTTTATAGCTTCCTTATGCTCTGCCTTTATAGGCGTGCAAAAAAAAAACTATTCTATTTACTTAATTTTTAAACAATTAACAATATTATATTATTATTAAATTAATTATAAAATCAATTGTACTATGATTTAGCGATTTAGCCGAATAAATTGTGAATATAATGATGAAATGTCAGATAAAATAGATTATTAAATTATTATGATCGAATGGGAGATGGGTCTGAACAGTTGCGTTGCGTTAGCAGACCGGTGGTGACGGATTGGTTTTTGTTGTGCCGGGAGCTTAGTCGTGGAGGGCAGCGGGATCCGAAGCACGGTGCACCGCTGGCGAACCGTAGTCAGTAGGGGGCCCAAGTAGTGGGAAAGCCACCCATGAAAGGCTGCCCCGCCAACTGCGAAAAATCCCGGAGTGGCTCCATCATGCCGGTTGGCGACCGGAGGAGGGGACCTGATGACGATCTCCGGGGGGGTTCGGGCGTCCCCGCGGTCTCCAGACTAAGCCCCCAATGACACAGCGATCCCGATACCGTCACTTGTTTAGTAACGTGACGCCTCGTTTAACTGCCATCTCCTATCCTATTCACTCCAAAATTACCATGGCAAAAAAGAGCAAGGGAAAAACTTTTGTACAGCGGTTGCACGTCCCCTCACTCCAAGTGCAGTTTACAAACATCCGTGGACTGCACTCAAATCTCAATCAATCAATCAATCAATCAATCAATCAATTTATTTGCTTGAATATGGGTTAGTTACATTGAGGTGTTAGTAGTAGATACAATTTGGTATGTTCGCCATATTCCGCCTTTATGGCATGCAAAAATTTTATCAAAATATCAATAAAATATAAATGTCAAATATAATATGTCTAATCTAATTATAAAATTTCTTACTAATTATTAAATTTAACCATGTCATAATTTATTGAAATGTTAACTCACTGCAGTCCACCACCACCTTGAGACTGCTAAGCCGCACCTGCTCTTTTTGACGGAGACGCAGATTCAAAGTCCATTGAGCGCGACATACCTCGACTACCCAGGATACACCTTAGAGCATAATTTTCACCCTCGCGCCGGAGTCTGTGTGTATGCCCGCAACGACATTTGTTGCCAGCGTATCCTTCATCTTGAAGACCCCACTCTTTCTACAATTTGGGTTTTGGTAGACACAGGTGTTGACCAGATCCTATAATATTAATAATTAATAATAATTAATACGTGACTTGCCAATAGAAACTTTCAAAAAACGTGTAAAGACACAATTGTTAGGCAAGGGATATTATAGTGTAGACGAGTATTTAAATGACAAAGACGCATGGAAATGACCAGCTCTGCAACCAGTTCCGCTCAGAATAGTAAATACTTTTGTATTATTATCTTTTTTTGTAATATTTTTTTAAAACGCGAAAAAGGGGACTACACTGTAAACCAGCAGCCGTGGTTCCTAGCCGTTCCATGGCACAGGCTGAGGGTAGTCCTTTTTCGCCAGGTTACATGGTACCCAACTACCCGCTAAATATATGTATCATGTCACGCATTTTTTTATAACCTTGTACCATGTTATTTTCCATGGCGAAATAAATGTTTCTTTCTTTCTTTCTTTTTCTTTCTTTTTAAAAGATGTGCTGAGGAGTTTCTTTAGGCTTTTCTTCTCCTCCAAGACAAAGCACCTTCCGAAAAGCCAAAAAATGACGTGCATAAGTGTATCAGTGATACCTATATGAATAAAATATTTTGACTTTGACTTTGACTATATTCCTGTGTTTACCGATCGCACAGTGGTGACCAGGAGACAACTCGTCTATTCCAACATCTCAGCGAGGCAGCTGATATGGCTTTACATCGGCACCTCATTGCGCAGCTGGTTTTTCTGGGGGACTTTAACGCCTGTCATCAAGACTGGCTGTTCCCGGACCAGAAAACCGACCATGCTGGGAGAGAAGCCTGGAATTTTGCCCTGACGCTTGGACTCTCCCAGCTGGTAAGGCAAGCGACACGGGTGCCGGATATCGATAGCCACACGGCCAACTGCCTAGACCTTCTGCTGACAACTGATCCAGACAGGTATGATGTCCAAGTTTCCTCCCCGTTGGGAACTTCTGATCACTGTCTGGTGAAATCTGTATCGACATATTCCCCTCCGGACTGCGAGCCCCGTGGTAACCGACGAATGTGGCGATACAAGTCAGCAGATTGGGATGAGATGCGACACTTCTTCGCATCTTATCCTTGGCGGCAGGTTTGCTTCTCTTCTGACGATCCGTCGAGCTGCGCGGGTGCTATAACCGATGTGGTACGTCAAGCGATGGAGTATTTCATCCCTTTTTCTGATGTACCCATCGGTGGCAAAGCCCGCCCATGTTTCACCGCCGAATGTGAGCAAGCCGAGCAGCGTAAGCATTCGGCTTACTTAACCTGGGTGGATGCTCGAAGCCGCAAAGCTCCGCACGTCAGCGCTAAGAAGAAAGCTTTTAATGAAGCCGCCAAGTCTTACAAAAAGGCATTAAAGAAGGCGAATTCCGACCGCATCAGTCACATCGGCGCAAAACTCTCTACCCAACCGTCCAGTAGTAGAGCTTTTTGGTCTCTCGCCAAAGCGGTCGAGAATAATTTCTGTTGACCTATGCTGCCTCCGCTGCTAAGACCGGATGGTTCCCTGGCTCTTCCGTCTAAGGAGAAAGCGGACTTATTCGCATCTCTTTTTGCCGAGAATTCACATCTAGATATCAGCAATAACGTACCACCCCAGTTGACTTAATGCGGTATGTCTATGCCGGAGATCCGCATAACAAACAAAGAAGTTCTTAAAACCTTGCGGTGTCTAGATGTGAATAAAGCCAGTGGACCGGACGGTATTCCAGCGATAGTGCTCAACACATGTGCACCCGAGTTGTCTCCTGTATTGACACGTCTGTTCCGTTTCTCATTTGAGACTGGATCAGTGCATAAATCCTGGAAGCTTGCCAACGTGCAGCCCGTGCACAAGAAAGGTAGCCGTGCTGACCCCGCCAACTATCGGCCTATCTCAGTTACCTCCATACTCTGCAAGATTATGGAGCGTACATTGAATAGGCGCCTCATGGCATATCTAGAACAGAATGATCTCCTTAGCGACCGGCAGTACGGGTTCCGCCGAAACCGGTCAACAGGAGATCTTCTAGCGTATGCCACACACATATGGGGCGAGGCCCTCGATAATAATGGGGAAGCACTTGCTGTCTCCCTTGACGTTTCGAAGGCCTTCGATAAGGTCTAGCACGCTAGCCTTCTAAGCAAGCTTCCAGCTTACGGCATATCCCCTGGCCTTATCCACTGGGTAAAGGACTTCCTGAGTAACCGGTCTTTCCGCGTTGTAGTCGATGGTTGTTCATCGAGAACGATGGCTACAAATGCTGGAGTTCCTCAGAGGTCCGTTCTCTCCGCCACTCTATTTCTGCTGCATATAAGTGACCTGCTTATGCCCGGTATTTATGGGTACGCAGACGATAGCACAGTGGTAGAGAGATACCTACCAAGTTCCAGGGCCAGTCAGGACGAAATTCAGTCTCAAAGAGAGGCCATGGTGGCTCGTGTGAATCTTACACTTTGGGCTGTGTCCGAGTGGGGCGAAGCCAATCTTGTGAGATTCAACGCCACTAAAACGCAGACGTGTCTATTCACCGCCAAGAGGAGCCCGCTTACCTTGGCTCCTACTTTTCGGAATGTGTCCTTGGATTATACCGACTGCCTTCAGTTGTTAGGAGTAGAGATATCCTCGAAACTCAACTTTGGGCGGTTCATTGAGACCAAGGCTAAGGCTGCTGCAAGGAAACTTGGTGTCCTTGCAAAAGTGCGGCGGTACTTCATACCGAGGCAACTCTTAACCTTGTATAAAGCTCAGGTTCGGCCGTGTGTGGAGTGGAGTGTGTGGGCAGGTGCAGCCAAATGTCACCTTTCTGCCTTGGACTCTAACCTTCTGACTTGGACACAGGCGTAGAGTAGCCAGCCTCTCGGTTTTCTACAGGGCACATTTCGGAGAGTGTGCACAGGAATTATTTGATTTAATTCCCCCATCTCCATTTCTCCATCGAACGACACGACGCACGGCGGGTATCCATCCTTTTGTTGTGAATATCCCGCCGGTAAGGGCGAGGCGGTTTGGCTCGTCATTCGTTATACACACCGCCAAGGACTGGAATAACTTGCCTGCGTCGGCGTTCCCGCCTGCCTATGATGTGGATGTCTTCAAGAAAAGAGTGAATAGGCTTTTACTAAGTTAATGTGCTCACCACCTTGGACCACATCTCCACTTACCATCAGGTGGGATTGTGGTCAAGCATTAACTTATTTGTGTAAAAAAAAATGATAAATATAGGTATACTTAATGTCAAAATTTTCATAATCAAAGTACGGAGGATGGTATTATCTGAGTTACGGATACGCAACCAAAACGCAGCAACCCTAGACCGTATTAATGCATAGAAATCCGGTATTCTCGCCTCCGCAAACATGCAGGAAGCGTTACAAAACCTGGGGAGCTTCATTCATTCATTAATGAAATTTTTTGACATTGACATTTTGGTATTGTTTTATATTTTTGTAAGCAAAACGTAGTCTTTATGAATGTTTATGTAAGCCTGAATGTAAAGCGAAAAGCAATGTGAATATGACGCTCAATATGTAAGCAGATTACACCTAAAAAGAGGTATCGCTAAGCATTTAATTATGTATTGTCTACTCTTAGGAAGTTTGTAGTGTATATCTTGTTGGTGTGACAAATATTGGCAAACATATACTGCAATACTGGCATACATATTATGTAATTTAATGTTTATTTATTTATTTATTTATTTTATTAGTTGCGCCAACAAAGTGTACACTATGACTTACAATTTATTTTCACAATTTTTGACAACATATGCTAAGTGTCACCTCAATTACAGGTGCAAACCTCTAAAGTATAAAAAGCGACATACAATACTAAAAATTACAATTTAGAGTAACATGCAAATATACAGTTACTAACGCCAAATTAGTTAAAATTTTATAAAATGATAAATTATTAAGAACGTTTAATTTGTTGACATTGCATAGTGGTTTCTTTTGGTTATCATTTGCATATTTTTAACTACTCTATCGAATTGGGGACACCTGTAATGTTAGATGTAGTGTGATTATAATAAATAAATAAATGATGACGTCACGGCACGATCACAGCGTCGGCCTCCCGCTCGGACCCGGTGGCGCGCAAGCTGCGGCTGCGGCGCGGGCGGGCGGAGCCCGAGCAGCACTCGGCCGTCATCCTGCGCGGCATGCAGCAGCAGGCCAACACGCAGCACGCGCCGCCGGACCCCGCCGTCAACGACACGCCCCTTGCGACCATCAGCCAACTCAAGTTAGTTTAGTGCACTACAACTAGGTACACTTTTCTAAATCGATTGTTATACAAAATCGAATCGGAATAGCATTCCAACATCACTAATTGCATTGCCTAGAATGAGAGCTGAATTAAGTCTACACCTCGATCAGCAGATTTAAATCACCTGGGTGCATAGGTGCATAAAGAACACTAAAAGTAGACTTAAGGTACCTGGGTGAATGTCAGGAAGAGTATATTGTAGAAGTTTATCATTGCCTGAAAACACCGATAAAACGACATTTTCTAAAAATGAATCCTAGCTAGATCGATTTATCGCCCCCGAAACCCCCTATATACTAAATTTCACGAAATTCGTTGGAACGGATTCCGAGATTTCAATGATATATATATATATATACAAGAATTGCTCGTTTAAAGGTATTAGATATAGCGTGGCAGCCCCCTTTATCTGCACTCCACTCTTAAGAGCACACACAAAACACACATTTCGCAGACATAACATGTCGCACATATTTCAATCACAGCTATCATTGAAATAAATTCTGAATTAAATTCCTAATAGTATCACTTGTTTGTTTTATCTTAATGTTTGCTAAACAAACCAGTAAGGTGGTGTAAATTGTAAACATTCCGCACGCTTCATAAGACTTTGATTCATTGAAACAGTTGGTACAATTGTTAAATCAGTATAAAATCAGTCATTACTTTACTTATTATATAAACATAAAAGTCTGCGCACGCTAAATTGAACTCCATCCCATTTACTGATGAGATTATTACAATAAACATTGTCTTTAAAGTACCTAATAAGATAACTCTCTCCTCAGTAGTGCACTCTTGGCAGAGTGATCGTGGTTTTATGAAGATTTATTGTTGGATTCCCTGGAATAAGACTATAAGAATATTTATTTATTTATCCTTTATTGTCACAACCTTAATATTAAGGGGTACAATGGGCGGACTTAATGCCTGATGGCATTCTGTACCAGTCAACACTGGGAGCTGGGTGATATTCTAAGCGAACCCTGGGAATATTGTAAGTGAAATAAAAAGTGACCCTTAATAGTGTAATAATGTGAAATACATACTTGTAGACCCAAACGCTGGGACGAAAGCTTGGAGAAGCCGCCGCTGGACTACTCGGAGTTCTTCGACGAGGATACGGGGCAGACCCCCGGGCTGCAGGTGTGGGAGATTGAGAACTTCATCCCGGCGCCTGTTGACGAGGTATGTGGTTCAATGGGAGTGATGTTCTTGTTGTACGTATTGACGTATTACTAACCAGTAACAGCTTTGCTTTGGTTTTCGTAAAGATCCCTAATTTTTTTTTAATAAAATATAGTCCATGTCTCGGAAAGCATAGAGCGGATGCTCTTTATAAGCATCCTATTGGTGAAAGAAATTTTGAAATTGATCCAATAGTAGTTTGTGAGTTTATCCATTACAATTAAAAAAATTGAAACTTTCCTTTTTATAATATTAGCTTAGATCCAGCCCAGTCGTCGAAATTTATCTGATACATAAAAATTTTAACTTTGTATAAAGGTTATTTTATGACAATAATCAAATGTTTAAATTCAAAAAAAAATTCAAAGAAGAAAGATAACAAACATCCAAACATGTTCAAAAACACATTTATAATATTAGCAGAATTTACATATGTAAATATATATAAATTTTTACGTTATACTCCAATATTCAATGTTTATATTATAAAAAATATTATTATGAAATTAATTTAAATTATTTATGTTGTAAATATGTTGTTGTTGTCGTTGTTGTCAGTGTGCGCACGGCAAGTTCTTCGAGGGCGACTGCTACATCATCCTGAAGACGTCCATCGAGGAGCAGGGCCAGCTCTCCTGGGACATCCACTTCTGGATTGGATCCAAAGCCAGTGTAAGTTTACTTCATTATTACAAATAAAAATATACATAATATAATAATAAGAATTCGAATTATTGAAAAGATTACTTTATTACATGGGATATATCATAGCCCATGTAATTCAGTAATAACATAGCATTCTATTGGTGAAAGAATTCAAATAATCAGTCCATTAGTTTTTGAGCCTATTCATTAAAAAAAAAAACAAAAAAACAGCCTTCCTGTTTACAATATTATGTTACTTATCAGTAACAACTCCATCTAGATTATGTGTTATGAATTACAAACATAACGCGTAACGCCTAACGTAACGGTTTGATTTTATTCTCGATAAATTTTCATACCCCGGGATTATATTTAACTAGGAAATCGCCCTCGCTTCGCTTCGGGAAAAATAGTAAAAATAAATATAATAATATGTCACCATCATAGTGTAGCTTTCCAACCCAACAGTGAAAGAATTTTCCAAATCGGTTCGGTAGTTTCGGAGCCTATTCAATGCAAACAAACAATCAAATCTTTCCACTTTATAATATTAGTATAGATAACAGAAAGCAAAATATTTACAGGTTTCTACCTTCCTCATTCCATCATTCATCATTCCTCTTGACTTGTGTAGACTCTTTATAATATTAGTATAGATAATCAATTGAAAAGGAGTTAAACTTCAATAACAGTGTGCTCCTTTTGTCTGTGGATCCACCAGTTGGACAAGGGCGCATGCGCGGCGATGCACGCGGTGAACCTGCGCAACCTGCTGGGCGCGCGCCGCACGCAGCGCCACGAGCAGGGCGACGAGGGCGCCGAGTTCCGCGCGCTGTTCCCCACGCCGCCCGTCTACATCGACGGCACGCACACCGCCTCTGGGTTCTTCACTGTCGATGACCCGGTATGGAACTGTTTCTAAATTTATTTATTTCGTTTCCTTTGGCTACCTATCGATGGTGCCTTTGGTGTCGCTGATGTTCATGGGCGACGATAGCCACTTATTATCAGGAGGATCGTCAGCTCGTTTGTCGGTTATTTCCATTAAAAAACTAACTTTATGACATTATACAATAAACTGTGGTATGTAGCTGAATATTTAATTTTAAAACTTAAGATGGGAAACTTGCAGACATACCTATGAGCCATTTCAAATACAGAATATTATGTCACCGTGATATTCTTATGATTATATGTTTTACCCCTTTTTAAGAAGGAGCGGAATGTTTAATTTTATTTGTAAACTAGTGGATACCCGGCTTGTTCCACTACGCTAAAAATCTTTTGTGTTTTATATATATGTATAGATATCATATTACAAGTAAATCGTAACAATATTTATAAGTGTCGTATTCGTTACCGTATGACAATATGAGTTCTTGAATTCCGACCGCAGAACTGGAGTCATTAGTTCAAACCTAAGCTAGAAACGACATAATGTAACAATCCGTTGTTCCCCCTCCCCCCAGCACTACATAACGCGTCTGTACCGCGTGCACGGCGCGGGCAGCAGCGTGCACCTGCAGCCGGTGAGCGTGTCCGCCGCCGAGCTGGACCCGCGCTACGTGTTCCTGCTGGACGCCGGACACGCCATCTATTTATGGTCAGTACTCGCTATAATCATAAAAAAATGTGAGCCGTCATGGGGCGGCTGGCAGATGTGAAACATCGAAATTATTTTATAGAACTAATTTAATAGGCATAAAAGTACAGATTATGACAGGAACTAAATATGGCATAATGAAAAAATGCAATATTACGAATGTCTCCAGAAATTGATGACAGTTTTGTCCTACTGTATCAAACTAAGTTTATTTATGATTACCCACATTGTGTTATTTTCTTTTTCATATTGCCCTACCATAATAATATAGTGCGGCGAAGCGTCGCCACTCACCATGCCAAAAATCAGGTTTACCCCTCGCCTATAGATGTTTCACATCAATAAGCGCTACACACTCATAACTCCACAATAGGATTCTCTGTGTCATACCTGCCATGGACAATACACGCACCCAGACCGAGAACAGAAATTCTAATTTATCATTCAAATTTTTGCCTCGCTGGGAATCGAACCCTGGACCCATCCTGGATACTTCGAACGACGATCTGGCATAATTAAGCTATATCTGAATTAAGGCGACGTCAGACCGTGACGTCAGAGACGACACGAATGAACGAGCGAACGATATGTGACTTTTATTATTATTTTGTAATTTTGTTGCCTGACAGTACATAGGACAGAGCTACCGCGTTGCGTGTCGCCACATCGTTTAGCGTTCGCTTTGAATCGCCTACGTAGGACGTCATGTAAGGGTTAATTACGTTTTTTTAAACTTTGGGGCTCCTTCGGGATAATTCGTTATTATACATTGCTGTATAGCTAAAATGGAAATACGTATTTTCTGCATTATACAGCAATGTAAGACGAATGAATCTCTGAGTTAAGGAAAATTTTTAAAGATTTTAAATCTAATCAATAAAGTTATGTGTTACTGAATATTTTATTATTTACACAGGAATGGCAAAAAAGCGAAGAACACGTTGAAGTCCAAGGCTCGTCTGTTCGCGGAGAAGATAAACAAAGAAGAGAGGAAGAACAAGGCGGAACTGATCGCCGAGCCGCCCGGCAAGGAGCCGCAGAGCTTCTGGGACATACTCAACTATGACGGAGAACTACCCTTCGTGCCGCAAGTATTGTGACCTTCTTTACTATTGGCTTCAACCCATTAATGGCCCACTACTGGGCACGGGTCTCTCCTCTTGAGGAGGCCTAGAGCATACTCCACCACGCTGCTCCAGTGCAGATTGATGGAGAGGTTAGTGGTCGAGAAGTGTGTCGGAAGTTTTCAAATCGCCCGAGGGCCCTCGACATGGCTTAACGACTGTTATCTTATGATAACAACCGGGACCGACGACTTTACGTGCTCTCCGAAGCACGGAAACGCTCAAGATTTTTTGCCACTAGCGGTCACCCATCCAACTACCGACCGCGCTCGCTGTTGCTTAACTTTGTTGATCACTTAGGATCGATGCAAGTTGCCGGGCTATGAGCGGTCTTTACTATTACTTTACTTTAATTCGTTAGCCGCCTACTACCCAGCCAAAATTATCGCTTGATGTGTAATGGAATTAACACGGCCACGCCCCTTTTAGCGCGCAACTGTTCTCCGTACCTGCGTTATGTTAGTAAATTAACGTGTTAAGATGGAAATGTAGCAGAGACGTAATAAAAATGCCCCGCGTCAGTGTTCCCGTTCAATTATAATGTGGTCTTCAAGTCAAGAGTGAATAGGCTTTCAATAAGTTAGTGTACTTTACCAATCATGACTTTAGTGCCGCTTACCATCAGGTGATTTTGCAGTCAAGCATTAGCAAAACATACGTCATACAACTGTTAACTCGGTTATCGTTCTAGGAGCACGTCCCGGAAGACTTCACGTGGGCACCCCCGCGGCTGTACCGCGTGGAGCTCGGAATGGGCTACCTCGAGCTGCCGCAGCCCGACGGCGCCCCCCTCGCGCGGGACCTCCTCGCTACAAGGAACGTCTACATCCTGGATGCGCATCTTGATGTGTTTGTGTGGTATGTAGTATATGACTTGTTACACTATTGTATTTTATTATTTCACGATCGGTATTCTTAGTTATATGTATGTACGTTTGTTATGTATATTACGATAGAGTAGAAGGAAAGGATCGATTGTTTGTACTGCCATCTTTGTCTTTTGGCTTTGTCAAATATGACTAGAGTGAAGTTTGCTGCATCAAATAAAATAATAATCATAATGAAACTTTATTCCTCACCACAAACAGCATAAAATACAAAACATTTAACAAGTAACAAGGTTTACAATATTAATGTTTGTGGGAGCTGGCGCTTGAGCTAGGTATTTAAATACCTGTGTTACAAGACACCAGGCCCCCAGCCTCTTTGTCGCATGAAATGGACCAATTATAGGGCTGTATACAGTATTTTGCGCCAAGTAATACTTAAGTGTCGACTGTAATGTAGAAGGCTCGCCATAACGAACGCACTGAGAAATTGCGCTCAATTAAGCAACTCTTGTTTTGTTGCTTAACTCAGTCGATTTCGCCGGGCTAAGAGCGCTGTGTATGTGTGTAGGTTCGGCAAGAAGTCGTCGCGGCTGGTGCGCGCGGCGGCCGTGAAGCTGGCGCAGGAGCTATTCAACATGGTGGCGCGCGCGCCGCACGCGCTCGTCACGCGGCTGCAGGAGGGCACCGAGACGCAGGTGACATACTCATAGTCATCTTCTCAAGCACGCAGGGGGATCTGGGTAGTTGTATGCAGATATAAAAAAAATGTTGTGTATACCCAATAATAGTCCACTATTGAGCACGGGTCTTTCCTCTTGAGGAGGCTCGGAAGCGGACAACGGAACGGACCGATTACGTCCACATACAGGTGTAAAAAAAGTGATGTTGTGTGTAGGTGTTCAAGACATACTTCCTGGGCTGGGAGGAGGTGATCGCGGTGGACTTCACGCGCACCGCCGAGTCCGTGGCGCGCACCGGCGCAGACCTTGCCTCCTGGGCCAAGCAGCAGGAGACCAAGTACGACACACACACACACACACATGCACACGCACACACAAATATACGCATGCACGCACACGCATAAACGCACGCCACATACACTGAGTGTGATTTCACTGGTCACATTGATTTTAATTACCTACGAATTGGGTTGTCACAAAAATAACGCAAAATGTTTTTTCTTCTTCCAAGACGTTTAGTGTTTTGAAAATAATATAATAATAATAATAATAATAAATTTTTATTTCAGGCCTTTTAGCCCATAGCCTACTAACAAAAGAAAATAACTTATATTAATAAAAATGTTAGTAACAATTTATCTTATTCTATGTTAGTAATTAGTTAAAACTGTAATCTAACCTAAGCTATACCCATCCTCACAAAACGAGCACCAGGTGGGGTTTTCCTGGTGCTGGTGTGCACCCCATTCCAAGTACTCAAGAGAGGGCTGTCCAGCTTCACAGCCAATGTGCTGAGAAGGGTGTTGGAGCTACTCAATAATCTGCCCATCATGGACGCGGCACGCTTGCGCATGATCGCGTAGAAATCGTCTACACGAGCATCCGCAAACATAGCCGACGCACTGCAGTGTCGAGGCTTCCTCAACATCGCCCTCAGCACATTGTTGTATTGAACACGCAGAGCTCCGTAGGCCCGCCGCGTGTAGTCAGCCCACAGACTGCACGTGTAGAATGATTGGCAATAAGGTTTAAATAACATTAATTTGACTTGTGTCGCGCTACGTGCAAATCTGCGAGCCAACATATTGCCCCGGACCGACAGAGCCCGGCGCTCTCGTTCAATGTCGCTGTCGTCATCCAGGCGTTCAGTTACAACATGACCGAGGTACCTGAACTCAGCCACTTGCCTCAGAAGAGTCCCACATAGCCGTACACGTGGGTTGAAATTAAGTGGCTTGTTATTACCTCTGATTTCTGAAGATAATAAATTCACTCTTCTTCGCATTGTAGCTGAGTCCAGTCTCCTCGGCATATTCTTCACATATTGTTAGTAGTTTTCGAAGCTATAATATAATGAATCGATCCATTTTGTTAAGATATGTGCCCGGCAAGTAATCGTAGATTCACGGCCCAGGCTTAAGGATGTTAGATTTAAAATTGGAAAGGTACTCACACTTACAGGATAACAGGGAAACACCACACGATACACTGCGTTAAGATTTTCTTCCTTGGATTAGGGTTTTCTTGACTCTCCCCGCGCGGGTGAAGTTTCTAGCCGGCCGGCGCAACGGTTGAGTTCGAACTGCTTGGCGGCATTTGACGTTTTATATATGTCCTCACGAACAAAAATATAAAAATATGATCGAAAAGATACAAAAGAAATTTTGCCGATATCTGTACAAAAAACTGTTCGGATATTATCCATACCTCTACCCATCCCTATTTATAGCAGGCATGGTAGGCGTCGATACGTTGGAATTACGCCGCAAATGTGCAATAATGTTGCATTATTATCTGCTGCTCAATAACGCAGTGGATAATCCCACCACCCTGTCCCGCTGTTCTCTGATCGCTCCGGAGCGGCTGAGACGTGGCCGCGTGCACAGTCTGCTGGCGGTTCCCCCGGCGCGCACCCGTACCGCACAGTACGCACCGACCGCTCAAGCAGCAAAGCTACTCAACGCTCTGATTGCTCAGGAGCCAGAATTGGATATTTTTAATTTGTCGACAACACAGTTTATAAGGTGTTGTGTTAAATATTTTAGTTATAAATAGTTAGTAGGTATATGTTTATTTTTTTCATGTTTGTAATAAGTATGTTTGGCTTGTAGTGCGCCTTGGCTTTGGCTGTTAGCACTATAAGTATCTATATAAATAAATAAATAAATAAATGTCACTCACTGTCTTTGAGTTCTGACAGCTCTGACAGGCGTCGAAATGATGGCGAGTGGTGTGTGGAAGGGAGCAGGGGAAAGGAATTAATCCTAAAGCCTGTTCACATTTCATAGACAAAACTAGTCAAGTATAATTAAAAAAATATCGCGAAATCCAATTTTCTTGCACTGTAAATGACGTCACAGCGCGAGGTGTCTTGTTAACTCGCACGCATTGTATTAAACTTACACCTTACACCTATGACTTACACACACTGTCTATACTGACTACAACAATACCCATAATTCCAGAGCGGACCTCTCAGCGCTGTTCACACCACGCCAGCCCGCGATGCCGGCATCAGAAGCTCGGACGCTGGCCGACGAGTGGAACGAGGACCTGGAGGCCATGGAGGCCTTCGTGCTGGAAGGCCGCCACTTCGTGCGCCTGCCCGACCACGAGCTCGGCGTCTTCTACAGCGGGGACTGTTACGTGTTCCTGTGTCGATACGTGCTGCCCGTTGAGGTAAGATCTTTGGAAGGGGTAGAAATTAGAATCTAAGAAATTTGCCTCATCACAGGGCCAATAAAATCTGATTTGAAAAAAAATCGATTTGCGTTTAGTTTTAGGAATAAAAGGCTAACACAAAATGAAGAGAATTAAAAGACAAATTAAATCTTGTAATGCCAATCTGTTTACAATAAATTATTTTTTAAACTATTTTAAATTAACAATTCAACAATAATCTTAAATTAAAATTTAAAAATCTCCCCCTCTTTTTTCTTCGGGGGTTAAAAAGTGGCACTACTTTTACTACATTTCTTACCAAATAAGACTCGTCTAAAAAATGGAGCATAAATAATCGTCCTTGAGTTCGAATTTCGAAAACTGAAAAAACTATTTTAATAAAAATTAATTCCTTTTTCTAATTCACTGTAGGCGGAAGACGACAGCGAAGGCTCCGGCGTCCAGGAGACTGAAGAAGCCGAAGCGGAGGGCGAGACCGCGTCCTGGGTGGTGTACTTCTGGCAGGGTCGGCGCGCGCCCAACATGGGCTGGCTGACCTTCACCTTCGGCCTGGAGCGCAAGTTCAAGCAGCTGTGTCGCCGGCTGGACGTCGTGAGGACGCACCAGCAACAGGAGAGCTTGAAGTTCATGGCGCATTTCAGGAGACGTTTCATTATACGGGATGGGAAGAGGAATCAGAAGCAGGTAACGTTTGGGATTTTTTATAGTGATGACTATTATAGCTTCTAGTAGGCCTCGAGTGCATGTTCAAGCGCTGCCGTCTGGATGTTGTCTGATTGCACCAACAATAGGAGAGCCTTAAAAAGGCACATTTGATACCCTCAGTAGAAAGGCATAAGATGAAAATTGCAATTTTACAACAGAATAAAAAATCTGTTAAAATATCAGTAAGTAGTCAAAGGAATTTACATTACGATTTCTTGCACAAAACCGTCAAAGAATTTGAAAAAATTGAGCACATGCAGCTTTTGTCCCTCTTTCCAATCATATTAATAACTAAAATTCAAAGTAACACGACTTATGCTTTTTTTCCACTGAGATTTTAGGCGAAGGTTTTTATACGGGTTTGACAGAGTTATATGAAAATTAATGTATACGTGTCGGACGAAACATTCGTTTCTAATATTTTCTACATTGATGATACTGACAGGCGCCAGTAAGTGGATGGTTGACCGCTAATGGCAAAATTTTCTTAACAGCTTCCGTGCTCAGAGGAAATATTATGCACGATATCATTATTTTGTTACCGTTTATTTTATACTAGTTGTTGCTCGCAGCTTCGCACGCGGAAATTATGCTTTTATTTACCCCCATTTCACCCCCTTGGGGGTTGAATTTTGAAAAATCCTTTCTTAGTGGATGCCTATGTCATAAGAGGAATAAAAAGAAATAAACTTCTAACCCTAAGGGTTTGGCCTGTGCGTTGATACATCATTCAATTACTTTTGCCTTTTATATACAGATTTTTAACGTCATGGCTTGCTCGCTATTGAAAGTTAATTAAAGTAAGTGCGTGTCACCATCCAGCCATGCTAAGATATTGTATATCTATCCTATTCTTACATGTAGGAATGTTCCATATTTTGTCGGCAGGAGGGCGCGGTGGAGCTGTTCGAGTTACGAAGCAACGGATCAGCGCTGTGCACGCGGCTGGTGCAGGTGCGGGCCGACGCCGCATTACTCAACAGCGCTTTCTGGTACGTTCTTTTAAATGGACAAGAACACACACCCAACAACAACATTAACAACAGACAACAGAACAACAGCACCAACAACGCAACAGACAACAGAACAACAGCACCAACAACGCAACAGACAACAGAACAACAGCACCAACAACGCAACAGAATTATTTTTTTTTATGCTTAGAGCAGGCAAACGAGCTGATGTTTCAGAAATTCAAACTCATCATTCAAATAAAAAACAATATTGACACTTTTCACGATGTGTACAGTACGGCCGACGTATCTTGGCGCGTCTGAACTTCGCGCAGAAGGCTGCGCAGTAACATAATTCGGCAATGCTCGGTACGCGACGTATTATGTCTCAGTCACACGTTAACATGTTCGTGTCGCTGTCTCTGTCTTACATGCGCTAAAGTTCGCAAAGCCTATGTTCAGATGTGCCAAGTTACGTCGGCCGTATTGTACTGTGGTCGTAACCTGGTCTCTGCAGTTTTCCGAATCTAGATTATAGTACGCGGAACGGATCTTGAGCGCTGAGATATACTTGCGCAGAAGCGACTTTTTAGGGCAAAGGCGGAATGGAGTGAGGAGCAGGACACTGTGGGCGTTGTTGCCAGCGGGCTGCGTCATGTCGTGCAATGTGATTGGCCCGTCAAGTGACGTCAGAGCAGTGCTTGTCGTAATTCGTTCTCTGAGCGTGCGGTCACGTCTTGCGACAACTGAATGTCCATTTAATTTCACCTCAAGTTTACGATGCGCGAAGGTTTTCTCCAAGCACTCAATAACCATGTCGCCAACTATATAATACCCATGATGTTTTTCGCGCGACGCTTCACTGCTGAGCGTGCTGTGTTGTTAATCTAGTAAGCACAGTAACAACATAAGCTATTGTCATGTGTGTGTGTGTGTGTGTCCAGCTATATCCTGAACGTGCCGCTAGAGGGCGCGAACGAGTCGTCGTCGGCGATCGTGTACGTGTGGATCGGCAGCAAGAGCGACGCCGACGCCGCGCGCCTCGTCGAGCTGATCGCCGAGGAGAAGTTCAACAACCCCTGGGTCAGCTTGCAGGTGAGACCATCCACCGTTCACCAACAGGCGGTACTATAGTCGCGTATTAAATTTTTAAAGTATTGACTATAGTCCTTTTTTTACACGAGTCTTATTTGGTGAACAATCTGAGCATTTTTTATTAAATCATATTTTCTTTTTTTCTTTCTTTCCTTGTACCCCAGGTAGTGACAGAGGGTACGGAGCCAGACAACTTTTTCTGGGTGGCGCTGGGCGGGCGCAAGCCGTACGACACGGACGCGGAGTACCTCAACTACACGCGCCTCTTCCGCTGCTCCAACGAGAAGGGATACTTCACCGTCTCCGAGAAGTGCACTGACTTCTGTCAGGTAACTACTGACGTGCACTACACACTGGTAGTAGTTTCATACCAGTACCACCCATCCATAGCTTAAGAAATAAGCTATACTATTTGGTTAAGCTTTAACTATTTGATGCCTTACATGAATGCAGAGGTATAATTTTATTGTTTGAAAAAAATTCAAATACGATTGTTATTTATTATAGCGTTGATTAATGATTAACCATGCGAAATAAACAATAAAATTGCTTAAAATCGTTAAGTTGTCGTTCCTATTACTGGTACTTAAATAACAATCAATTACTAAACTTACTTTTTTTCGTAATTATGTATCTATTAGTATGTAACATAATATATATTAGTAGGTTCCATACTTTGTTATTTATTATGTGACCCGATGGGCTTAACCTTAAGAGGGCGGGTGACCGTGAGTGACACGCCTATGTCCAGCAGTGGATAGACAAGGGCTGATGATGATGATGATGTTACCAGGATGACCTGGCGGACGACGACATCATGATCCTGGACAACGGCGAGCAGGTGTTCCTGTGGCTGGGCGCGCGCTGCTCCGAGGTCGAGATCAAACTCGCATACAAGTCCGCGCAGGTAATTATAACTAGTGCTCACGTTTGTGGTACAAGTTAAATATTGCTTAAGAAAAATTAAGGTTTTTGACGTGATAACGTCTATTAAAACGATGAACGCCGGCTGCACGCACGGAAAAGCATGACTCACTGTCAGTTCCGCGAGCGAGCGAACAATGGAGAAAGCGCCATCTATGAACAAAACTATATACACAATTGAGTCAGAAAAGAACTTGCTAAAAAATTGTTTAGTTCAGGAGTTCTAGATGGCGTTGTAGTATAAAGATAAAAGTTTCTAATTATAAGTTAATTTCCAGAGATAATATTAATAATATTCCCTTCTTAACTTTAAATAATGGAATATTTTGATAATTGTTTAGGAATATATTCGAGCACTACTTCATCAATGTTTTGTCATGACGTTGTCACGTTAAACTACCGTGCGTAAACCAATTTTACAGACAACCATTTTTTTTTTACTTTCGTTTAATTTTTTTTATGATAACACTTCCAAATATTATACATACATTATATTATATAAAATTATCGGTTGACAAACAAAGGAGTACACGGTATTGAATTGTTAGCCTATTTGTATATAGATATTCCTTATGCCCAACACTTTTTTATACCGTACCATGTTGCAAATAAAAATCAAACAATTAAATCATTTCAAGCCTAGATCTAAATGATAACCGTTTATCATAGGTAGCCCATCAGACTATATATATCAAATAACCCGCTGATTTCTCCACGAAGGTATACATCCAACACATGAAGACGATGCAGCCGGACAGGCCTCGCAAGCTGTTCCTGACGCTCAAGGACAAGGAGTCGCGGCGGTTCACCAAGTGCTTCCACGGCTGGGGAGACCACAAGCGCCCTCCGGAGTAAACTATACTATAGATCTGATCAGCTGTTTAACAAGCATTTTAAATGAAAATATATGTACAATTGTACAGCCATCAGTGTATAGTGCTGGCAATAGTGGCAATACCTATTGTCGGATAAATGTGAAGATATGGCAATTTTAATAAACTCTTAAAAATCAGATAGGACATCATTCTTATCTGTAACTAGCTGTTGCCCGTGGGTACGCACGCGGAAATTATGCTTATCATATTTATCCCCTATTTCACCCCCTAGGGGGTTGATTTTTGAAAAATCCTTTATTAGTGGATACCTACGTTATAAGAGGAATATGTGGCCAAATTTTAAGTTTCTAGCCCTAAGGCTTTGGCCTGTGCGTTGATACATCAGTTAATCATTTTTGCCTTTTATTTAAACAAATTGATTAAGGTGGGGCACAATACGTCATTATGTTCTATGACATTTGCAGTAAGTATAAATTTTTTTGTTTTATCGGTCATATTTTGCCCCGACTTACCCTACTTTTGCAAGTGTGCCTCAAACTTTTGAATGTTCATTAAATTTTGACATGTATTCACATTTATCCGACGCACTACGGTTATGTTACCAAATTATATCAGGTTGTGTGTGCCCTGTTTACTGTATGGTATCTTTTTTAAAAAGGATGCAATACTTATGAAATAGTATATCTGTGATCCATTATAAAGACGTGAATCCTATGGTCTTATTTTAATAAGAATTGACAAAAATGTTGGTTATTACCAATATTTTAAAGTATTACAAAAGCATTGTTGACTATTTAATATCGTACTGACATTACCGTAGTAAATTCCTAACACTCAAGTCAGTCAGTGAGTTTATATTCCTATCGTTATAAAATAATAAGCTGACCCGGCGAAATTCGTGTCGCCTAACAATCAATGAATGTACTTTCTTGTTACTTTTGACTTTTATAGTTTTGGTAGGTTTAACAAATCCGATACCATTAAATTCCCTCTCCCTTCCCTCCCCCTCTCCGGAATTCCATTACATGATTTTTGCGTAACTTAAAAATAATTTTTCAATTCAAACCAGTAGTTCCCGAGATTAGCGCGTTCAACCAAACAAAGAAACAAATTCTTCAGCTTTATAATATTGATTTAGATGAAACGAAAGCTTGGTGTTGTGCCCAAACATATTTTCTTATCTATTCATTTATTTCATTTTCTGTCAAAAATATGTATGTGAATTGACAATGATGGAATCTATGATTGTGGATCCATCACAGCTGTACATTTGATAGATTTGCAGCTGATGGACATGCACAATTCTTTATTAACAAAAAAAATTGTGTGTCAGCTCCGACGCGCGACTGTGAACGCATTTTTTATATTACTGGAAGCATGCTTGATACATTTATATTAATTTAACGTGACTTTATTATTTACACAAATTTTTGTAATAATAGATTCTGTGTCTGTGTTACAAATTACAAACATAACGCATAGCGCACATAACGCATAACGTAACAGAGAAAGTTTAATTTTATTCCTCATAAATTTTCATATTGTGGGTTTAAATATGAAAATCAATTCTAAAGGAGTTAAAAGTCCAAAAAATTATTGACTATAATGTGAACATAAACACATAACTAACATGCAACAGTATTAATATTATGACATAAATGTTCACATTAACCTTCCATATTTCCGCATCAAACGCCGCTTGCGTTTAAATATTCTATGTAAGTATAACTGTCCAATGTTCCGTGATTGGCCACTTCTTTATTTTGGACTATTGTGTATGCTGCGAAGCACATAGACGCATTTTGCAAATTACCATGTGTGCGTGCGTGAGGCGTGAAGTGCTGTCATACTGGTAAATGTTATAGTGTTTATAAGTTATGTTTTAAATATTATAATATATAACTGGTTCCACTACTTGAATCATAAAGATGCGTAGTATCTGTATCATTTCGTTTTGTAGAATAAAGAAGCGGACGTTTCGGTATATGCAGTTACTCTTTTCCATTCACCTTTCCAGTGCTTGCTGATAACATCTGTCTTGTCATAAGGATTACTTCTTAATATGCCATGTATCAAGACAATTTGTTTTCTTTTTTACCTTCTTCTTTTGTCTTTTTCTCGCTATAGAAAAATAGCATCGGCAATATCAGTTGTGTCGTCTTATGAATACAGTGGATGTTCCACCATCGATTCATCCCATATGTGCGAAACGGAACTATAGACGCATACGTACGTCAAACTCAAATCCCTTGACTTACATGGAGATAACTTTCCAATCATGATTATTTATACCCATGGAGCCTTGTAGCATAAATCACTTTTATTGCCAAAAAGTTAAGTCTCATTCATAATGCAAGTTTCAAGTTTCGTTTTTTTATCATAAAATGTTCATTTGAGTATTACTCAAAAATAATTAATTTATGAAACATAATATTCTCTCATTATCTTCTCAATGTCATAAAAACTTATTGTTATGGCATTGTATAATTGAGGGTAATTCTCCATTCCTAATAACATCATGAAATTTTATAAGACTTATCATTGTGATTATGATTCTTCGGCTCAAATTGCAATGTACATGAATAACACAAATCCTATGGATATGGAATATAACTATGAAAAGGACGAGACTTTATGCATTTAATTTTCTAAGTAAATATGTTGTGAATGTTTCCTTGTCATGTTAGTTTTGGTCAGTAAAAACATTGTATCAAATACCTAGTCACTCGTTTATCCATAAATCATTCTTTTATTCCTAAAATATAAATTCCTAGGATCGCTGGGTTTGCGTCACAATCCTTTGTCTATTGTCAGAATTATGAGTAGTTTTTTATAGCAAGAGGAGTAATTTGATTGTGTCACTCATTCAAAGTGCATATTTTGGTAAAACAGTTCCAACTACATGAATAGCCTACTAATTTATATTTTGGAACATAAAAATTTTGCAATAATGAACTCATCTTAAAGATTTATTTATGCCTTGATAGTCTTACAATAAATGCAATTGTTTGATTTTCTTAAAAATAAAATGTATATTAAGCTGCTTACAAGAATATTTTTTAATATTCTTGTCTAATAAAATCTATATAACTGCATACTAATAAAATTTATAATAAATTGTTGTAATATAAATGAAAGACTGAATCATGATATTTGTAAAGTCATTTATTTATCACTACTTATAAAATTAAGCACTTGTGCAAGGAGATTACTGACAACCATAGTTATATTCATGATAAGAGTATTAGTAACATTTGACTAGTATAGCAGAAACTGCAGGATTTGTTACTCCATACTGCATGTATATGAATATATTTTTATATACAGTTACATGTTTTACTACTGTACACTGCACACGTTTATTTTTTTTGTAATGTTTTGTTTGTAATATTTATCACTTTTTTATACAACTGTGTGAATTAAGTGTTGTAATGTCATATTGCAATATTGTATTTAGATATTTATTAGAAGTTTTAATTTAATATTCATGAGATTGTATATAGAATGCATTATTGTGTCATAATGCCATACTAAAATTATGTAATGTTTAAGGCTCTGTCTTGCAAAATTTATTGATGTTTTTATCATTTGTGTTTGGATTTTTGAACTATGATCTATTGAGCATAGTATATAGTCAATGTACTTGGCACTATGATCTATAGATGTAATCATAATAACCATGTTAAGTTAATATCTTTTGCAAGACAGAGTTCTGTACATATGTTGTAAAGAGCAATATTGAAACTCCTAAGAAACTAATAAAACATAATTATATTGAGTGAACATTCACATAGTCTTAGCCTGTGAGCACAAAGTTTATAACATTTTAATAAAGCTTTTGTAACCATTGTAATAAAGTTTTAACATTAAAGTACACCTGACTTCTTCTTTACACCCGTTTGAATAAGAGAATCTGGAAATAAAAACTTTTTTGATAAAAATGAATTAAACAACTACAACATATTTATCTATATAATGACGACAATAATTAACATGTTCGCTGTGTAAGGATTTTTAGTGTACTTTTTGCTGGTGTGTCATGAAGTCATATTAACTCATAGAGGACCTTTTTACATTGTGTGGTCAAATAAGCCCTCATTAAGTTGTTTTGCAATGGGATATAAATCTCTTTCCTACGACAGAAAAGAAATACACAAAGTTAAGCCTTCCGCACCAGGGGAAAGAACGCTATTTTGTTCGCCGCACCACATGATAGTTCGCTATGAGCCTATATGACCTCACAACTCAGTGAACATGTTAAATGAGAGCAGCTAAAATGGAAGAGTAAAAAGTACCTAAGGATTTGTCCGTTATTTTAATCATCGTCATCATCGTCGTCGGAGGGCACGAACAACTCGTTCTCCTCAAGGAAGTTGGCAATGTTCTTACTGATCGCCGCCCCGATGAGCAGCCCTGGCACTACCGCAGCCACAATACTCAACAACCCAAACGGTGTCTTCTCAGGCTCGGGTAGAATGGCACCGCTCGGTGTTGTAGTCGCATTCCTTTTTTGCACGATCGTTTCGTTTCGTGTCAGACTTTTAGATTGTACAACAAGTCGAGTTATTCGAAAAACAGACATTTTACGTACTAGGAAATTAAAATTAGGCGAAATTAAAATTATTTTTAGTACAGCCTTTGGCTGCCAGAAATTACTTGTGTGATAAATTTTGTGCTAATGACAATGACGTTGACGTGACGTCTTTCACTTGACAATTATTTGACAACACAACAACAATACCCACAGACTAGTTGATTAAGTGCAGATCATGCTAACATCATAGACAATTATATCATTTAAGGGCTGCTTACACAGTACAACGACTTAAAAGTAGTTCAATTCTACCACTACTAGCCTTTACGAACACCAATGGAAAACCATTAGTTAAATTGTCAAAATAGTGTTTAATTCGTTTGTTTGTACTTCTCATACAATTAAAATTCCTTCCATATTATTAATTATCCGATGCTAGCTGAAATCAATAAAGATAATTTGTATTTTAGGAAGAAAAATGCATTCAGATAAAGTAAAGTTGATTTTAAAAGTCAAGCAAAAATATTATGTAACTTTTCATAATATCGATAAGATCAGCATTGCGTATGTCTTGGCAATATTTGTTCATTTGAGATAGTTAAAACTAGGAGATATCGGGAGATTCTTAATATGTTATTATTATTTATCAAATTAATTTTATTTATAAAAATAATGTATTAATAAATTTATTATTCATTTACATTTTCGTACCATCTTACTAGTCATTTTTGCGAACATGTTTTTATTTATATTAAAATTGTACCAAGTTTGATCATTTGCTCTGGGTATCTATGCAGTAAGGGGTTAATCCTTGTAAATAAATTAATGAATCCTACCTAAAATGTGTAAAATAAAAAAATTATCAAAAAACACAAAAAAACCTCACTGTGTATAAAATACTAAAAATGAAAAAAAACCCAATAGTTAATCAGTTAGAACCCATTCTTCAACCTATCAAATCTTCTTGTGAAATTTAAATGGGTCCCGAGTCCTGAATTCTAAACTACTGGGCCTGTTTTTTTTAACCAACTTCAAAAAAAGGAGGAGGTTCTCAATTTGACTGTATTTTTTTTATGTTTGTTACCTCAGAACTTTGGACTGGGTGAACCGATTTGGATGATTCTTTTTTTAATGGAAAGCTGGTGCTTGTCGTGTGGTCCCAAATAAATTTGAGCGAAATCTGACAATGGTATTCATGTCAAAAGTACAATGTGCTTCATTTGAAGTTGGTTATTTTTTTGTTAAAATGTTAGATTATCATTTTTAGTATTTTATACGCGGTTGGGTTTTTTGTGTTTTGATGTGAAACATCTATAGGCGAGGGGTAAACCTAATTTTTGGCACGGCGAGTGGCGACGCTTCGCCGCACTATATTACTATGGTAGGGCAATATGAAAAAAAATATAATAACACAATGTGGGTATCATAAATAAACTTAGTTTGATAAGCTGTAGCATACAGTAGGACAAAACTGTCATCATTTTCTGGAGACAATTCGTAATATTGTATTTTTTCATCATGCCATATTTAGTTCCTGTCATAATCTGTACTTTTATGCCTTGTTGTATAAAATAATTTCTATGTTTCACATCTGCCAGCCGTCCCATGACGGCTCAAATTTTTTTTAATTATTATTTTTTGTGTAAAAGACCTACCATTGACTCAGTTGAAAAAAATATTTTAGAACATGATTGTGTGAGCCCTCACCAGGTTTTATGCTATATACCTACGCTTGCCCAAAATTCTTCTGTATTCTCACTGAGCGACTCAATTTCTTTTGTATTTCGTATTTAGAAGACTATTTTCTATTTTTATTACATTACATTTAAGTTTCTTTGAGGTAATTTTGAAATAAATGTAACATAACAAGCAGCCCAGAATACTAATACCCACTATTGTACTTAAACTTATATACTTAAGCTTACTATGATTTTCTGCTTAAAAACAAACTGAAACTTTAAATCTCCAAATGGCCAATTCACGTTTCATTGTTTGTCACAACTCACACGTTGTTTGCAGTGACAAACAATGAAAATGGGCCACGGTGACGCGAACGCGAACAAAACATATTATTTTTGTCCCACTCTTTCATGTAGATTTTATTATTTGATTTAGTTTTGAAATCTATGCTAACACTTGTTGCAATTTGCTGTTGACTTCACAAAGTGTAAAGTGGCCATAAGATATTTCTCCACTCAGCCTCCACTCCCCCCAGTCTCCCCACACAAATATTGACATTGACAATGACATTTTTGTTTTCTCTATGGTTTCTAAATTCGTTTCGTATGGTTTCGAGTTTTCTAGTGCGATCGATTCAATAAATAAAATTATAATATCAAGAGAAGATACATACATTTGCTTAGAATAATAATGAACGTATTCTTCTAATCTGTAATACGGTAACAATTCCGTAACATTGATTGGTTTTCTTTTCAAATAGGATTCGATCGGAAACTATTCTTTCGAGAACCATTGCACTTTTTATCCATATGTATGATGTGATTTTGCGCGACATTTTATGATTGTGACATGGACACTGGTCAAATGGTATTGCAAAAAAACTCGCTTTCCTCTCCAAACGAGCTGATCTGATAGTCTTAAGTTGGTCTGTTATTTCTACTTGACCTGCAAAACAATCGTCAATATGAACGTCACACAAACAAGTTTAGAAGCATTGATCTGTAAGTTTTAATTTTATTTGATCGATTTATTATATGCAGTATACATTGAGTTCTTCGAGCGTCAGTTACTTTGAACGACTGGTTTGTTGTAGTAAAAGCGACTCATGAGTTCCTGCCGCAGCCAGACGACGCAGCGATAGAGGCGTTCTGCACGGTGATGCGTAATGCTCCCGACGGTCCAGTGCTGGCGTCTCAGGCACTGGCCACTCGCATCCAGTCGCTGAACTCCCAAGAAGCGTTCCTCGCCCTGATCATGCTGGACCGCTGCATGCGTCGCAGTGATGCAAACTTTCACGCCGAAATCGGAAAATTCCGGTTCCTAAATGAAATGATCAAGCTTGTGTCTCCTAAGTATTATGCAGAGAGGACCTCTGCTGAAGTTCGCACTCGAGTATGTTTCAGAGCTATAAATTATTCTTCTTGTAACAATGTAGAAGCTAGAAGCAATCTTATATCAGTAACATACTGCATAAAACATTTCTGTATAAACCTTATAGTTGTTTTTCTCCATCAAGTCAAATTAAATCTTTAAACCATCTGTTGAATAAAATATTTTATTCATAATATAATTTGAGTTCTGCTAGGTTTATTAAAATACAAATAATGCTATTCAATAATACTGCCAAAGAAACGCACAAATCTAAAAGGTTTTTTACTTACAGGTAGCCCAGCTGTTACATGCTTGGTCTATTGAGTACCCCAAAGAGACTAAGTTCAAAGTTGCATATGACATGCTAAAGAACCAGGGTGTTATTACTGAGACCCCACCCCCTCTGCCTCCGGAAGATATCCCAATAAATACTCGCCCTCGGGATAAGAATGCTATCTTTGAGGATGAAGAAAAATCAAAGCTGCTTCAGAAGTTGCTCCAAAGCAAGAAGCCTGAAGACTTGCAGCATGCCAACAGACTTATTAAGACGATGGTTCGTGAGGTAAGTGCATAATAATTAATTAGGTTCTTGTTATAATTATTGTGTAAATTGATATTTATTTTACATGAATTGCATTTAATAAATCAATAGATAGATAGGTATAATTAACAGGTTGATAGGTATAGGAAAGTTTTGAATATGTCTGGCTATTTTTAGTGTTCTGGAAACAATTAATTATTTTTACTTTGTATTAGACTTCATTGTACTAGACTTAATTGTTTCTTGTTGAACATGATGATTGCAAAAAAAAAACTAAATGTGAATTCCCAGTCTGCCTTTAAGACAAATTTATGCAATACCTTGTAACTTATTAGTGACTATCTGTCGAAATGAAATACTGTATTTGACTACTGCTGGCAGACATTTATTTAATAAATCGCCGTATTAAAGCTAAAACCTACTAACTCAATTTTTGGGGTCAAAACACTTTTTTACGCCTTTCAACTCAGAAAAAGTACTTTCGAATGGTAAAACAAATTTAAAACTAAGGCGCTTGGATCCGAAGATAAAACGATAATAATACAAATAAAAATGAGTCTGTACGTCCTCGGAATCATATAAAAAATTTGTATAACTCTAAAATGTTTTTCCCCTGGAATGGTCGACTTAGTTGGTTTTAGCTTTAATACGGCGAAATGTCTTAGTGCAGGACTAACAGAGTGAAAGCATTAGTTACTTGTAATAATAGGAGGAACGCAGAAACGAACAGAACAGTCGTCGGGCCAAGGAGGTGGGTGCTGCCCTGGACAGCGCGGAGCTGCTGCAAGATATGCTGGACCACGCCTACGACGCGTCGCCGGAGGAGGAGCAGCTCATGGAGGAACTATTTGCAACCTGCCAGCGCTACAAACCCATCCTCGAGCGTCTGGCCTATGCCAACCCACAAGGATCTATTCTTAGTAATATATTTGACTATATTATCTTGATGTCACTCCCTCACTAATACTTTAACAATTAAAATTGACAGTATTTTACTCGCTGTAAAATTTAACATATTATTCACGAGTTCAATATGTTATTGATATTTTCAATTAGGCATTTCAAAAAACTAATTTTACATTGTTGTTGTAATAACAGATCAAATTCTGCTTGCCGGCGACGTATTAGATGATGTTATTGAGAAATTCAAGATATATCAAGAGAAAAAGAAAAGGGAGAAGCAAGGACATCCCACTCTGTTGAACTTTGCTGGAGCTATGGATGGCAAAGATGATTCAGAGGGTACAAGAAAAGCTAGACATATGCTAGATGAGCTTGGCATATATGACAAGAAAACTCTGTCGTGTGCTATTGTGGAACTTTTGAAACCACAGCACATTCCAGACTCGCCCAAAACAAACAAAACACCCAAATCACCAGACTTAATGGAGACTCGTAAGTTCATGTTATTATTATTATGTATTTAAATAATTATGTAGGTAGCATAATATGTCATTGACTTTAATAAATACCTGTGTCTATTATAGATTTTACTTTCCACAATAAATACCTATAGATAAATTTTTATAACTATAAATATTCTGTGTAATAGTGTGATAAATAAATAAAATTTGATATATTACTCAGGTGATGAAAAAGCACCAAAAGAAAAAGAAACCAAAAAGGATGAAGGATGGGACGTGCTAGATACACTCGGGGAGCAATTGTTAAAGCAGTCCTTGCCAGAAAATGCTAAGCGAACTGATAGCTTTAACGGGTAAGACCTTGCTTTCTGCCTGAAAATTATACCAATCAACTCTTAGAGAGAAGAATATTATATTATATTCATTCATAATCAAAAAGTTTGGTCTGCAAGCAAGATAAAATTTTATATAAATTATTCTAGCATGTCACAAGCAAGCAATCGCCATGCCTACTTAGTAGCTTGTTCAAAAATAAACCCAAGTTTATTTATTATGCCCTCTTTAACACTAAAACGATAATTTTTCAGCAAACCAGGAAAGAAAATCCCAATGAATGCATATGAAAAGTCATCTCCAAAACACGATCCGCAACCATCGTCTAATGGTGCATTTTTTGACTTGGACTTCCTAATGAGGCCGACTGAAATGACTCCCAAGACAGCACCAACTCCTAAGGTCAATAAACCTGTTGTAAACATTGCTTCAACAACTGATGACCTCATGGTAGATATCAGCATTGACTCGGCACAATCTGATAAAAAAGATCAGAAAGCTAATAACCTTATGGATATGTTGGATTTGGGGTTACCAAAGAATGATCCTCAGGGTAATAATGTATCTGTAATTAAGGAGGATCCAATTGACGACTTACTGAACAATGAGGCTGCCACGGGAAAGACAACTCCTCCGAGTGAAGTTAAACCCTTGACAGACATTTACATAACTTTGGGAAGCGTTCAACCGAGCAAGGTGCCTCCGATGACTGCGTTCGAGGAGCAGGGTGGCCTCTCCATTGTACTACATTTCTGCAAAAATAAACCGAGACATGATGTGTTCGTTGTTGTGATATCGACAACAAGCAAGAACAGCTCCCCCATTGTCGATTACAAGTTTCAAGCTATTGTCCCAAAGGTTAGTGGCTTCAACCCATTAATGACACACTACTAGGCACAGGTCTCTCCTCTTGAGGAGGCCTAGAGCATACTCCACCACGCTGCTCCAGTGCAGATTGGTGGAGGGGTTAGTGGCCAACCCAAGTGTCGGAAGTTTTCAAACCGCCCGAGGGACTCTGACATGGCTTAACAACTGTTATCTTATGATAACAACAGGGACCGACGGCTTTACGTGCCCTCCGAAGCACGGAAACGCTCAAGAATTTTTTGCCACTAGCGGTCACCCATCCAACTACCGACCGCGCCCGCTGTTGTTTAACTTTATTCGATCACTTAGGATCGACGCAAGCCGCCGGCCTATGAGCGCTTCCAAAGATTAGTAATATTTAGTAAAAATTCAATAGGTATAAGATTGAAGATCCTCCGGTTATAGAGTTGGTAAGTGCTATGTCTAACTGTGAGTAGGAAAAAACAATTCTGTAGTTTCTTGCTGCTTCTTTCCGGGTCCACTCACGGCTGGGATTTTGAAGCAATGACGAAAATTTGGCTTTCACTGAAAATGTATCTTTTTAAATTTTAACCCCCGACAAAAAGAGGGGTGTTGTAAGTTTGACATGTCTGTGTATCTGTATATCTGTCTGTGGTATCGTAGCTCTCAAACGGATGAACCTATTTTGATCTAGTTTCTTTTGTTTGAAAGGTGACTTAATCGAGTGTTCTTAGCTATGTTTAGTGTAAATAAAGTCGGGCGATTTAATGTTAATTTAAGATTATTAACAAAATCATTTTATCAATGTAACCCGGTGTTTGTTACAGAGTTGCAAGGTGCGGCTGCTGACGCCGTCCGCGACGTCGCTGCCCGCATACAACCCCTTCCTACCCCCGCCGGCACTCACTCAGGTAAATGCTGACCTTTTCATGCGATATGTTACTTATAGAGCTCAGATTGTAAAACAAAAGGCAGACAGAGCGCGCAGTACACGAAAGTGAGGCCACCAAAGCAAATATAAACATTATTTACGATTTAGAAAATTAATAATAAATAATAATAGTTCTCAAACATATTAAATTATACGCGAAATTAAGCGTGTTAAATTTTCTAAATCGTAAATAATGTTTGTATTTGCTTCGGTGGCCTCACTTTCGTGTACTCTATCTGCCTTTTGTTTTATAATCTGGGGTATAGAGGTACAATATGATGTCATTATATAAATTGTCTGGAAGGAATTCTGTGCATGGTGACCAAACCTGCATAAATTTTGCAAACTTTGTTGGTGTGGAGAGTTCATAGTCAGATAGCAATAGCTACATTTTATAGAATTTACAATACAGTAATATACAAACGCACACCACAAAAGGAAATATAACACAAAACACGTAGGACGCTAATTATAAAGCATGTTAATGATTTATTTAGTAATTTAATTAGCCTTTGCTCAAATAGGTATTTATAATATCGGAAGTTTTTTCCTTCCTGGCTATCATTATGTATGAGTATCGGAATAAATGAAAGTATGGTAGGGTTAATGCTTGACAACAATGGTGGCCACGTCTCGGAAAAGAGGACAGATTGTGGACTGACGACTTAATGAAGACATCGGGAAACCGCTGGATTCCAAGGGTCTAGGACCTGTCGGAGTGACGCGAATTACGCGAGACCCATATCCAGCTGTGGAATTTAAAAGTATTAGAATTAGATAATGAGAGATAGGCCGATGAAGTTCAATTCGTAAGACCGTTGTACTAAGCTCTGTTAAGTATATTTGCACTAAAAGACCAATTTTTTTCTTTTTCGCTCAATGAGCGTTTTAGGTCTTTGAGCTTAACACATAGGTATCACAGATCATTTTGATGTACAATAATCTTAAATTAAAATTAAAAAACCCCGACAGTTTTGTTAACACTAAACATAGCTAAGAACGCTCTCGATTAAGTCACCTTTCAAATAAAAAAGAACTAAAACAAAATCTGTTCCTCCATTTGGGAGATCCATGCCACAGACAGACACACAGATACACAGATACGTCTAACTTATAAGATTCCCCGCAGACTGCAGATTTTAAATCGGCCGATAGTTTGATCGGGTTCGTAATCAGTTTAGGGAGGTATGTAACTGCGCACATTGCTACGCTTCGCTCACTATACTCATTACGAACCTGATCAAACTATCGGCCGATTTAAGGTCGCTGCATAAGAAACATGGACGGGGCATAAATGTACGTGCGTGCCCCGTTCTCGTCCTGTACGTGCCTCTGTGGCGTATGCGCTATCGTTTACATTTTCTATGAAACGATGTTTTCAAAATTTCACGTCCCGTCCGTTCCGGGGTAAAAACACGTTACTTATGCATCGGCCTTTAAGGTCTGCAGTCTGCGGGGACTCTAACACTCCTCTGTTTTGTCGGGGGTTAATAAAGATGGTGGTCGTTTTCCAGGTGATGCTAATCGGTCGCGCGCCGGGCGTAGCGGTGAGCCTGCGGTTCGTGGTCTCCTACACCTGCGGCGAGGACTCCGCCGCCGAGATGGGGCAGCTGGACGCACTGCCGCTAGACAACATCTAGGTACTAGACCCACACAGATACTAGACTGACTAGACCACCAGCACAGCGAACAGCAAGAGAACTATACCTATTTTATTTATGTAAACTCAACGGCCGCTTCTTCATTGGACCGATTGGACGACGCCATAACGACGTCCTATGCGTGTATTGCGTACACGAACATGCTTTCGTATGTATACTGTACACATACGTATAGCTGTCGTAACTTATACCAGTGACAGCCTTGCAACAATAACGATGATATCGTGTCGATGTCTTCCAATGAAGAAGCGGCCATTGGCAGACTGGCAACACGGCTTGCCTTGACATTTTTATGCGACGAAGAAACATACCTTAATTAAATGACGATTGTAATTGTTAAAACTTATTAACATCACTGATTCTTCTCGGTATTATGTCTTGATACCGCAAAATAAAACATATTGTCACTCATGGCCAACTTAGCCCGTATGATTTACGTCCGGGCGCAATTTAGGGTCAATGTTCTATCACTTACATATCTAAGTCTTGCTGCTGTTGGTGCATTTGTGTTAATAAAAAAATTCATATTCATATTTCTGTCGTTAAAATTCATAGGAGGCAAAAATATTGACGGCAAAAGCCAAACATTTTGAAATATGTATCAATTATGACGAATATAACAATAAAAGCATTTTGAAAATATCAATTACCCTAGAAAGCCTCAAGTAGTGAAGTAAAAGAACTTGGTACATAATCGGTGGAAAAAACAACACATTTTTTACTGTGTTTTTAACGGTGTAATTCCCTCATCGTTATAGGGATGGTTCCAAGTTTGGATTCAATTGGTTGATTTATAAACATTGAACAGTATGAATGAGATACATTATACACGTGGTATAGTTTGGCCACAATGTATCTCGTGATATTGAATATGACGGGCTTGATGGTGATTGGACAATGACCACTAAGTCTGAGAACAGTACTGACCGCTACCACGAAAAACGACAAATGATTCGTGTTATTACGAGTATAAGAAGATACCTTTGGCAAATTTCGTTGCATTAAAAATTGTTGACTTGACAGTTGAAAACAAAAATTGAATCTGTTTCCACTTGTTTGTAAGTTCTTCTTATATGAAGATGTTTCAATGGATCTCTTAGGCTCTAAGCCGAAAGCGGACTGCTTTGTGTCACAATGTACAAATAACCTATCTTACCTACCTTAAATGTTCTGCTTATTTCCATAGACACCAGTAAATAATATTATATTTACGCACAGACTATTCATGAAACACATAAACAAAGTATATAAGATATATCTTATTCGTGTAGTCGAATAAATGGTCTAATAACTCACTTAACGGCCGTAAACCACTCTCCACATTATAATAATAATGATAATCTTAAAGTATAATTATAATCAATTTGTGTTTAAAATGTTATTCAACTGAATGTGTAGTGACATCACATTATTATGTGTTAGATAGCCAGACTTGAATTGTTTCGCTTTACGTGTTTTAGCAAATATTGGATAAATATTAAGATTTTATTTTATGTTTTTAATATATTGAATTTATTTTCTAGTCCAAATTAAATAATTATATTAAATAAATATGCATTTATGTCATTCCAAATTTTTTTATTAATTCTATTTGTTTAGAGAGTAAAGATTTCGTATAAAGTATTATATAGCGTCGTATTACGAGTAGAAATATTCCATGACAATTTTAGATAATTGATATTGATGTATGTAAAGTAGAAAAAATAAAAAATATATGTGAAAAGTTGGTGTCTATATAATTATGTAACAGATAATTAATCAATTATGCATTTAATGTGTACAAATATTTAGTTAGGTATAAGAATGATTGCGCAGAGAATCTTACGTTAATTATAATTTGTTTTACTGCAATATTGTGTTATTATCTCACTTGGCGAGCGCCCTGCAGGCCAAGTTTCTCATTCATAATATGAATATATTATTATATACTGTATGTTATTTACATACTCTATCAAGCTACTGCAATAATTTCCACAATTTATACATATATTTGACAATTAATTATATATTTACAATTGACAATGGCATTTAGCAGAAGTCTAACTTCAGATTTGTTTTTTCATATTTGTTTATATTGTTACTTTTAAAGTGTTACTTAATTTGCTTATTCTATTTGATACTTAGATATAAGCCGCGCCATTAAAGAAACGAATCTAAAATGGCGGAAATTATCATTCCCCTCACTCACACTAGTTATTCCTGTCTTTAGCGTGCGAGGGAAAATTATAATTTCCGCCATTTTAGATTCGTTTCTTTAATGGCGCGGCTTATAAATGTAGCATATAATTATGTGTAATACATTCTGCAGTCTGAAACGCATATTATTATGTTATTTTAAATTATTCAGTAAATATTCCATTCTTCATTCCCATCTCAGTCCCTTGGTCTCAAAAATGTAGTAATAAACTATACAATATTTTTTTATTCGTTGTGATCTCTTAGTTACGTAATTATTGTATTTTTATTGATGTTTTTGTGTGTTGTAAGGCCAATCGGAATTGTAGCGCGCGCCGCCGCAGTCGGTTATATGTTATATTTACAGCTTGATCAATAAAACAATGTAGGATGTAATCGTGACTTTTATTTTTCGATACCAAACTTACAAAATAATATATACAGGTTTGTTTATTACAAAAAAAACATTTACATAGTAAATGCAACTTAGGAAATCAGCAGTTCAAGACACTTACATTATGTACACTTAACTATGTAGGAATTTTTAATGTCCGAAGATGTCAACAAAATTGGAGTCTATACAAATTGTATGAATATGTTGTATTTAAACAGTTATTTGATTTGTTAAGTCGACCCACTTATCAGTAATACACCTAATTTCGTAAAAAACATGTATTCTTAATGAAATTAGCTCATTATTAAGTTATTTTTTATTATTTCAGTTCTATAGATATTTAGCGAATAACGTCTTATAATTATCTCAAATCTCGACGGTAAGATTCAACACAACATACCTACCATTGAAATAAGGAGAAAATCACAAGATTGCACGCATTATGGTCGTAGCGCACATATCAACTCGGAAAGGGATCGGCACCGGATCGCCTCGCCGTCAACCTAACGTAAGCGCGTTATAACCCGCCGTCAACCTAACGTAAGCGCGTTATAACCGACCAACAGCTCCAAATCGACTCGGCTACGGCTAGGCGACGCCGCGCTTACGGCTCGCCGGCCGCTGGTTGACGGAATGAATGACAGCAGTTCGCCGACGCAGCGGTAGCCGCGGCGCGGGGCGTGCACGAGGAAACGGAAAGTTGAAGGATAGCGTACGGTGAGACGTAAGCGCGGGTACGGCAAGTCGTCCACGCACCGTACCGCGGTTCGTGAGCTTGTCTCGAGGCGAGGCGATTACGTTACGAATCCGATAAGTGTGCTTTACAGTAGGGAGTTTCATACAAAGAATACTGACATGCAAGAGTTGATACGTTTACGTTCCGTTTACGAGTTGATATGTGTGCTACGACCATTATAAGGTATTTATTTTTACATGGACATAGTGCAGTAAATATCTGTCCTTATGTCCGAAACGTTACCGCTGAAGCATGGCATGAAAGTCCTTTTAAAATATAATGTCAATAACCCATTATATTCTTTGTATTTCCATAAAAATAGTGGGGATACCCTTAAATTCCCAACTGCAACTGTGTAATGGTCGTAGCACACATATCAACTCGTAAACGTATCAACTCTTGCATGTCAGTATTCTTTGTATGAAACTCGCTACTGTAAAGCACACTTATCGGATTCGTAACGTAATCGCCTCGCCTCGAGACAAGCTCACGAACCGCGGTACGGTGCGTGGACGACTTGCCGTACCCGCGCTTACGTCTCACCGTACGCTATCCTTCGACTTTCCGTTTCCTCGTGCACGCCCCGCGCCGCGTCGGCGAACTGCTGTCATTCATTCCCTCAACCAGCGGCCGGCGAGCCGTAAGCGCGGCGTCGCCTAGCCGTAGCCGAGTCGACTCAGAGCTGCTAGTCGGTTGGTAACGCGCTTACGTTAGGTTGACGGCGAGGCGATCCGGTGACGATCCCTTTCCGAGTTGATATGTGCGCAACGACCATAACTGAACTTTAGGAAAGTTTACGATACACTACCATCCTTACCTACTGCACATACCATGAAATCTCGTGAAACCAAGCTTACAAATTACAATTTATATTAGCGTCTTTTAACATGTGGCAGTAAATGTTTACAAAAATTTGCCTATTATAATTCATGGACATCATATTAACATAGTGTATCGAAATTTCACTCAACGTGCTTATATATAATATACACAATTGCACACCTTTTTAAGCATGAAGATACATTGTACTATTTGCAGTTTCGTTAACTTACACACCACGATACTTTACACACCAACTTACCGATACTTTACACACTTTAAGGACAAAATGTTCTTAAATTCAGACACTACATTCAATTCATTATACAAAAGTGTTTGTAAACCAAAAAATATTTGAATTTACAAAATATGGGAAAAACTTTAAGTGTAGAAAAGTTGCAACGCTTACAGAAAAAAGTTGTCTAGAGGTTCAGAATCAAGGGTTAAAATGTGGGTGATCGCCGTTGAAGTATTATTACTAGCGTATAGAACCGACACCGCGAACACCATGTATGTCCCAATGCATTGGCGCCACGTGGCATCCATACCTTCAATCTTCAATGGAGTCGTTTGATTTTGAAAGGAGAACTGGGGCTCAATTTTGAAAATGGAACCTCCCACGCGGGACACACATTTTGTTCGAGATGTCTGTTCTATGACATTATACTTCAATGATGATCGCAGTTACACAACAAGTCTTGGTGCGTCTGCGTAACGCTCAATGTAAAGCCCAAGATCAAGTATCGATGAGTGTCATCAGTCAGGAGTCCCGAGTCTAGCCAGCGCTGGCCCCGGTCTAGGCGGGCTGGTCGCGGAAGGCCAGCGCCGTGATGGGCTTCTGGTGTCCGCAGTACTCCCGCTCCAGGGTCCCCTTCTCCAGGTCCCACAGCCGGGCGTAGCTGTCCGACGAGCCTGCACCACGATATGCACGATATGTATGTATACAGTATACTCATCAGTTATTTCGCCTAACATACTTTACCAGAGGAATAAGGGAGAAAATTATTGGAATTGACCGTAAATACCAAAACACCCAAATGACTTTTTTAGATTTTTTAATCAGTCATATAAGTGATATTTGACACTGTCAAAACATAGGCGTGTGTATTATAAATCTACCTTTGCAACCTTTCAAACGCTATGTGTACCTCAAAACGTTAAAACATCAAAACCAGGCGCACTTGTGATCTATAAACACATTCAGAAACATACGGACAGAGCAGTAGATGTACCTACAGTCGAATCCATAATTTGACGGACTGAATAGTGTTACTATGTATTGAAAACAATTAATAGTAAGGGGTAAATATCGATATTTGTTATAGCCTGCCAAACGTCCGGGTTTTCCTGGATTTCTCCTACTCTATGGTGTAATTTGTTTGCATGTTTCCGTTGTGGGAGAGATCGGAGGAAGTATCACGCCTGTCTTAAAGTTATATATTTAAGTTATATGTTTTAAAGGAGAATGCCCATTTAGTATAGAGAAATGTACTGACTTTAACATTTTTGTGTCTTGATAAAAATACCTTTATTTGATTAGGTTATCTTAATAAATTACACATACTAACTTTAGTCAATGTTAATAGTAGGAAATAAGAGATTTGAAACAAAATTAATTTGTATTTAGGTTATTGTAAACTCACAGTAATATGGACTCTATCACCCAGTTGCACAAACGATCTTTAATTTTTAAAGACGACATTAAACACTAATCTTTCATTAAATGGTTGCACAAAGCAAAATTTAAACAGATTTTAAAGATCCATTAAATTTAATTAATGAAACGTCGAACTATCTGTTTACACAGATTTTGCGTTGCACGAAACGTCATTAGCGCTAATGAAGACCTAATGAGCCTTTAGTTTGACAGTTCAGGAAACAAATATTTAATTGGTCAAAAAGCGTCCATTAAATCGAGTATTTCAGTAATTACATAAAATTTTTCCTGCAATATTGTGTTAAAAATGTCTTTATCCAGTCTTTCATCGTTGTCTGATCCCGAAGAAGAAGTTTCCCGCCGCGAAATTCCAGACAGGAAAAATTTATTTATAAAACACGATGGAGAAGACTTTCGTGTAAGGTACAGACTTTCTAAGGATGCGGTACTTCAAATCCTACGTATCCTTAATTTAGAACCTGTGACTCAAATAAATAAAGCCATCGATGGCCTTACACAACTCTTCATTTGTTTGACATTCTTCGCTACAGGGACGTTCTAGCAAGTGCTTGGTGATTTAGTTAACAACCACAAATCAACAGTTTGTAGAATAGTACAAAAAGTTACTCGTGAACTGGCAAAATTAAGCTAATAAAAAATGACTTGGTTTACAATTTTACAAATATTTCGAAATTAACATCACAAACGCACTTACCGTTTTATTAATCTGGGTCACAAGGAACCAACGAATATATTATTAGCAAGTTGTGATGGCAAAAAACACTTCCTTTCACAATGAAAATAGTAAAGTTTTCAGGACCTCATTTAACCTGCTTTTTTTAATATGTTGGCCAAACCTCACTTCAATCCAGGGTACCTAACTATTTCAAGAAAAAAAATAATGCAGATTTCAAAAAATATAAATTTCGGAACATTTTTCTTTCAAAATTTTTGGCTATAGTCTGTAGATTGTCATTTTTAGTTTTGTATCTATTCACCCCTGCAATTCTATTCACCCCGTTTTACATCCGACATATAAACAAACACTTCGATTCACAAATGTCAAATCACAATTGATAACTGACAGTAGTGACACGAGCAGCCATTTGACTGATATACGTATTTTTTACGCACAATGATTGGCTATTTGCAATCTTTTCATTCATTCGATGTTCATACGTTATCTAATGTCGTCTTTAGTTAATGGAACTTTAGTGAGGCCTAATGTTGGTGGTAAAAGTTATATGCAACGACTTTAAAATAAAGATTTCATTAGCACTAATGACGCCTTTAAGTAATGACGCATTAATGAAGAGCTTTGTGCAACTGGGTGTTTGTATTAAAGTCGATTGCGTATGTTATGTCGATCTTTTAAGTTTCAAATTCATTTGACAGTCCCCAAACACCATGTAGTTTGTAATGTATTATAATCACAGAACACTATTACTCCTGGCTGATTATAATAATATTCTAATTCATTTGACAGTCCCCTTACGTCATCTAGTTTGTTGTCATGGATATAATGTTATACTATAACTGTTGTATCATAATTATCTAGACACGCGGCAGCGTATCAAGCCAAGTTCAAGCAAAGGAACTGGCTAGCCAGCGCCGAGTGTAATATTACACGAACCACTTCGTGCCACTTTTGACCCTTCTATAACTCAAAACCTCTTTAACGTAAACACATAAAACTACGTGTGTTTAATTATATCCATAAGGACATGTAGAAGCTCAAATTTCATGAAGCTAGCTCAAACGGTTATAAAGATATGAAGGTTAAAAAGTCGTAAATTTTAGTACTGACTGACTGACATATAGTACCTAAATCTAAACTACTTCCAGATGACCTAGAAGGATGAAATTTGGAACGCAGCTCGGTAATTGTGTGTAAGCATAGGAAAAAATCAAAAAAATAAAAAAGTCGAAAAATAAGTGGCGTCCTCGTACAAAAAACTTGTAATATGCGCTAAACAACCGGCCAACGGTGTGTCGTCGGCGGCGCGCGGCATTGCCTAGTTTTCTTTACAAAAAGTAATGATATCCCACCAAAAACATAAATGTAAAAAAGGAGAGCCAAGTTCAATACAAAAATTATGCTTGGCTGTGGGCTTCGCCGCAAAAAAATGGAGATCTAAATGAGTGCCAAGTTCTATGCAAAATCGAAATATGTATTTAAAGGAACAAAAAAACATTATGAACAATTATTAAAATCTATTTCTTTGCTTTATTGGATACCTATAACAATTGCTGTTATTTAAAAATGTGAGATCTTAAAGTAGGTTAGATTTGACTTGGCCAGTTTTCATTACATCAGTGATTTTATAAAGTTATTCAACATTTTAATTCTGATAAAAACTGGCCAAGTCAAATCTAACCTACTTTAAGATCTCACATTTTTAAATAACAGCAATTGTTATAGATATCCAATAAAGCAAAGAAATAGATTTTAATAATTGTTCATAATGTTTTTTTGTTCCTTTAAATACATATTTCGATTTTGCATAGAACTTGGCACTCATTTAGATCTCCATTTTTTTGCGGCGAAGCCCACAGCCAAGCATAATTTTTGTATTGAACTTGGCTCTCCTTTTTTACATTTATGTTTTTGGTGGGATAATCGAATCAATGCAACCTCAGATTAAAGAAATAAAAGGCAGATATATTCATCCAACTAAAATGTAAAGCTACCAAAGCAAATACAAACTAAAAAAGCAAATACAAACCCGATTCAGTACTAAAGAAAGCGTCAAATAGCTTTCATGTCACAATTGTCAAAATTTATTATATAATTTTCTCAGATAAAATTCCGTCTTGCAATTTTAAACACTGCTAAAGTTGTTCCCAAAATCAAGCAAAAGAAGATTAGATATCTTTTCACAGGTAACTGTTCATTATTTTATTATTTATTTATAATAATATTTTTGAGGTGCGCTCGGAACACAAAACCTCGACAATTATTCAATTTTATACCAGCTTTATATGAAAATCGATTACCCTAAATTAGGGGAAATATGCATGGGTTATTTGAACACTGATCGATTATAAATTTATATCAAAAAAAATATTTTAAAAATAAATAGTTGTATTTATTTAAATCTAAAAATGAGGAAATGCAGCCAATGCATAAATACCAGTCGCTGGGTTATTACAAACGTAAGATAGATTGTACAATGTACAAAGGATTAGAGGGATAAAATAAGGATTTTAACATAGGTAAACCTGGTTGATTGAAAATATCACGTTTGCCTACGATAAAATGCACGATTGAAAGAAAATATTGTATTCCATTTTAGTTCCTGTTTAGCCGACTCAGTAAATTATTTTATTTTGCAGATTGCCGACAAATACTATTATACGAGATAAATGGGATTTTATTATTCCTCAAAGTAGGCAAGATAATGATTGGCCATCCAAATTTTGCTTTGTTTATTCATTGCATTTTAATGAAGATGACGTATATTATATATATTTCATGTATTTTAATTATAATAAAGGTATTAAAATTTTGATATTTTTCAATGAAAAATAACTACCCAAAAGAGAAAAAACCATAAATTAAAACAATTCAACATATTAAGTACTGTATATTAAAAGAAAATTTGACATATTTAATATCTAGACTTTTTGATAACTAGTGATACAATAATAAATAATTTGCCAATTTAATTGTATAATATTTCAAGTCGAAAATATGGCAAAAAATATTTTCTAAATAGCGGGAGATTGCGACTTTTTGTTTTCAATGTGGCAACTTACACACACAAAGAAGTATGTGTCTCTACGATACCACTGCTAGTTGTCAATATGATTGTCATGCACACATAGTGAAAAAGTGGCTTCACGTCATTTGTTGCATTTCTTTGCGAAAGTTATATCTGCCTTTTATTTCTTTAATCTGAGAATGCAACCTATTGGCCCGAAGAATCTTAAAAGATTCCTGATTGGCCCTTATCCAAACATAAATGGCCCAGTGGTTTTCTTTTGTAAAACGGAAGTAAAGTTACTTATTAATTACAGAAAATTATTCCCAATAAGGATTTTGTAGGAAATAGGGTAACATACATGAAATATTTTATTTAAATTTTTTGTCCAAAAATCATTGTGACACAATTATTTTTTTAAGAGTACTGGCTATGGGCATTCTCCTTTACATCAATAATCATACACGTTAACCGCAGATTGTTGCAAAGAAAATACACTAACGCCCCAACTCAGAGTCACTAACGGTTACTTAAATAGCTAATTAGTACAGAATATGTATGGTTATTGTTTACTAAGGAGCGGTTAAAGTAACCGTTAGTGACTCTGAGTTGGGGCGTAACTTATCAACAATAGATTTCTGCAAAGTAACGCCTGATACAATCAATGAATGTAGTGTGTAGTATGTGTGTACCTGTGAAGAGGTACCGGCTGTCGAGCGTGAAGGCGGCGTCCCACACCCAGCGCTGGGCGTCGAGGCGCAGCTCGCGCCGCAACGACCAGTCCGCCGTCGACCACACGCGCGCGCTGCAGTCCCCGGACGTCGTCACCAGCATGCTAACCACACACAGACACAACACAACATAAACACACACACACACACAATATATTTACCGACAAGACAAGTGGAAAATAATAAGACCGTGGATTACTTAATTTTAGTCAGAAACATAACAATCACACACACACAATAATAATATATTTAATGGTGAAGTGGGTGATTCGGAAAATAATAAGACGTTTACTTAATTTTAGTCCGAAACTAATTAACACAGATTTTACACTCGTTACTATTTTAATACTCGATTACAATTGATACACACAATACTGAAAAGATTATTAAGCGACTCGAATAAGATAAAAGCAATCACTAATGGAACGCGGTGAAGTCGGACAGCGCGGTCCGGCATTCTGGACACCAACAAGCTCAGCTCGCAGGCTGTGTAGAGTGCCCGTTGGTGGCTGGCCTGGCAGGTCAATCGCTTATCCCGCTACCATGTGTACTCAAGTGGCTGCATGGTGCTGCCATCTTCAACTACCATCGGAATACTACACCCAAGCTTGTTCCGGCTTGAAATTCCATTTTATGATCTCCAACATATTTATAAAAAAAAATGCAAATCCAGGGGGATAGTGTCAACATTAAAGAGGTGTTTTTATATAAATTAATGCATGACTACACTCCCACCTGATGGTAAATGGCAATATAGTCATGGGTGGTTAGTTTATTAACATTGTCATGGCTTCAAGGAAACTTAAATATAAGATCTCGAAAAGACAAAGATAAAGATAAGTAATGGTATGCCCTGATTATGAAGCTAGTGTTGGATGAAGTGATGTATTAAAACACTTATTTTAATTTCTAACTTGTACACAATTCAAGTGGAATGAATAAAGACAGATATAGACGGTAAAAATTAGTGAAACGGTGTATTTGGGTCACAATATCGCCTACTTTTTATGTCAACTCCGATTACGGTATCATGGTGTTAATTCTATCGGGTCTGATATGAGATTCTGATAAGGTTGAGGATATTTTTAAATGGTGGAATGATCTTAGTTCTCATGGTATGAATGATCTTAGTTCTCATAGCCTGAATGATCTTAGTTCTCATAGCCTGAATGATTTTAGTTCTCATGGGCTGAGTGATCTTAGTTCTCATAGCCTGAATGATATTAGTTCTCATAGCCTGAATGGTGTTAGTTCTCATAGCCTGAATGATGTAGCCAAGGTATACTGACGTGGAGTCGTGGCTGAACTTGCAGCGCAGAGCGTACTTGTCGTGCGCGTGGATCTGTTTGCGCGGCACGGGGCGCGGGGGGGTGCCACCCAGCGCCCACACATAGCAGCTGCCCTTGTTGGTCACCGCCGCCATCAGCCGGCCCGATGGGTCGATCGCGATGTCCTGGATTGACGCTTCCGCTTCCGGGATCTGACCAATCACAGAGTAGGTAAGGGGCCATTCATTAATTACGTAAAGGTCCCGAGAGGGAGGTTGGATCCTCAAAATCTCTACACGCTTTTATCTTGGAGGAGGAGGTAAAGCCATTCTTACGTAATATTTTACAAATCGAAATACAAGACTAAAAATCATTGCTTTGTCTAATTATGACTTTTAGTTTAATTATTCCTTTTCTAAAAACCAGATAAAATCTAACGTAATATGAGGAAGAGGAGTCTAAGAAATGTTATGTGCTCTTGGACGTTAGGGGTGTCAATAATGTCTAAAATTATCCTTAAGTAATTAACATATTATGGCCCCTTACTGCTGTCAATGGGCGACATTGACCACGTATCTACCATCAGGTGGATCGTCTTTAAAAAAACCGCCGGAAGAATTGAGTGTAAGGCCGAGCATCCATTACATGATTTAGGTACATGTGCGAGGGAACTAGGCGATATGTGATGAATAAAGAGTATTCTATTGCTTAAATATGAAACCCGTACTCAAACATATTTTAAATTATTGTATCTTAATGTACTACTCATGTCGATGTGTTTATGCCAAATATAAAGATGTAGTTATACAAATGTTAATTAAAATACTGTGCCAAATAATGACGAAAGACGAATATGTCTGCATTAACAACGTATTAATTACATTTACGCAATAATGTTATGTATTGTGTACTTTTACTCGTATAATGTAGTGATACAAATTTTCACAGTCTAACATCAAGTCAGGTTGGCCGAGTGGTCTAAGGCGCCAGATTTAAGCTCTGGTTCCCGAGAGGGAGCGTGGGTTCGAACCCCACACCTGACAATTTAAAAATTATCTTTTTTCCTTTTAAAATTAATATATTACCTACATTAGCCGAAGTCATTATTTTTTTTTTAATTGTAAAAAAATATTTATAATTTTCCTATATCGCTTATTAATGTCATTAAGTAATAATATACATATTACACAAATACATTTAATACAAATTATGTACAATAATTATATTATATTTTTTTTTGTGATTTATTTTGTTTGTTTTGTTTTCATTTTAGACAATTTTTAACACATATTTGCAGACATATTGAATTTCATAACATCCGTTCTATTTACGTATATGGAATTTTATAGGTTTTCATGACAAAAGGATCCTATTAGATTTCGCTGTACGTCCGTCCATGCGTCTGCAACAGGTCTGTCTCTTGGACCGAAATAACATAACACTTTATGATTTTAAGTGTTATGTTATTAATGTGTTTTACTACAGCTTCTATAACGACAAATAATAGAATGAATACAAAATAAGGTATAAATAAAGAACCCCCTATACAAGAAACATTTTCTTTTCGTTTTTTATATAATATTGTTAAATATTTAGCGGTGATACTTGTGCGAGTCCGACTTGCATTTTATTTTATTCCTAGTAGCATGTTTGGCCGGTTTTGTTGTAAGATGTGTCTCCAATTACATCAGATCCCATCGAACTGTAATACGATACTAACTTGCTGCGAAACTTTAAACATGTACTTTGAATAATTAATATTGTAAATGTGAAAGTTTGTGAGGATGGATGGACGTGGATGCTTGTTGCTTTTTCACGCAAAAAATACTGAACAGATTTTTATGAAATTTAGCACACAGGTAGACCATGATCCGTTATTTATAATAATAATATAAAGCTGAAGAGTTTGTTTGATTAAACATGCTAATCTCAGGAACTACTGGTTCGAATTGAAAAATTATTTTTGTGTTTGACAGTCCATTTATCGAGGAAGGCTATACAGGGTGGATTTTTGAAACGGGTCAGTAAGGGCAGGTACCTTAACCGTTATAGTTACAGGAAAACGTTCCTAGGAGACTATCCATAACTTTTTAAGATATTCTGAACTGCATTCACAGATTTTTGAGAAAATGCACGGTCAGCGAAAAAAGTGCTAAAACCCAAAAAAAAATATTTTTATGCCTATCGATCCTACTTCGTATGGGGATCAAAATACTCTATGGGATCATTTAAGGTATGAGTACTAGAAATGTCAGAAAACGCTAAAAACATTTTCCATACATTTTGTACTGAAAAACGATAAATCAACTCGTAATATTCTTTATTGCCAAATAATCTTATTTCTTACTACGATTAAAATATTCTTTACGGCCTATTGAAATTTAAATACAAAAACGACGGTAAGACACAACATATCACACAAACTTAAAAATAGGTTATCTACGAAATAAATTGTTCAAAATGACCGCCGTTTTCACGAATACATAAGTTCACTCGTTTTTGTACTGATCAAGTAACAGCGGAAAGTTTTCTTTGATTGATATTATTTAAAATCCCCGTTATTGCCTCTTTCAGCTCCTGAACACTGTCGTACTTTCTTTTGTAGACTTCATTTTTTAGGTGGCCCCACAAAAAAAATCGAGAGGCTAACGCTTCTGGGCTACGAGGTGGCCACTTAATTGGACCATGTGTTCCTATCCACTGTGTCCCGAATTGTTTGTTAGAACGCGGAAGACGGCTGTTAAGTGGCGGTGCGCCATGTTGTTGAAAATAAACTTTTCGCAATTCCGTCAGGGGCCATTCATCCAACTGGTTTTGAAGATTCAAAATTTACTTGCAAACTTCTTTTTTATAATTTTTTTACTTATTTTTTTTAGGAACAAATAAGGTTGTTTGGCGATAAAGAATATTACGAGTTGATTTATCGTTTTTCAGTACAAAATGTATGGAAAATGTTTTTAGCGATTTCTGACATTTCTAGTACTCATACCTTAAATGGTCCCATAGAGTATTTTGATCCCCATTCGAAGTGGGATCGATACGCATAAAAATATTTTTTTTTGGATTTTAGCACTTTTTTCGCTGACTATACATTTTCTCAAAAATCTGTGAATGCAGTTCAGAAAATCTTAAAAAGTTGTGGATAGTCTCTTAGGAACGTTTTCCTGTAACTATAACGGTTAAGGTACCTGCCCTTACTGACCCGTCTCAAAAATCCACCCTGTATACAATAACATCATTTATTTGAAACGCGATTTTTTTTAAACCGCACGGCACACCTAGTAACATAACGTATAATAATATAAAGTACATATAACAAGTGACCATTTTTAGCACGATATTGTTGTGAAAATGTAATTAGGCTGTTTTAGTAATGGCCTAAAACCAGTGTGTATCTAGCTAGTACTACACTAGTGCTAGTGGTGATACGGACCAGCTGTTCGTTGTGGTCGGTGCGCAGGTCCCACAGGTGCACGATGCCGGTCTGACCGCCCACCACCAGCTGCGTCTGGTCGGGGTGCAGCACCACCGCGTTCACCGCCGCCGGCACCTGGAAGATCTGCTGGCACTGGAACTGACGGCCCACCCTGACCACAC